>OZ012741.1:601586164-601941164 GCA_963859935.3 Lathyrus sativus | reverse complement strand
TTCTGACACAGTTACAAGTGTGTTTGAAGAAGATCAACAAAAGGAAGTCCCAACCAATCGAAATAAAGTATCGCCTGCGCAGAATGTTAGAAGATCGACTAGAGCAAGAACTGAGTCAACAAGGCTAGCTAGATATGAGAGATTTCTAGATCAAGAAGACGATGCAGATGATGTCTTAATGGAAGAATTAATGATGATGGCTGAAGCATAACAAATCAATTTGGCTCAAGCCGTAAATGATTCGAATTGGTTAGTAGCCATGAAAGAAGAACTATGGTCAATCGAGAAGAACGAGACTTGGGAGCTTGTTGAAAAGTCAATCAAGAAGCCAATTGATGTGAAATGGGTTTACAAGATGAAATGAAGGACGAATGGTGAAATTTCCAAGCATAAGGCAAGACTAGCAGTGAGAGAAAAACTTGGTATTAATTTCGACAAAGTCTACGCACATGTTTCAAGGCTGGAGACAATCAAAATTGTTGTATTGACAACATCATACAGAGGGTGGAAGATGCATTAGTTAGATGTAAAATCAATATTTCTGAATGAACCTCTAGAAGAAGAAGTCTATGTCAGTCAACCACCAGAATTTGAAATCAAGGGCAGGAGTCGAAGGTGTACAGATTGAGAAAGACTCTTTATTGTTTGAAGCAAGCTCCAAGAGCTTGGAATAAGGGAATATATTCTTGATCAAAGAACATTTCACAAAGTGTGTCTCTGAACATAGAGTATATATCAATGATGCAGAGAGGTTCAGTCGAATCATCATATGCTTGTATGTAGATGATTTGTTGTTTACATGTGTAGATGAAACAGAGATAAGAAAAGTCAACTCGAAGCTAATCCAAGAGTTTGAATTGTACGACCTAAAGAATTTGTCATATTTCTTAGAGATGGAGTTCAAAGACACGTGTGAAGGAGTGTTCCTGCACCAAAAGAATTATGCCTAAGATATCTCGAAGAGGTTCAAGATGAGCAACTATAATGCAGTTGCTACGCCATTAGAAACTAGAGCAAAGTTGAGGAAAGAGACAAATGATGAGTTTGTAAGTGCGACATTGTACAAACAAATCATTGGATCCTTGAGGTATATTTGCAATACTAGGCTAGACATTTGTCAAAGTGTTGGATTGTTAAGTAGATTCATGGAGAAACCCCAAAAATGTCATCTCACTGCAGTTAAGAGGGTGTTGAGACACATAGATGATACGGTTGATTATGGTGTGCTGATGCCAAGGTAGAAGAAGACCATCACATATCCAGAAGTATATTGCTTCACTGATTCAAATTTCAGTTGAGATCAAGACGAAAAGAAGAGTATTGTAGGCTACATATTTATGATCGAAGGCACTCCAATCTCACACAACTTAAGGAACCCAAACATTATGGCTTTGTCATCATGTGAAGTTGAGCACATGGTTGCATCATATGCAGCATGTCAAACAACATGGATAAAGATGCTGCTCGAAGAGCTCAAGATAATGGAACCTAAAAAATTGAAGTTGTTTGTCGACAACAAGTCAGCTATCGACCTGACGAACCACAGAGTATGTCATGGTCGAACTAAGCATATACAAATAAGATATCATTTTCTAAGGGATCATGTTAATAAAGAAAAGTTTGAACTTGAGTATTGCAAGACAGAATGACAACTAGCTGCATACTCACCAAACCCCTGAAGAAAGTCAGATTTGACAATTTGAAGAGAATCATCGAGATGAAAAATCTCGAGAATATGAATTAGGGGGTGTGTTAGAAGTTGTAATTTAATGTTCTATGAAAACCTAACATTTCACTATGTCGAAATAGCTAGTCTGAGGTATATGAATAAACTGTAATCGACTATGTCGAATACAATATTTAGTTGACATGTTGAAATGTTTTGATCATGTGTAGAATCATATAGTTTTAAGCCTAGACTTAGGTGCCTATATAAAAGGCTTTGTATGATGTAAACAAATAGAACTTTACTCAATATTAATTCTAATTTTCACAATTCAATTTATAGTTTTTTTTTCTTTTTTCTCTTTCTCTTTCATCTTTCTTAAAAACTCTTCTATTAGAACCATATAAATGTGACCCAAGTTAGTTTTAGTAGACTCCAAAGCAGATGCTAAATATACTTAAAAAATCTTTAAATTTTTTTTAAAACATGTATTTCTGTATTCAAAAGAAACACGTGACTTAAAAACACAGAAATGAGAAACACATGTGTTAGAAAAACATTAAAAAAAAGTGTATATAATTGGGATGAGTTTTGATACAAATATACATCCTTCATTATCTCTCTCCTCTTTACAACCACGTATTCCCATGGCTTTCCTTCATCCATCTGAAGGTTTTGAAATCAAAAGCTCTTCAGAATCATCAGTTGTAGACATTGAGGCCACCACAAACACACCAGTAAGTGAGCATGGTATATGCTTAGCATGGAAGGATATATGGGTGAATACAATCGCAAAAGGAAAGAATGGAAGAAGATCAATCCTTCAAGGACTAACTGGTTATGCTAAACCAGGCGAACTATTAGCCATTATGGGTCCTTCTGGCTGTGGCAAGTCCACACTACTTGATACTTTAGCAGGTATACTAGAATAAAAGTTACTTAGAAATTAAAATTTCTTCAAACTGACATTTTAGTTTCTCTCTCTATTTATAATAAAGACGAGTTTAGAAACCTAGTAATCTAGAAATTATTTTTCTATCACATTGAATATGGTTAAAAATTATGAGTGATTGAAATGTTATCTATCTCACTATTTATTCTAACCTAATTAAAATAAAAGTCACTCGAGAGCTAGAATATCTCCAATTAAATGTTCTCTCCTCATTATAATTTTATAATGACTTTAGAAACCTAGTAATTAAGTGTCTTCTCATCACATTGTTCAAATTTCTCCGCTCACACATCTTGGTATCTCTTTATTGTAATAATAGTGATTTAGAAACATAATTATACGAAAAGTGTCTTCGGAACACGCTTAAGCCCGTTAAAAACTATATAATTATTAAAAAAAATTAATTACATAATTCATTCACACCTAATTAAAATAAAAATATTTATCTAAATTAATTTAACTCAATTGATAATTACAAAAAAATATCAGATAAAAATTTGAGATTTTGAACCCAAACATCTCACTTATTTATTTTTAAAAAGAATGAATTTTAGCCATTAAAGTTATAAAAATAGTTATGACCTGCGAGTTTTTTTAGGTAATAAAGTTGGCAGCATTTTCAAATGAGAAAACACTAAATTCTTGGTGTTTCATGTAGGGGACCATAAATGTGTTTCATGATAGATGTAAAATAAGACAAATATATGGAGAATTATCAATTTAGTTTTGAAATGTTGATGTTACATAATTTAGAATCTAGTATTAACAAAATTATTAAATGATCATGTAATTAATTTAATTGAGTAATTATTAGTCCCTCAAACTCAATTTTAAAGATTAAATTTAAGAAAACAAAAAAATACGATCAAGAACTTTTGTTAATTAATACTACAATATATTTGCAATATTATTAGTTTTTTAATATAAAATTATTCTTTAATATAAAAAAAAAGTTTTAGAAAATGTAAATTATATAATTGCTAGTATTAAATAACAATCAATATTTTTCTTACATACTTTTATTATTTATGTAAATCCAACTTTTCAGGGAGATTAGCCACAAACACAAGACAAACTGGGGAGATTCTACTCAACGGTCACAAACAAGAATTGTCATACGGAACTTCGGTATAAAATTAATCAATATTAAACTCTTCAAAATAAAAATGGATTATGCTTAATTATTAACACTTTCATTAATATATGTAGGCTTATGTAACACAAGATGATATATTATTAACAACCTTAACTGTTAAAGAAGCAGTGTACTATTCAGCTCAACTTCAGTTACCTAACACAATGTCTAAGGAAGAAAAGAAACAAAGAGCTGATTTTACAATCAAAGAAATGGGTCTTCAAGATGCAATCAACACAAGAATTGGAGGGTGGGGTGTTAAAGGCATAAGTGGGGGTCAAAAAAGAAGAGTCAGCATTTGCATTGAGATTCTAACTCGTCCTAGACTTCTTTTTCTTGATGAACCAACTAGTGGACTTGATAGTGCTGCTTCTTACTATGTCATGAAAAGAATTGCTTCCTTGGATCAGAAAGATGGAATTCAAAGGACTATTATCACTTCTATCCATCAACCTAGTTCTGAAGTTTTTCAACTTTTTGATAACCTTTGTCTTCTCTCTTCTGGTAAAACTGTTTATTTTGGACCTGCTTCTGCTGCATGTGAGGTTAGTATCTAGCTCGTTTTTTATTCGCGATTAATGAACATGTACCGTCAATGTCTTACAGTAACATCAAACAATAATTGTTGTTGTGTTTGTGAGTTGTGATTGATTAGCAGAGTAAAATCTTATGATGGCGGTGCATATATATGATTTTTGTTTAAATAATGATTGAATTTGGTTTTATTTTTTGGTAGTTTTTCGGTTTGAATGGATTTCCTTGTTCTCCTCTTCAAAATCCATCTGATCATTTACTTAAAACTATAAACAAGGATTTCGATCAGGTAACTTGCTCATCAAGCATTAATAACACATTTGTAGTTTTTCATGATTTTGTTACTTGAAAAAAATAGTAAGAAAGTATATTTGAAATACAATTTCATTTTTTTTAGGATACTGAGACGGAAATTTCCGCTGAAGAAGCAATTAGTATCCTTGTAAGTTCATATAAATCATCTGAAATGAACAAAGATGTTCACAATGAAGTTGCACTTCTATCCAAAAAGGTACACTTTGTGGCTTACTAGATCGTAGTTACTTAGGGTTAATTAGTTCAACATTAAAACTAAAATTAATTGATTGAATTTATGTGTATTTTTCAGCAAATGAGATCAATGGACAAGAACAAAGGGCATGCAGGGTTCTTTAACCAATGCTTAGCTCTTACCAAACGCTCATCATTGAACATGTTTCGTGATCTAGGCTATTACTGGTTACGATTAGGCATATATATTGCATTGGCTTTAAGTTTAGGAACTGTGTTCTATGATTTTGGTACAAGTTACACCTCAATTAAGGTAAGAGATTAAGAGTTCATAACTAGCTACAACCTTGAACCTTAATTTTTGTTTGAAACCCTAAACAGCGTAGCGTATTATCTGTTTGTCTGTTATTTCTGTAAAACTTTTATTATATATACGGATTTATATTTAAATTATAATTTCAGGATCGTGGTTCACTTCTTGCATACGTCTCTGGATTCTTAACTTTCATGAGCATTGGTGGATTTCCTTCCTTTGTAGAAGACATGAAAGTATTTCAACGAGAGAGACAAAACGGGCATTATGGCGTGGTAGCATATGTGATTGGGAACACGTTTTCATCAGTTCCATTCATTTTAGTGATTTCAATCATTCCAGCAGTTATAACTTACTACCTATGTGGTCTTCAAAAAGGATATGAACACTTTTTCTTCTTTGCATGTGTTTTATTTTCAAGCCTAACGTTAGTTGAGAGCCTCATGATGATAGTTTCAAGCATTGTTCCGAACTTTCTAATGGGAATCGTAACGGGCGCTGGAATTCAAGGAGTCATGCTGTTGGTTGGAGGGTTCTTCAAATTGCCACATGATATTCCCAACATATTTTGGAGATATCCATTCCACTATGTTGCATTTCATACTTATGTAACCGAGGGATTGTTCAAGAATGAGTACGAAGGACTAAGGTTCGATAAACCAAATGTACAAGGCGTAAATGGGTACATTACTGGTGAAGCGGTTTTGACAGGTATATGGCAAATTGACATGAGTTATTCAAAATGGGTTGATCTTGCAATTTTGTTTGGGATGATTGTTTTGTATCGTGTTTTGTTTCTTTTTATCATCAAAGGTAGAGAGAAGATGAAACCTGTTGTTGGATCAATGTTATCTAGAATGGGAGAGTCTTCCAAGACAATAATGCATGTTGAGAAGCCTGATGCTACTCCTTTGAATGGGCATGTTGTGTAATCTTAGAAAGGTTTATTAATTATAGTTTGGTAGGTAAGAAGTGAAGGAATATCAACTTTGTGTTTTATATATGTGAACCGTATGAATCTAGTGAAGTTCTTATTTATTGTAGTTTGGTTGTGCAAGAAATGGTGTTGGTTGTAATAAATATTTTGTAGTAATTTGAATTTCCAGTCTAAACTTTTGAGAAGAGAACATCTAGTTAGTTATCCTAAGCTTTAAAGATTGCAATGTTTCAAGTTCACCCTTTT
Organism: Lathyrus sativus; assembly: GCA_963859935.3. NCBI lineage: Eukaryota > Viridiplantae > Streptophyta > Magnoliopsida > Fabales > Fabaceae > Lathyrus > Lathyrus sativus. The sequence continues at coordinate 601,934,892 of OZ012741.1, read as the reverse complement.
TTTATACATTTATGTGAAACTTGATAAACCACTTATAAAATTGTTTTTGAACTAATATCCTTCAAAACGATAGTATGTATATGTCAATTCTTATAGTTTATTTGATGAATTCTCAGCCTAATAAACAATATTGTGGGATTAAGTTTCAAAAGTATATGTGATTATCACTTTTAGATCTACCTCCAGACTCTATCTTATGATTGATGATTAACTAAGTATAAATCTAAAAAGCATCTTTAAGTATCATGTGATTTGCTATAATTTTCATGGCATTTGCATTGACAACATGCATTGGAGTGGTTGTTGGATACGGTGAACGTTATCTTCTAAAATTTGGGTCTAACGCTAAAGTTTATGTATAGCAGCATGCATCTTTGCTATGGCGTTTTTCTCGTTGTTTGATTCTTCAGCTGCAATAGTAGTTGTTTTCCTATTCACCCTTGTGTGGGCGAGGGTAAACACAATACTCTTGTTGAGTGTAGTGAGGGTGACCCAAGTCAGTTTTACCGAGCCGTACGGTGGCGTCTATTGTACCGAATAAAAAGTATAATAAGTGTAATAATATGTAATATCTTATATTTTTCTTAAATACTCAATTGGGTGTCAATTGTGATTAACTTAGTTCCTATGCACTTTAACTTGTGTCAGTTGAAATAATTGAAGTTCTTAAATACTTTAAATGTTACCAGTTGGAACCAATATATATATATATATATATATATATATATATATATATATATATATATATATATATATATATATATATATATATATATATATATATAGTTTGAATGTGATTGTGTAATAACATGCTTAAAAGACTATAAGAATGGTAAGGAAACCCTTGATATTTAAGGGAATGAACTAATATAAAGTGATTAGGACATGATGAATAACATAGATGGCAATGTTTGTGCAATGATGCCTAGGTGTGTATCATTGGCAAGTAGTTTCCTAGTGTTGAAAGAGTATTAGTGTGAGTTTTTGTTATTTTTGTTATCGTATCCGCAGGGATTGTGTGATATTACCGTCGTTCTATAATTTGAATCATTTTAAACATAGAACATAAAAAGTGGTTGATTTGATTTCGTAACGCAACCATTGCATAAAAATTATAATCAACGGAAAAAAGTTTCAATTTTAAACGATTGGTAAAAACATGTCAAGATTAGGGTTCGATAATCCATTTCACACATTTTCTTAACAAAGCATGTGAACTCATTAACAACAAATATAATCACATATCCTCTCAATATGTTTCATCTCTAAAACAAATTGTGATTTATATCATATTGATCCTTAGATGAGATTTCAACCTAATTATCAATATGATAACATTAAAAATTTAATATTAGTGAATATCAACTCACAAAACTATCTCTAGACTTTGTTTATTGAAAGATGAAAAAACTAGGTTAATAGTTGAAACATATTTCTCAATAATTATCCAACATAAATATACAATAAAAACAAGGTTTTTCACGATATATTCATCATCAATTTGTTCACATACACATATCAAGAGAAATACATACAAAAGTGAGGATTATCTGCCTCTAATCTTGACACAAGGAGAGATTTAGCTACCCATAGCCAAGGTAGCTTGAGCAACAAGTAACAAACAAAGCTTTTGGAGCATCAAATTTAAGCTTTTGAAACTTAAAAGCTTTGATTTCTAAGTAGAAATGAAGAAGATTATTTTTTTCTCTTCACAAGAGTTTTTAGGTTACAAAAGATTAGTAAAAAGTAAGTTATGTTCCAAACAGTATCACAAAGTACTAAAATACACAAGTTCTGCCCAGGAAACTTCGTCGGGCGAGTCACAGAATTTGCCGGGTGAATTCCTTTAGTACAACCACGTGACAAAAACAATGTAAACAAGCTGGAAAAAATATATGAATTTTCCAGGCGAAATACAACTTTGCCGGACGAATCCCTTTCGCCTCTCCTTCGCCTAGCGAATAAGCCAGCGAACCAATTCCAGTAGCTACTGAAATTTCAATCTTCTTTCGCCTGGTCTTTCGCCAGACCTCCGCCGGGTCTTTCGCCAGGCCTTCGCCGGGCAAAACTCCCATTCCGCCTCTCCTTCACCAGGCGAAGGTCTTGATTTCTTTGGCACGCGACTTTCTTCGTTTCTTTGTTTTTTCTTCCGATTTTTGCCGTGCTCTTTTTACAAAATATGCTGCAAAACTAACAAATATATTAAAAATACCAAATATATAAATTGATGTAAGAATCACTTAATAAATAAGTTGTTTCGCAATCAAAAGTATGGAAAATAGCTTAAAAGTTCCGTAAGTTGATGCAAAAACCATTTTAAACTTGACACCTATCACCTAGTTGTGAGGAGAGTTTTATATGGAACATGTATGATTTGTGTTATTTATGGTTAAGGCGAATGTGATGCCTTGTGATTGTCGAATACAATCACGCTATCCTTAGTGATTACATAAGCAAATGGATCCTACGAGTAAAAAGACTTGTGATGGGGTACGACCTATGAGAAGTGATGATCCATAAGGTTGATTATATATCCCTTAGAATCCTAATATATTCGACATTATGTTATGCTTTATCACGTAGTCGGAACCAATTCCCTTGAGAGGTTTCATTCCAAGAGTGGAGGCTTATATAGAGAGCTCCTTTGGAATGTACGCATTATTACTTTGAGAGGCTTGAGTCCCATTGTACGAATGAAGCATATGGATAAAGAGACTTATGACGGGGTACGGTCCATGAGAAGTGATAATTTATCAGACCATATTTCCTTTATATCTGAATCTATCTCGTATGTCAAAGTATATTACAAGAATCTATGACTTGTGTCAATCTCCTAGACGTAGGAGAGGACGGGAAAAAGGGATGCCTTAGTAAGGTTTTCGATTAGTGATTGTTTGAGTTGATGAACTCAAGAGACATGTTTCCATACATTGCGAACTGTGTGAACTCAAGTCTTATCCCTTTATCTTTTGACTTGAGATGGAAATTGATTAGAACCCTATAGAGTCGAGTGGACCCATAAGATAGGGGGACATACTGAGATTATTATCTCACCCATTATTGTTGTTGCTTTTCAGGTATTGTTGCAGGTTTAGTTTGCAAGTGGAGCTATGCTTGGGTGTTTTAAGGTAAGCCTAGTTTATGTTTATTCTACTGTGTATTATGTATTTCGTACAATGAAGAATATTGTACTTAGATTTTAGTTTTTATTGTTTTGACATTTTCCATATTTTGTACCATAGGTTGTCTTTTATGTTTTAATAAATGGTCAAGTATGTAAATTATGTCAATAGGCACTTATGATGGTGTTAGTATCAAATAATAACTTTTGCATGATATGATTCTAGATATATATTATACGTGGCACTACATTTGGTATCAGAGCAGGTCGTACCATCGACCTAGCCTTGAAACATCATAAGTAAATCTATTCTTGCCTCATAAGTGCGTTTTTCCAACATGGTTCTTAATATCATATTATGTAGTATTGGGCCTGATCAACTTAATGTTATGTATGTGGTAGGTAGGATCATGGTTAAGCGACCACGAGGACTCTGATGTGTTGTCAGAACTTATGTTGTGAGGGTAGACTCAAGCAAAGAGTTAAAAGTAGGGAGATCTGGTCAGCTCATTTGAGATCTTAGTAGAAGTTGTGCTTCCGGTATCATGGAATTGAAGGGAGGTGAATGGTTCAAGCAATGCTTTCGAATTAATGGAGTTGAAAAGTTGAAGATCTCTATCAGATAAATGGTCAGAGTATGGAAGAATATGAGGATTTTCTTGTGAAGCTGGATTGACCACTAGCATTGATAAGAATTTCAAGTAATTCCATTTAGTGGGGGAAGGAAGGATGTTTTGTTGAGCGTACGACGTGAAGTCGGGAGATGAGGTAGTTTATCAGAATTCCAGTCTCTAAGGTCTTTATTATATTTGGAAAGAACAAGAGTATTTCAGGGAGCACGCTCAGAATGGTACCTTCACTATGGTTGAGAATGTGAGAGATGAGGACGCTCAATACCCTTGTAAGAGTCTAGTGTAGTGGTGAAGTGTAAGAGGAGACTCTAAGACCCGATTACATGTTCGAAGTGAATCATGAATGCACCGGACAAAGGGTAGCAGGTAAATCAAGTGTATTTAGCCTACGAAGGGAGATCGAGTTCAGGATAGTTCACCAAGAATTCAATATTCAGTGAGAGACCAAGTTGGAAATGGTAAGTTACCCAAGGATCAATTATAAGAGAATGTGTTATATAAGAAACAAGTATTTTATAGTAACATAAGTTTTAACAGTATGGGCAAGAGAGGTTTGTGATGAAAGATAGAACAATCAATTTGGATTTGAGGAAACTCTAGTAAGATGATTTTAGAAATTAGAATTAAGAAAAGTGCTATGGGTAGCGAAGCAAATACAAAATGGAGAACGAGGCCAACGTTGCAATATGAAAATGGTAAAGGGGTATATTTTAAGCGATTGTGTAGTGGAGTTATTAAGTTTTGTTGAGACTAATTAAGGAGGTGCACTCGATGGTTACTCATTCATGATGACTTTTGACACGTGAAGTAGAGTGAAAGAAGTTGCACCTTGGTATTATGAGATACGTGGTAGTAATATTGTGGTCACAAGTGTACGTAATGGATTCCTAGTCTTAAGACAGATGCGAAGTCATACCCTCTTTGTTGAACAGTGAGGATCATGTTCTAAGAAGTGAGATTGTGGTGAGTAACGAGGAGCAAACCAAGATTTAGTGCGGACTAAGTGGAATCATGGAACGGACTATATCAGGTGGTCTTGTAGGTAGTTGACAAGAGTTGTCGGTTACAAGTCATTCAATAAGTGGTTTTCGTGTAGTGAAGTGTTCAATGTATACTAGATGGGAAGAGAATCCCAATCCATAAGCATGCGAGAGATGTCAAGGTTCTTCAGGAAGAAGTATTATCTTGGTTGTCAAGAGTGGGAGGATTTTTCGTATTTGTGGATGATCGAAGTATTCTGAAACTACCTTTTGTTGGACTAAGAAAGTTTGTTGTTTTGATTCTCACCAAGGAATTCTAGTAAGAGTATGAGGTTATGTGCTTGACATGATATGTCCATGAAGAATGTGGTACCATATAGTGGTTGTGCTGAGGTTTGTTTGTGGGTGAATCAAGTATGAGTTGTGGTTGAGACCCTTGAATGCCATCATTTGGTGAATTCTGCTAGCATTGTCGTGTGAGCCTTATCGAGCTCGCTGGCTACTCGTTGAGCGACCATGACAAAACTTTGGAATAGTGTGTCATCTGCATGTTTTAGCTTTGTTTTATGTTACCTGGTGTTGATCGTGGTTGGTGAGTATTATGCAAGTTGAAGAGGTATGAATGGAAGATAAAAATGCAAGTTAGTGCGAGACGGGTTGACGGTTCTGGAGTTGGAATATTTAGAAGGGTATTGCATAGTTGATTATCTGTATGAATTCCAAAGGAGTTTGACGTTAGAGAAATGATCTAGTGGAACATACTCAATAGGAGAAAGACTTGGATATATCACCATTATGACTACTAAGGAGCTTAAGAGTGAGATTGGGTGAGACTGACTAAGTGATGACCTTGCAGAGAGCGGTTCAGTACCTTTGGCATATGAGTTAGTAAGGTATAAGTGGATAGTTGGAATGTGGCGTTTGTTATGTCTCTTGAGTTCATGGAATCAGATGTAGACTCTGTGAGGGTGGTACCGGATGTATACAATGTACTTTACCAGTTGAAGGAATTTGTAAGTTATCATTCCATACAGAAGTCAAAATGAGATACTGATAAGGATAAGCATGTAACTTGGATCGTATGTAGAATAGGACGTTGAGAGAAATGAGTTTAGACAGGAAGTTCAATGTAATCTCTAAATGTGTGTGAAGTGTTATGTATGAATCGATGTGTAGTGTGGAAACTCGCAGTTGTGTTATGGATGACTTAAGTTTTGGAAGTGGTGACTCGCGGATATTTTGGAGCTCCGTGATGGTGTTATGTTGTTATTGGTTGAGATCTCGTGTCAACAGAAAACGTGATGAACCGGAATTTATAAAGAGGATTTGATATTGAATGAAATAACCAAAACCAGAAGTTATTAAGCTAATTTGGATAAATTTCTTCAAGCTCATAAAGGATTTGAAGGTTGTATATGTTTATGGTCGTAGTCATAACTTCTGTATATCTATCGACTGGAGATTGTTAAATTTATTCTAACGGTTGTGTGTTAGCAAGGAAGTTATTCTACTGATGGATGCCGGTCAGGTTCTCGTACTATTTAGTTAGTGGGCACTCTGGTGGATAAGTGTGTCCTACACAGACGACTAGCTAACTAGTGGTGCCCAAGAATTTGGAATATTCCGCTAATCGAATCAGGGTTGCACAGTAGAAGGTGACAAATGAAAGAGTTCATTCGGATTAATAAGGATCAGAGAGATAGTTGCTCGTAAGGATGGATGTAAGACAATCTCGTGCTAAGGGTGATATCCTATTAGTATAGTACAGAAGAGTTGAAGCGTCGGGTGTAATGGTTACAATGTATAGTATCAGACCAAGTGAGATTGATAAGGATACCAATCGATGGATTATGAAGTTGTTTTAAAGGTTGAAGGATTTATAAAAGGATAACCGTCAGTATTTGCTTGAAGACATGGAATCATTGAATTGTCTCGTGAAGATATGATGAGTGTTGTTTATCCTAAACCAAGATGATGTATTGTGATTCATTATGAGAGTATGGAGTTATAAATTCTGAAAGCAGAATGTGAACAAGTGTTTCAGAATGGCATGACAGATGAATTAAGGAAAAACAAAGTTAGAAGTTAACCACACATTGGAACAATTGTATAGTCGAGATCGTGAAGTTTGAGAATTTGTAGAAACAAGAAATTTGATCTTTGAAGATAAGTTGGAAAAAAATCGAGTACGTTAGAAGTTTTAACTGAAGTTAAGTCAAGTGTTGATCCATCATTGTCGTGCGAGAAGTGGTTATTGTTGAGAAGAGAAAATTCGGGGGCGAATTTCAATATAAGGGGGAGCGTGTAATACCCCATATTTCCCTTAAATACTCAATTGGGTGTCAGTTGGGAGATATTTGGTGGAAAAGAAAATAAAAAGAAAAGGAAGAAAGTTGGTAAGAAGAAGAGAAATAAGAAAGAAAGAAGAGAAAAGGAAAGAAGAGGAGAAACTCATGGAAGAGGAAGAAGAAAAATTCATCATCATAAATCCATCTCTTTTTCTCCATTGCAAGGTGAGTTTCATTAGTTAGTATAGCATTGGGGGAAATATGAAAACTTTGGGGATTTAGGTTTTGCGTGAAAATGGAATTAAAATGTTGTTTACATGATGATTTGATGAAGTTCATGCTTAATTGTTCTAATATATTCCTATGAGTGTTGGGATGTGATTTAGGTTGTTATGTAATGAGAAATATAGGTTTTGGCCATAGATATTTCACCTTACACGCTGTTGGGATTTCTAGTTTCGCACTGTGAGCCTCGAGCGAGGCAAAGGCGAGCTCCCGTCTTGGGGTCTCACAGCAACCACTGAAGGAAAAATTTTCTGCCTCTGGTTCGCATAGAGCTCGAAGCGACCTCGCCTAGAGCTTGCACAACGAGCTTGTCAGGTTTTGTTTCTTTTTCTTGTTTAATTGTTTGGTTGTTTGACCGTTTCGTTTTTATTGTGATTGTCAAATACAATCATGTTATCCTTAGTGATTACATAAGAAAATGGAGCCTACGGATAAAGAGACTTGTGATGGGGTACGACCCATGAGAAGTGATGATCCATAAGGTTGATTATATGTCCCTTAGGATCCGAATCCATTCAATGTTATGTTGTGCTTTATCACGTAGTCGGAACCAATTCCCTTGAGATATGTCGTTCCGAGAGTGGATGCTTATATAGAGAGCTCCTCCGGAATGTACGCACAATTACTTTGAAAAGTTTGAGTCCTGTTGTACGAATGGAGCCTACGGATAAAGAGACTTGTGATAGAGTACAACCCATGAAAAGTGACGATTTATCGGACCATGTTTCCCTTAGATCCAAATTCATCCCGTATGTCAAAGTACATTACAAGGATCCGTGACTCGTGCTGATCTCCTAGATGTAGGAGAGAATGGGAAAAGGGGATTCCTTGGTAAGATTTTCGATTAGTGATTGTTTGTGTTGATGAACTCAAAAGATATGTTTCCATACATTGCAAACTGTGTGAACTCAAGTCTTATCTCTTTCTCTTTTGACTTGAGGTAGAAATTGATTAGAACCCTGTAGAGCCGAGTGAACTCATAAGATAGAGAAACTCACTGAGACTATTATCTCACCCCATTATTGTTATTGCTTTTCAGGTTCTGTTGCAGGTTTAGTTTACAAGTGGAGCTATGCTTGGGTGTTTCAAGGGAAGCCTAGTTTATGTTTATTATGCTTTGTATTGTGTATTTCGTGCAATGAAGGATATTGTACTTAGATCTTAGTTTTTATTATTTTGTCACTTTCCATATCTTGTACCATAGGTTGTCTTCTATGTTTTAATAAATGGTCAAGTATTTAAATTATGCCAATAGGCACTTATAATGGTGTTAGTACCAAATGATAACTCTTGTATGATATGATTCTAAATGTATATTATACGGGACGTTACACAACCCCACATGGATTAGGACTGTCAAAGACATAGTGTTTGTTGAGGGTTAGAACTAGCTCACGTGAAATAATATATGAAGCTCTGTATGGTGGTTGCTCTCTGTGTCTTAGAGATTAGTCTCTTCAGTATCGAAGTCTTGGTGTATTTATAGCCTTCCAATTCCAAGGGCCTTGGATCGAGCAAACCAAATCTTCCCTTTCCCCATGATTCTCGAGGGAATAAGTGGTTAATATCCAAAAATTCAAGAGGCAAGGCTATACTCCATGACTTTTTGAGCATTGATTATTGACTTGCTGCACGCTACACCCCAAAAATGCACGTTATGGACAAAAAAATGGAAATTGGGCGACATATTTGGTGAATGAACGATCGAACTAGATGAAGGATGCTCAAGCTAATAGAGGGATAACTTCGGAAAAATAGTGTGTACGCCTCACGCTCTTGCCTTCGGGTCTTCCTTAATTATTTCACTACAAATTATATGCAAAATAAGGAGGATGAATGTAAATTTACAACATATGTGTGTGAGCACGTGCGCGCAATTAACATCCAGTGTTGACTATACATAAGACTTTTGAAATAAAAATCTTATCCGACATTGTGAAGTATTAATACAAATCAATCATTGACATATTTAGCACAAATTAATGTCTTATTTAATTCACTTGAGTTTTTTTAGCCATATGTAAAACATGGATATTATATATATACTGAAAAACAATCATCTTATAACTATTGAATAAATTGGTACAATGCCATTTTTTATATAGATGCTGCTAACCAATCCAATTAAAGACTAAAATTAATTGAATAAGTTGACCAAGGACAAAGTCAAGATTGAGAGTAAAGAAAAAATAGTTAAACTAGAAAAACTAAGATTATTTAATCATTATTGCCTCAAACACATTCTTATACTCTGTATTTGGTCATTAGTCACAAGCCAAACAAGCTAATCAATCTCACTGCTCCTAGTCACTTTAGTGAACCTAACCTTTTCTTGAGGACACTTAATTGCTGCAACAATAGGCTTCACCTTCTCAAAGCTCTTGATAATAATCAAAAACATAATTCTATAAGCCAAGGCCATTCCAACCAAAATAGCAAAATCCACCCACTTTGAGTAACCAATTTCCATTTGCCACAAGTGTTTCAATATCTCATCACCACTAATCATCCCTTGATTGCTAGTAGTGAATGTTAGGCCTTGAAACTCATTCTTGAACAATCCTTGATATGCATATTTGTGGAATGAAATATAGTGCAAAGGGTATTTCCAAAATGGCTTTGGTATATCACTTGGTAGTCTATAGAATCCACCATCTAACATCATTACTCCCAAGATTCCAGAACCAAAGATTATTCCCATCAGAAAATTTGGAACCATGCTTGCAACAATCATCATGAGACCTTCAACTAACAAGACAGAAATAAAAAGCATAGATATAAAGTACACAAATTGTTCATGTCCTTGGTGAAGTCCAACTAGATAATAAACCAATGCTCCTGGTATCAATGACATCAATAGCAAGAATGGAATAGCAGATAATGTGTTTCCAATAGTAAATGCTGTCAAACCGTAATGTCCATTAAGTCTTTCTCGTTCGAATACCTAACCAAAAGAATTTATTGTTATCACTTTCATCTTCAAGACACTTATGTGACAAAAAAAATTTATGAAAAATTATTTTACCTTCATATCCTCTACAAAAGAAGGGAATCCAGCAACAGTTATGAATGTCAAGAATGTAACAACAAACACAAGCAGTGAAGCTCTTGCTTGAATTGATTGATTGCTTGAACCAATGTCGAAGAACATGGTACCAAGACTTAAAGCCAATGCGCCATAGATAAATAGACGTAACCAATAATAGCCTGCTTCGCGATACATGTTCACGAAAGATCTTCTTGTAAGAATCAGACACTGAGTTAGAAAATCAGCATGGCTTTTCTTCTCCATTGAGTATGAGACCTGCATCCATAATTTATAGTTTTACTAATAATTCTCTTCTGTTTTTCTTAGCTATGCTACGTATGAGGTGTATAACAAAACTCACTCTTTGTTTAATTTGAGATAGTTCTTTCTTTACTTGGTGACTAATTTCAGATGAATCATATGATTTAACAAGAATGTGAATAGCTTCTTCTGCGCATAGCCCTCCACCTAATCCTTTCTCAGGGTCCTGCAAATAATTGGTAAACCAGTTAAATTTATTATTAACTAAGATTATTCTACACACAAAAAATGTTAGCAAAATTATAAGGCAAGAACAATGAAAACTCTACTTACATGTTCAAAATCCTTGTTGATTGTTTTTACATAGTGATCAGAAGGACTATGGAGACTTGGGCATGGAAAACCATTTGATGAGAAAAACTGTACCAAAAAAGTAAAAATGGTGAATCTCAGTGGATAGAGGCAGCAAAGCCATTATGTAAGTTGTTTGTGTAACTTAAAAAAATTGATATATGTGTCTATTTCGAACCTTATCTGCAGCAGATACAGGTCCAAAGTAAACCGTTTTCCCAGAAGACAGAAGACAAACATTGTGAAAAAGTTGGAAAATTTCATTACTTGGTTGATGAATTGATGCAATAATAGTCATTTGAATACCATCCTTTTGGTTTAAACCAGAAATTCTAGTCATAACATGATAAGAAGCAGCACTGTCAAGTCCACTAGTTGGTTCATCAAGGAAAAGAAGTCTAGGATGTGTTAAGATCTCAATGCAAATGCTAACTCTTCTCTTTTGTCCACCACTCACTCCTTTAGATCCCCACCCTCCAATTCTTGTGTTGATTGCATCTTGCAGACCCATTTCTCTTATTATGTAATCTGCTCTCTCTTGTTTCTCTTCCTTAGACATGGTGTCAGGTAATTGAAGATGAGCTGAATAGTGCACAGCTTCTCTAACTGTTAGAGTATTCAAAATTATATCATCTTCTGTCACATATGCCTGATGATTTCAGTTAAGACAGAAACAAAAGTGATTATGAAAAATGTACTATTTTGCAAAGAGTTGTTGAAAAGCTGAGATAAAAAATCTTACAGATGTTCCATAAGCTAGTCGTCGTTTGCATCCATTGATTAGAATTTTCCCCGTTTGTTTCGTCTCAAAGCCTAATCTTCCTGAAAATTCATATCAAGTTAAAAAAAATCTATATTGAAATCTAGACTAGTCGTTCTTATTAATCAGACAGTTCAGATATGGCTGATTGCGTGCCTGTCATATAGCATTAGTACCTGCTAAAGTATCAAGAAGAGTGGACTTGCCACAACCAGAAGGACCCATTATGGCCAAAAGTTGTCCTGGTTTTGCATAGCCTCTTAGACCTTGAAGTATTGGTTTTCTTCCATTGTTTCCATTTGAAACAGTCACCCAAAGGTCCTCCCATGTCAAGAAAATACCCTCCTCTTTACCAGTTTCTACAAATTTGGTGGCTTCCACTTCAAATGTGGAATCGAATTCCACAATTGTTGGCAACATTTTTGAGCTATTACTGTCTTGCTCAAAGTCACTAGTATGAGATTGAAGGAGAGAACTCATGGTAATATTCTATGTTCTGTGTATGGTCTACTATGTTATTATTTTGGGTGCAATATATACTATATAGTAACTGTTAAAAGAATGTAAAGAAAAATCTAGAATAACAAACTTTCTTCTAATCGACAACATGGAAAAAATATATACTCCAAAGCACCCCACCATTGTACCTACTTCCAAGTTACATTTTAAGTAAATAGAATGTAATTCAGTTGGATAGTGTGTTTACTATATTTTTACCATTAAAAAAAAACTTAAATTGTTAATCTTTGTGTTATCTTACTAACTGGATAACAATAACTTTTATCCTATTAAGTAAAATCGACTATAGGGATCAACTTCCTCCGTAATATTTTATTTAGGAGAATGTTTTTATCTAAATGGCTTAAATAGTGTTGTGGTCCCGGTAAGTTAGCGAGTTTTCGCATTTAGTCCCTAAATTTTTTTTTTTCAAGTCTGAGCCCTTATATCTCATGTTTGTGTTGATTTTTGTCCCTGACGTTAGTAGTCTGTTAAATAACTTTTGAGTTGGCTAACACCGCTAACGTGGAATGACATTTTATTTTTCTTTTCTTTAATATTTTGCAGACGCGAAATTAATGTTTTGGAGGTCATTTAAAGGAGGACTAAATCCAAAAAAAAATTATCATTTGCATCATCTTCTTCCTCTTCAAATATTTTTTTGCACTTTTTCTTCTCTTCTCTGTAACATGTGCTGCGTTTTTCTTCTTTGTAACTTGGCAACGTCATCTGTATGTAATAGCTTTGAGTCTTAAATCCCAGTTTGTGGTTGCAATAGGGCAATGCAGATGTTCATCTCAAATTCAAGTGAAAATCCTAAACGAAGATTCTAGAAATGTGCAAATTCGGGTGTAATGTCAAGTTGCTAGTTATTCTTGTGGGATATGAACTTGAGCGCACCATATCAACTGAACCGAAAATTTTAATTGGTTGCAATTGCTCAGAAGTTGTGCAGGAATTAGGTTGCATCATCAAAGAAGTTGAAGTTAAGAAAAAATAGAAGATGAAATTGAAGTTGAAAAACGAATGAAAGAAGGCCAATTTATTTAGGTTGTTGTTGATTTTATCATGGGTCTTGTTCTTTGATTACCAGAAATGGTAGTGAGTTCCATGTTCATGGTGTTTGTAATTTTTTTATGTTTTAGTCCCTATAAGATGACTATTTGTTGAATTTCATCCTTGTATTGTTTAATCAGTTAAAAATTTCGTCCCTGAATCGTTTTGGCATTTTGCATTTCGTCCATCTTTCATATTATGTTGTTTGTATGTCATCCTTTAATCTTAATGAAATATTTCTATTTAATTCTTGATTCATAGTTATGTTAGTGGGTTGTATTTGTAATTTTCCTAACTCTTTAGTACATAAAGGCAAAAACATAATATAATGCTAAAAGACATACCTAGTTGTGTCATAATTTCATAAATGCAAAAGGCATAAGATTGCGAAATACACAATAACTGGTCTCAAAAACATAATTTGTCTTAGAATTACATAAACATAACATAACTTGTCTCAAAATCATAACTTGTCTAAGAATTACATAAACAAAACATACCTTATCTCAAACGTATAATTTGTCTTAGGATTACATAAACATTACATAGCATAATGTCATAAAGGCCAAAATGCACAAATGACAGAATTACAATGTCTTCTTCATGACAACAGAACCTTCTTCGTGACTTCCTTGTCCTAAGATTTTTCCTCAATTCCAATTTCCTTAAAACTTTAGGTTTGGTACTCTTCTTATGCTGCAATATATAAAATATTTAGAGGTGTTCATATAACATAAATAATTAGAATAATTTTCTTGAAACTTTAGGTTTGGTACTCAACTGGTTTAAGACATCTAGGAGTAGAAAAACTAGGTGCAATAGGTACTTCATCTGTTTTTGGAACAAGTGCAGATAAAATATAGGCAGGTGCAGAAAGTATTATACCAGATGACACAGAAGCACTCTGAGTTGATGTAGCAGGGACACTCTGAACTGATGTAATATGAACACTTTGAGATGATGTAGCAGGTACACTCTGAGATGATGCAACAAGATTTGGTTGAGTTTGAGTAGCCTTAAATGCTGCTGCAAGATTTGCAGCTAGCATTTCAAACTCAATGTCAACATCTGTTTGAGATGCATTTACTTCAGGATGTTCATTGGTAGCAGCCTCAATTGGATGACTTGCTTGGGTTTTTTCTTGAGTTGCTTGAGTTTGTTATTGAGTTTCTTGGGTTTGATCTTGAGTTGCTTGAGTTTGTTCTTGTGTTGCTTGACTTGTATTTGTAGACAGTTGTTTTATTGCAACTTTTTTTTGGCTTTCTATGCAAATTTTTGAAAATCAAAACATTAAAAGGATTACTTGTTGCATATACTTATCAAATTATGAACATGTTACATACCTTTCTTTTTTGAGCTTTAGGGTCAACCATTTGACTCTTACAACTTCTTTTATTATGGTCATGTACACCACATGTTATGCAACAATAACTTGTTTGTGTCCTCCCTCTATTGGGTTATTCATCCGGTTCCCTCCTCCTTATTTTTTTAGGCCTTCCAGGTCCTCTTTTATATGCTGGAGGTAACATTTCGTCTATGTCAACCTCTGGTAACATGTCTTGCCCATTAACAGGAATTACACCATAACCATAGCATTTCACATAAGTCTCCTTGAAATAATAATCATCCGCAAAATCTTCAGGGTATTGGTTCTTAAAACCTAATGCAGCTAATGCATGTCTACACGGGATGCCTACTAACTCCCAAAAGTTACAACTGCATGTTTTTTTATGTATCCACGGGATGCCTATGATGAAACTATTCCTAATATATATATATATATATATATATATATATATATATATATATATATATATATATATATATATATATATATATATATATATATATATATATATATATATATATATATATATATATATATATATATATATATATATATATATATATATATATATATATATATATATATATATATATATATATATATATATATATATATATATATATATATATATATATATATATATATATATATATATATATATATATATATATATATATGTTCAACTTGCCATATTATTTCACCAGACCAATTGGAATTTTCTGTGGAGTATTCTGTGCATATTTGCTGCAAATTTGATCGTTTTCTTTGGAGTATCTTGTTTTGCATTAACATCAAAACAATCATCCAACCCAAGCACCTTCTCATCTCCACTATCGTCAAATGATAAACTATCAAATTCAAATTAATTATCTTCACTATCATCACTATCCTCATTTTCATTTGTATGAACATCATCTACTTCATTTGCTTCATTAGCTTGAACCCCACCAACACCATCAGCATCATTACCTTGAACATCATCAACTTCATTTGCTCCATTAACTTGAACATCACCAACATCACTAGCTTCATTACCTTGAACATCATTAGCTTCATTAACTTGAACACCAGCAACATCATTAACTTGAACACCACCAACATTATTAACTTGAACACCTGCGTTACCTTTATGATTAACATATAGGTGCACTGCAGTTTTCATTCTCATGGCATATTGATATACCTCATCAGCATCAGCATCAGTAACCATTGTATTATACATGTCTCTCTCATTGTTATACCACCATAGCATATATTGTGAATGCTCAAGCTGAGTAATGCCTTTTGCTATACCAATTGCCTCAAATAAGCTCCATCTATCAGGATCAATCTCTACTAAATGCTTATAACCCCCTGTGTAGTATACTACATAATCCCTTAAAAAACCACCCCTGTAATGGAATATTAAATTGAATCTCATCACTTTCAACGAACATAACAGACAACAGAGATAAATGCAACGAACAGAGTAAGAACAAAATAGACTGAAAGATAAATGCTAAATACCACAGGTGAAATTATCAGCCAGAACGGCGTCAGTGTCGTATCGTGGTTGTCGTCTCACATTTGCCACAACCATTCTCCAATGGTCACCACACTTCTCCTCCCAAACATGAAAAACCCTAATTTATAGGGACTGATGCCAAAAATCATTTTCTGAATATTTTGTTGATTTTGGTGTTAACATAAGTCATTTTGGCCACGCCTGCAAAATATTAAAGAAAAGAAAAATAAAATGTCATTCCGCGTCAGCGGCGTTAGCCAACTCAGCGTTTTTTTAACTGACTACTAACGTCAGGGGACTAAAATCAACACAAACATGAGATATAAGGACTCCGACCTGAAGAAAAAAATTTAGGACTAAACGCAAAACTTCGCTAACTTACAGGAACCAAAACACTATTTAAGCCTATCTAAATTATTAATCTCGAAATCTTTTTTAATAACTTTTCTTATGGTTTTCCTAAATCTTTCTCTACCTTTAACTACTTGACTTCTCTCCATTTGATCTAGTCTCTTTACTACCGAATCTACAAATCTTCTCTATACATATCCAAACCACTATAGTCTATTCTCCACTATTTTTTCTATAATAGGTATTATCCCAACACTCTATCTAATATTGTCATTTTTAATCTTATCATGTTTAGTCTTACCACACATCCAACACAGCTCATCATCATGTCGATTCTTAAGCATCCAACATTATGTCACATACAACATCACAAGTCTTACCGTAGTCCGATAAAACTTTCCCTTCATGTTGAGTCATACCTTTTTGTCACATAATATACTTGAAACCCTCATCCATTTCAACCACCTATCTTGAATCAATGGTTTACATCCCATTCTATTTCTTCATTGTTTTTTATTATGGATCCAAGATATTTAAACTGCATAACTTGTGGGATGATATGGTCTCCAACTTTCACCTCTAGGTTAGAAACACTTCTCTTTTTTTCTGAACTTACATTCCATATATTCTGACTTACTTCTTCTTAGATGAAAACCATGTGTTTTTAAAGCTTGTATCTAAGTCTCCAACCTCTCGTTTAACTCCTCATTCGACTCCTTCAATAGGACTATATCATTTTGAAAAAACATGCATATCAATGTTAGCTCTTGGATGTGCTTTATAAGTATATCCAAAATTAAAATAAAAAGGTAGGGGCCTAAGGTTAAACCTTGGTGCATACCTATTGTAATGGGGAAATCATTTGTCACTCCACCTTGTGTCTGCACTCTAGCCGATACTTCTTCATACATATTTTGGATGGCTCGAAGATATGTAATCCTTACCCTCTTTTTCTCTAAGACACAATAAAAAATGCAACAGAAAATGTCAACATAGTTGACGTCATACTTACGATTTCAAGCAATGATTGTCTATATCTATTAAATCTAGAGTTTGATCCAACTCAACTTTACAAACCAGCTTTTAAAGTGAACAATGTCACTCTATATTAAGTCTTTTCAAACTTTAACCTGGGAAGATCCTAAGTTTCACATTGATTAAATATAGAGTTTGAAAATGTTTTTTATAGAGTGACATCCCTCACCTTACAAGTTGGTTTTGTAAGGTTGAGTTAGGTTAGACTTTAATTCTAATATGGTATCGGATCTCATCGACCGGGCCAGGGCCACACACCTTTATATCCACACACCAAGCTCCATGGAGTGTTGGCGTCAGGGAGTGTATTTAGAAGATCTCAAATCTCACATTGGTTAAAGATAGCGCTTCAAAACTCTTTATATAGAGTGACACCCCCACCTTAGAAATTAATTTGGTAGGGATAAGTTAGGACAAACTCTAAATCTATCAATATATGCTTGTTTTGTATATCTTGTCCATAATTAACATAATCAGATAACTGTTCAACAACTCGACTGAACCTGAGTGGACCCAAAAAAATATCTCTCCTCACATCAGAGTCATGTTTTTTTCGTCTCTAATAAACATAATTTGTATCCTCTATCAGTTTAAAAAATTATCTTATTTTTGTTTTAGGACCTCTTACCCGTTTTTGAAGCACACTCTTATGTTTATATATTTTTATGGTTTGGGTAACATTGTCAAGATCCCGCTATTTCAACGACATAAATATATATGTTTGGATGGAACACGACGCTTTGTAAAATCCTCAAATGTATGACCTTCTAATCTAACAGGTAAATCGTAATTGTGAAATCCATATTTTACATCAACTTTCCATCCATAACCATCTTTAGATAGTGTTGATCTGATTTTGAATGGACAATCACATTTTTTTAGTAGCACTTTGTGTTGAAATTTTAGCATCCTTGTACTTGTCACTTTTATTACATATCAATGTTAATTTGGTATTTTACCTTCTCTTTTCTACCTCTTTATCTATTCGTGTCATGTGACATACATTTTATGTTTGATTCAAACCTATCTAGCTTATATTAATACAACTTCTTATGTATTTAACTTTTATGTAACTGAGACTGCAACAATGGTGTCTACATATGATTGGTATTTATTTTATAGTAAAGGGGTCTATATTGCTATAAAATAAATAGAATATTTTAAAAAAATACCAAAAAAACTTAGATTTTAAGTTTTCTGATGGACATTTTGGAAAAGTTAAAATGAAGTTTTCCTATAAAAACGTACATATAAAAAACGTTTCAAAGAAGTTTTCAAATAAATTTTAGTCATCTAAAAACTTGTTTAGGTGAAGATTAGTCAAATCTAAAAAAGATTGAAAATGATGGTGAAAAAAGGAAGAATAAATAGGTACTAGTCAAAAAGTACATGTATGTGTGTTCCTCCTGCAAAGCAAGGGAGACTCAGAGGTCTTAGTAGGCTTATAACAACTTGGGTGGTTAGGGTTTTCCCATAACGGCGAGAAGTTCTATACGGTGGTGTTTTGTGGTAGTTTGAGGAGTTCTACTCACGTGGGGTGAAAGGCTATGTTGATAGATGATGCGCTTGTAGTAAGCTTGTGAGGGGTGTAATGATTTGTCTAAGCATTATGCTTATGATATAATTGCGTCTCCTTTCCTTCTCTGATGGAGGTATATTTATAGAGGCCTCTAGAACCTAGGGTTCTCTTGGGAAAGGTCACCTCCCACTTAGTCAATGGGTGACCATTGAATCCCTATTTTCAATGAAGTTATAGGTCAGTTAATGACCCTTACTTCCCTCTGCCCCCAAAAATATTTTTCCATGTTTCCCACGACTGGGCGATAGGAAGGCCTTGGAGGCAGGGAGATACCTCCTCTTGGGAAATACTTTATTGTCGCCTCTTCTTGGGCGTCCTCTAGATACCTCCCTAGAAGAGTTAACCTGCGAATATAACAATACATAGTGCCTCAAGCACGAGGTCTTTCGATATAAGACAAAGTGTTTTTTAGATTGAGCCTCGGGGGAGTATCCCTAGGACCCATACCCTTTTGGGAATATATCTAGATAAAGTTTTTGTCAGCTTGAGAGATCCAAGTGCCTCGAGCGAGACTTCATATAGCCTAGGGAGTCTAGGTTCCTCAAGAAAAATTATACATAGCCTGGATGATAAGACTATAAGTCCCTCAGGCGAGGCGTTTTAACCTATCGAGCGGGACTTTGACTGAGACATCGGGAAAGACTTTTCATTAAGCCTCTCGGGCTTGATATTTGTCGCGCCTCTCAGGCGTGTTATTTGAGTTTGGTCCCACCTGAGTAGACACTAAATCTTTCAGGTGAGAGTTTAGATAGCCTAAGGAGTCTAAGTCCTTTGGTCGAAATTATATGTAACCCAGTTGATGAGACTATAATTCCCTTATGCAAGGAGTTTCAACCTACTGGGCGGGACTTCCATCGAACCCTCAGTTAAGACTTGTCATTAAGTCTCTTGGGATGGATATATGTCAAGTCCCTCAAGCATGTTACTTGAGTTTGGACCCACTCGAGTAGAAACTAAGTCCTTTAGGCAAGAGCCTAAGGTACTGTGAAGGGTGGAAAGGGCCTTTGTTATGAAGTCCAACATGAAGTTATTGCCTTAAAGGGTGGAAAAAACATTCATCAATGAAGTCACACATAAATAAATTACCTCAAAGGGCGACAATAACCTTCTTCAATGAAGTCCAACGTAAAGAGTTTGCCTCAAAGGGCGACAAGGACCTTTGTCAATGAAGTCCAGCATAAAGTATTGCCTCAGAGGGCGACAAGGACTTTCGCTTATGAAATCTAGCATAAAGACATTGCCTCAAAGGTCAACAATGACCTTCAACTATGAAGTCTAACACAAAGACATTTCCTCAAAGGGCGGCATATACCTTCACCTATGAAGTCCAACATAGAGATATGGCCTCAAAGGGCATCAATGATCTTCATCTATGAAGTCCAACATAAAGATATTGCCTTAAAGGGTGGCAAGGACCTTCATCTATGAAGTCCAGCGCAAAGACTTTGCCTCAAAGGACAACAAGAACCTTTAGCTATGAAGTCCAGCGTAAAGTATTTCCTCAAAGGGTGGAAAGGACTTTATTTTATGAAATCCAGAGAAAAAATTCAGGGAAAACATTACTCATGCTAATAAATTGCTCTAGAATTGTGCATTAGTACATAATAAAGACACTTATTGCTGAAATCACAAATAAATTTAACTTTAATAATATCTAAGATGGAAAGCGTTCTTGGTTTTTGGAAAGAGCGGTCCTTCCAGTTTCTGTAATAATATCTAAGATGGAACCCCAAAACTTATATAAAAAGGTTTACTCGACAATTAAGGTGTCACAAACTAAGATCCTTCAACAAAACATGGACATTTTGAAAACACGCAGCGGAAAAGTAAACAATATACAACACCTGTCATTGCATACTAACTTCACTTAGGATATCATTGCAGTAGAATCACATAAATCACAATAATAAAATAGGTTAACTTCAACTTCGGTCTTATAAAGACTTAACTTTCACAAAATGATTCAAAAAAGAGTTTCAATATCCACTATCAACAAATTCAAACAAGTCAACATAATAATTATCAAACTTCAACAAAACAAATATTTCGACATCAACCATAATAAAGAAAACATCATTTGTCCCCAGTCTTACAAAATCAGAGCATAGCGACTAAAAATGCGATAAATTAATGAAAATAACTCTAAAATTTATTTCCTACTCACAACAGCAACTCTACTTTTTGAGTATCTGCAAGATGTCCATGGTGGACAACATCAAAGCAAAGGGGATGAGAATTCACATCAATAAATTAATGGCATAAGCTGCAAGGTAAAATTCAAATATATACACAATCCACATCAATCACACAACATCATTCTCACACCCATCCACCATTATACAAAAGCAATCACATATTCATCAATTAAATTATGCAATAAGACTCAGAACTTCAACAAGACTCATAAGCATATGATATCATATCATCATTAATAGGTTCACTCAGGAACCGAGTTCACCCTACTCAAACCCTGAATCCACCCTGCTCGGATTCTGGACAAGTCACTAATCAACCCTGCCCAGATTACAACTTGCCTCTTCCATCAACAACAATGACATAATGAATGCATGTCACAACAGTTCAATGCAACAAAAACATAATGTTTAAAGTCCCCTACCGACAATAAACAAAAACTACATTGACTCAACGATAATAATTCCCCTCCCGAACTATTATCCCACAATAACATCACATAATACATTAATATATTTTATGCGCATACGGTAGCAATCAACATCACGACTTACATATTCAACACAACATCATCATCATCAATAATTCACAATCACACAGTAGCATATTTAGTAGGATTAGCACTCAACATTATTGAACAACACCATTGATTCAAGATTACTTCACCTTTATAATGACAACACATTGAATGTATTCGATTTCATCTCCATTCATCATACATACATAATTAAAATCCTAAATCATCACCATGGAATAATGCTTTGCGTTAGCTTTCCAACGCTTCAAACTGCATCTCAAACGGAGTTACGGAGCTCAAGTTACGTCATTTTAAATTCTGCAATTTTCCACCCAAAACAATGGTAACCGATTACACTCACTATTTAAACAATTACATGCTCGAAAAACGACCTAATAACTTATTTTCACCATTTAAGGTCTTTCGGACCTCCGATTTCAATTCTGTAAAAACCCCCCCAATCTCAGAATTCGACATACTACAATTATTCAATGATTAAAATAGTAAATTCACAATATATCACATATTGGCATCATTAAGATCGTCACTGTTGTGAATCTTGTTGTGAATTACGACAAAAGTCAATATCAATTTGTGAGGCAAAGAACAATAGTAACCAAAATAAATGGTCTTCAGCAATAGTAATCTGTACACAGATAATATAACAGAATAAGGCAAGAAAAAACCGAAGGTTTGTTTATTCAGTTCGATCAAACGATCTACTCTGGGGGAGAGAGCAGCTATCCAATTCACTAGACTCAGAAATTTGTTACAAGAGATTACAAATAAGTTACAAGAAAATAGATTTCGTCTTCAGGTTCCCAAGAACAACACTGAAGGTGCCCAAAAACAACCTTATTTTCTACCAAGTGTTTCCCTACCTCTCCAACTCTCAATATATGAATCACTCAAACCCAAGGTGTAATCCAAGGTTTTCTTTGTGCATAGCTAAAACCCTATGCTATACCTTTAAACTCTTGTTCTCCCTTGCTGATGAAAACTCTAAGATTGTCACACACCAAGCATACAAGAGATACATATTTATAATAGCAAATACCCAATAAACAAAGCCTAAAATCACATGGATCCATGGAACGAATCGAAAAAAGCCCGAAAACACAAAAATACTATTCACCATATGGACAATACTATTCACCATACAGATAACACTATTCACCGACGATTTTTTTCCTTTCGGCTTTTCGTCCGACTTTCTAAAACTTCCAATTTTCGCGGTAAATGCAATCTTCAAAATATGTTTTCTTTCACTGCATCAACAAAGGTTTTAAGGCACATTTACAACAATCTTCACCTTGACTTTAAACTGTGTTGATACCAATTTAACAATCAACAACATTGTTGCTCTCTACCAAGTTGAAACTTTAATCAATAACTTTGATCAAATTCAAGCAACCCTTGAATATTGATCTCCCAACTTGCATCCACTTGTTCCCAATTACCCTTTTTTGCCTAGGTATTATAACAAGTCTACAAGTATGATTTTTCAACCACCGTTGACTCCACCTGTTTTCAAATGCCTCCCTGAAGGTTTTTCTTCTTTTATTTTGCAATCCTTCAGCCACATTAAAAACATAATATCCAAGGCTAGCATAACCGTCCCTTTGAGATGCTAAAATAACCCTATTTACTTTATCATGAGTCAAATGATAATTAGAGATCTTTGTAACAGTTCCCTCACTACTGCTAGCATCTATAATAGGAAACTCCACCTCAAACTGAGTTTTTTCTGTTATAGTTTCTCCCTTGGTTTTTACTATTCTTCTTCTGAAGAAATTCTCTATCAACCATGTAAGTTGTTTTAACCTTAGCTCTTCCCCAAAAACTCAATAACAACTCAGCAGTAACATGCATTTTTGTCCCTTGATTTCTACAAAATTTAGTATACTCCTCTGAAACTTTCTTAAGGCATTCATAATGCCTTAAACTCAAATCCCATAGCTCTTCCTTGTCATGAAAGCCTCCACTAGTTAACGATGAATGAATAATAAAATTTAAACCTTCTAAAATATATAGACCACATACTTTAGACCCTTTAGCAATAATCAATTCATCGCGCAAAGTCTTCAACACTCCACGTCCAACTCTAGTATAATAGCCTAGATCATCAAACGTACTTATAGATAAAAAACTTCACTTGAGTTCTGGAACATACCTCACATTGTGAATAAGAAGTTCACGATCATTAAACATTTTAAATCTGATCCTACCAATACCATGATGTCGTACCCTAATTTTTGATCTTAAGATCCCACCTCCTTGTGCATTTCTTGTGTATTATCTTTTATCGTTGTACGTATGTTTATTGTGGTTAACCAGATTGCGCAGGTGCTATAACTTCTTTGTAGATCCTTACAATCAAATACTGAGAGATGTGCCCGCTGGATCGTAAAGATCCTGGGATTATTTCTATCAGTTGTCTCCTCAGGAATTCTCAAAAGTCTTTGTGTTCGCACCAGAGGTTTAAGTTGTGAAAGGCATGGTTCGCGTACTAAGTTACATCACCATGTTGATTTCGTAAGGTTGAGTCGTCTTGAGAAAGAGTTCAGGTCCGCTGATGATTTAATATGGCAAGTATGGACAAGAATCATGGATGAGGTTTTGTTGCACCCCAAAATTTGCCCAACCTTTTCTTAACTTGGTTTATGTTTCATTTCATTTCTTTCTAGCATTTGCATTGCATATCATGTTGCATTGAACAGGGGATCAAGAGATTATGCATATCAAGAGGAGTCTACTTAGAGGGTTGAGCCTAAGCAAGGGGTTTTACTCAAGTTTGGTGGGTCATCAAGTCATCAGGAGTGGGCATTGGTCTTATGAAAGAAAGGATGGATGTATGTGGGTCAGCTCCTAAGTGTTGCACCCTAAAATTTGCTCAACCTTATTCACTTGATTTATGTTTCAATATCATTAGCATTTGCATAAAGAGTCATGTACATAGTCTACACATCTGCATAGCATAAGCATAGCAAGTCATCCAAGCAAGATAAGTCAAAATGCAAGCTTCAAATGGATCCTTGGCCAACATGGAACTTGTAGAGGATCTCAAGACCTTTAATTTGAGTGGTGGAAGACATCAAGGAGATTTATAGAACTCAAGTTATGGTCCTTGCAAGTTACAGGTCATCTGGGGTATCTGAAATTTTGTCTGTGAAAGTGACTTGACTTCCAAGCTATTTTTACCCCTCAAGGAGATTTCAAATTAATTTCTGGTAAACATAAGAGTTGTTCCTCATTGTCTTAGATTTCTAGAATGGTATGGTATGCCTTCATAGGATGTGTGTAACTCTACTTATGGTCTTGGCAAGAAAAGGGTATTTTGGTCATTTGTGAATTACAGGTCATTTTAACCTATGCCCAAAACTCATACAAGGGAGCTTCAAATGAAAAACTTTACAACATCAAACTTGTTCCAAATGAAATTTTGAGTCTAGAAAAGTGATCATGAGAGATTGGAAGGATTCATAGCACAAGGTTTCAAAATTGTTGGATTTAATGAATAAAAATGGCCTTAAAAATGAGATTTTTCATATCTTGGCCAAATGAAGCAAAATTATAGGTCATTTTGAATGGAAAGATCATTTTAAAGACATTGGCTAAAGTGGAATTTTGAGCTTAGTTCATAATTTGTGAGTTATCCATGGTTTCTTGCAATAAAAGAAACATAAACCAAATGCAAGGGAAAGAATGCAAGGGAAACTTCTCCAAGGTTCTAGGAGTTTCTAAACTCATGTATATATTGATATGAAGAGCTTCATGCCATGGTTGGTGATTCCATTTGTTCAAAACCCCAAGTTTTACACACTTTCTCTTTTTTTGCATAAGCCTCCCAAACTCTCTCAAATCTCCCTCAACTCTCACATTTCTTGATTGAATCTTCATCATCATCATCCCTAGATCAGAATTCCATCAAAGATGTGGTAAATTGAAGCAAGGATCGTGCTATTCATCATCATCATCCAAGGAGCACCAATCTTGGAAGTGAGTGATTCAAGGCCTTGGAACCATACTTGTTGCATACAGAAGTAATCACCAAGCTTATTGATCACTTTCCATTCATCACAAGCATCTGATTTAGAGATCTTAGCACCTGTATCAAGAATTTGCACCAGGTTTGTTTTCTGATCGAATCGCATGATTTAGTTAGAAATCTTAGGGTTTGGATAGTGTAGACTGGTTAAGATAGGATAGAGGATTGATTGTGATGATTTTGGAGAGGTTTTGTGAGGTTTGGCTATGGAGGACACAAACTGTTGAGACTTGTAATTACTAGGATAAGGCACGAAAATCTTATTGGATTAGCATGTTGTGATCAGTGCAAGTTGTAGATAAGTTTAGGACAACAATTATGGAGAATTGAAGCAGTTGATCACAGGTGTTCATGGTGGATCATGGCTGTTCTACCTATCGAATTTGTTTTTTGAGAGACTTTTAGAGGAAACTAGGAGCATAGTCATGTGGAGGGGAAGAAATGGATTGACTTTGGTTTTTGAAGTGTGTTATTTCATGGCGTATTGAAGGAGAATGAGAAGCTCGAAGGTTGAGCATGGAACCTGTTTTTCTGCAAAACCCTAGGTCTAACTTGGGGACGATGACTGTGTGCCGTTGGATCTTCCCCAATTATTGACTTAATCATCCAATCCGATGGCCATTATTCAAACTGAAAGCGGAGGGAATGGCTTAATATGAAACGCGGCGTTTCATTTAAAATGGAACTCTGGGCTTTGGATCCACGACTATGCGCACCCCCTTTTGGATAGGCCCAATCAAATGAAAGTGATTTTGTTGCTATTGGCACCGAGTTCTTTCTTATTTTTTCTGGCTTTTTCCAATTTCTTTTCTGAGCGAGTATGGGCCTAATCCAATTGATGTTCGCACCCCCCTCATCTCAGCCCACCTGGAATAACAACTGCAGCGAGTTACTTTTCTCACCCCTTCCCGTTTATTCCTTTATATTCCTTTTTATTTTCTTTACATTTCTCATTCATTTTCTAAAAAATCATATAAAATTGAGAAATCATTATTTTTTGATGGTTCTTTTTGCATATTTTTCTTCAAGATGTCTAGAAAATTATACAAAATAAAAACTGCATTTTATTTTTTATTTGATATTTTTCCCATATTTTCCAAATAAATAGCATTTTAAATAGTTTCATTTCATGCATAAATTTGTTAATTTTTATTCTATTAATTGCTTTAATATTTTTTGTCCATTCTTTTTAGGTTGTTTAGATTAGATATTCAACTTGTAAATGCAATTTAATTCATATTTTTAGAGATTAATTTTAGGTGTTTAGTTTAGGTGAGAACAACATGAACAAATTAGGGTTTTAAGTGACAACTTAGGAGAAGTAGTTCATTTTCCTCAGGATTTAGGGATTAGATAGTTTAGCTATGGGACTATAGGGACTATGGGTAGATATCAGATCCCCTTAGAAAAGTCAGGATTCCCCTACTGCTATTAATCTACTGTGTGTATCTGATTGACTGGTGTGGTGTGCCCTCTGGGGATTATTGCTTGCTTGTTTGGGTGTTGGGATTTGTCTGGGGATTAGGGAAGCTGAAGACTGATGATGATGGAGCCATTGGAGATCCAGAGCCTGAAGACCAACTTCCAGAGTTGATGAGGTGTCTCTTGCTAGCAGTTGTTGAGGAGATTAGGGTTTAGGAGCTAGGCAGAGCTCTAGGTTAGAAAGCTTGATTCTCAAACATGGAAGGTTTTGACTGCCTCCATTCCTCTCTGTGATACAGAGTCTCTCTGAGGCACTCACCCCCTTCCTTTGGGAGGCTTGGTGCTATTGTCTAAGGGATAGAACTCTTGAGAGAAAATGTCTTATGTGTTAGTAGCAGTTGGTTTACCACCATTGGTAGTCAACTAATTGCTTAGCACCCAATCCACTCTGGTGATTGATCCCTCAGCTTAGAGGATAGGACTTGAAGAAAAGCCATTGTAGACTGAAGATTAGCAACCAAAGACTTTGCTTGAAGACTGTGAAGATAGAGAATACTGCTGACTGAAGCTTGTAGCTGATTGGAGATGATCTGAAGATGGATATTGATGCAGGGCTGCAGTGGCTGTTTATTTTGCAGTATCTTATTTCTGATGTATTGATTGGTTTTCCGGACTGTATTGTTTGCTGTTTACCCTGTTGGGTTGAAGGTGAAGCCTGTTCACTTTTACCTATTGTTTTCCAGGTTCGAGGTTGAGTGGGACTCCCTTGCCTCGCTTGTGTTGTTGCATTCATGCATTTTACTGTTTTACTGTATATATTTGATGTTGTTGCCGTTTCTGTCTATTCCCTTAGGATCTCTGTTTCTCTCTGTGTAAGAGAGGAGCATGATAGACACAAGGTCTTAACCCATGCATGATAACATTAGGTTAGTTTGTTTCCCTTCGCAACCGTAGGTTAGAGTTCTGTCTCTTCTTTCTCAAAACAAACAGAAAACACACTAAGATCTCAAACACAATAAAAGACACTTCTTCCGTAAAAGAATGTGAACTCATCAAAATATCATTTTTTTGTCCGCCGGGACTGTTAATCAGAAAACCCTTTTTCCGAAGGAATAAAATCAACCAAGACAGACTTGTGTCGTATGTGGCCCGAACTACGTTTGCTCTGATCTTTCATGCTGTATGAAAGTACGTAGGCATAGGATGCGATATCCTAGCGAGCAACCTTCCCTTCCTTCCCCGTAGGTAGGCGAACTACGTTGACTCTGATTTCTCGTTCCAGGCGGAAATACGTAGGCATAAAGTGCGATACTTTGCCGAGTCATTTTTATTTTTATTTTATTTTCTTTTTAACCCTTGACCTATAGTTTAGATAGAATAACAATCCATACCCGAAAACAAGCGTGGATCCCGTCGAGTACGACGGACGTGAGGGGTGCTAATACCTTCCCCTTGCGTAACCGACTCCCGAATCCAGGTTTTGGTTGCGACGACCATACCTTTCCCGTGTTATGCGAGGTTTACTCTGAGCGTTTCCTTTCCCTCCTGTGGGATAAATAACGCACGGTGGCGACTCTTCTGGTCAGCCGGCGCCGATTTTCGCAGTAGCGACAGCTGGCGACACTAAGTTGGAGGCCAGTTCAAGATCATCAGAGAATTGTGAAGCATGGTTAAGGATATAAGATGTTTAGAGAGCTCATTGAGTGCCTTGAGGGTCATTGTGGAGCTCATCCAAGTGTTTGTGCCAAGTGTGAAGAGTTACAGTTGAAGGTGTTGCAATTAGGGTTTTCATCTGGCTAATCTTCAGTCAATTGTGAAATTGAAGGAGATTAAAACTCAATTCAAAGTCTCTATGGTCATGGGATGTTGTGTTAAGACTTATGAGACTTCATTTCAAGTCCAATCCATAAGGGTTAAGTGTGTGAGAAGTTACTAAGTTAGGGTTCTCAGGGTAAAATCCCCTATTTAGTGCCTGACTTCAAGACCACCTATCTCAAGATACAAGTTTCATCTCAACTTTTGACCAACATGGAACTTGAAGATCATGTTCTTAGCTTTAATTTGAGTACTATAAGTCCTTGATTGGATTTATAGAACTCAAGTTATGATCCATACAAGTTACAGGTCATCAGAGGGATGTGATTTTGGTCAACAAAAACCAACCAACTTCCAAGCCATTTTTGACCTAGAAGGATGTTTCTCCTCAACTTTTGACCAACATGAAAGTTTTAGGTCTTGATCTTAGATTTCTAAAATGTACTAGAAGTATTTCATCTGATTTGTAGAACTCAAGTTATGAGGTTTACAAGTTAGGGGTATTTTGGGAAAGAAAGATTGCAGGTCATAAAATTATAGGTCCATTTCACCAACTTGCACACTTCAAATGAAGATTTTTCCAACATAAAACTTGCTTTAAATGGTGTTATTTGCTTCTTCAAGCATTGAGAAATTAAGGAATTGGGTTGGTTTGAGGTCTTGATATTTGAATTTTCATGGAAAAAGGTTAAAAAGGGGAAAATGTGAATTAATTCACTTTTGAACATTTTGGTACAAATGGATGCATTTTTTGAGTGAAAACATCATTTAAAACACTTTGGCAATTTTACATTTTTGAATTGAGGTGTTTAAACAATCCATTTTCAAGGTTTCTTCATTATGAAGTTACACAATCAGCATGAGCCATTGAGATCAATTGAGGCTCCAATCCTGGCCATTCATGCTCCATGTGATACCAGCAAATGATTCAAGCCATTTTGGAGCCAAAATTGGTGCATTTTCGTGTGCATGAAACTTGGAAATTTTTAATTCTTTGGATTTTGAATTGGGCTTTAGAGGCTGAGATTGGGCTTAATCTTGATTGAGATCCATTGTATATAACATTTCTGGCATGAAGAAAGTCTCAGAAGTGAAAATTAGAGCCAAACTGAGCAAATACGATTTTCAAAAAGTGGAAGAAATTCAAATTTCGAATTTGGAGATTGAGGCTGTTTCAGGAGAAATTGTGAATTGAGAAAGTTTCCTTGAAGTTCAGTGAACGATTCTGGGCGATTATTTGCAAGCTTGAGCTCCATTTGAAGGCTCGGTGGAAGTTCTCCACTAGGTAATTGAAATTCAACATTACACTTTTGTTAAGCATCAATTCACTGCCATTTTTGCATACTTGAGACGTAGAAGTCATGTAGATCATTAAAATGTAAAACGAACTGGCATTGGTTGTGATTGTTGGATGATGCTCATTTATGCTTGGATCTGGTTTGGCTTTATTATACATGATCCTACTTGTTTGACACTTGATCTGTGATGTGCGTGAGCTCTAGGTAATGTTTGGATCAATTTGATTGAGTTTCCATGAACTTTGAATTTTGATTATCTTACTTGTTGTCTTCGGTTTTGGAGATTTATGCATGATATGTGAATTTTGAGGCAAAAAATGAGATCCTCGTGATCTCTAGTGTAATTTTGATATAAATTTCGTGTGAAACGGTGGAGTTTTAAGGGATCCGTGTTGTTGTTGTAACTTGCGGCGGCCAGAGCTATTGAGGAAGACGACCGGAAGTTCAGTCCGACCGCCTCTGGTTTTCACCCTTGTTCCATGAAGAAGAAGCATGCGTGGCATGGTATTGAGCGTCTGATGTGATTACTTCTCATTCCAACGGTGTTGATTAAGAAACACCGTGTTCCATTGTTGACTGGAAGCACCAAATTCATTTTAAAATCTCATTAATGTGTTGTCAGTGTGTGAGCCACGTGATTGGAATACCAATTAATCAAGCGTTCCAGATTGGATCCTCATGATAGTCCTTTGTTGACTTGATGCACCAGATTTGCCAGAATTATTTTCTTTCTTTGAATTTTGGATTGGGCCTTGGGGCGCGCTGCTCTTTACACCCCCACTTGGGCCCAGCTTGTGTTCTGAACTTGAATTCCTTGCTATTTGCCACACATCTTTTTCTATTTTCTTTTAATTTCTTTTTCTTTTTATTTTATTTTCTGTTTTCAATTTTAATTAATTAAAATAGTTCCAATACTCCAAAAAATCACCAAAAATATTTTTAATCAACTTTGAGATGTCTACTTTTTTTAGATATTTTTATTTTATTTTTTTCCATTTTTTTTCAATTAAAAAATGAATTGAGTATTGGAATAGTTTTAATTGGTTTGAATTGTAACATGTCTTGTGTTTGCATTTATTTCTCCCATCCCTTTTTGGTCCAATGATTGAAAATTGATCCTCATCTAAATGATGAGTTGATCAATTTTAGAGGACCATTTTGCCCCTGGTTGTTGACTTTTGGGTTGACTTTTTGGGCTTTTTTCTTCTTGCACTTGTTTCTTCTATTTCAAAGTGGTACATCCAAATGAATTAATTCTTTTGATGGTGCTTTGAAAGGACATTTGTCTTGATTTCTTGGCCTTTGGTTGCCAACTTGTGTAGCTTCTTTGTGTATTTTATTTGATTTTTTTTAGTCTTTTTCCTATTTTTGAAGTGACTTACAAGTTAGGTCATCTCATAGGACAGCTCACACAAGTGATTGGCCTAGTTTGGATTGGAAATGACTTGTATGGATCTAATAAGCTCTCAAATCTTCTTGTTTCACATTTTAGACATGTTGAGCTTGCTGTATGTTCATTTTTAGGTCAAAAAATTGTCCATTGCTTGTTGTTTGATGCCTTTCTTTTTGTGCTTACAACTTGAACTCTTATATGATACTTGTTTGCTTCCTTCATGTTATGGCTTGCCTTCCTTCTTGTTATGTGATAACACGAAATCATATAGATATTTTCATGCATAATTCAACTAAAGTCTAACCGTTTTCGATCCGATTTCGGGTTATTTCCGTGTATTTGTCTGATGTTTTGCAGGTATTCAACGATCACGTCTAAACAAGGCAACATGAAGAAAAGGAGCAATCTCAGATGAAATATGGACGAAAAAGGAGTGAAAACACAATGAAAAGCGCAGCAATCAGTTTTTGCTGATGTGACGACCGTCACAGCTTCATGACGACTGTCACACGGGTGACGACCGTCACACCTTGTGACGACCGTCATGCAGGCAAAAACGCCCCACTCAGATTACACGTCAAAAGAGCAGTTCCAATTCCCATTAAGTGGACCACTACTCCCTAAATTATCTGCCTCAAAGTCCATCATCCTCAGAGATAACCACCGTTGGGATTCCACTTCTATAAAAAGGGAAGCAGGGGACTTCAGAAAAGGGTGCTGCATTCATACCACGAAGTACTGCCGAATTTAATTTCCAGAGAAATTTACTTTCCAGTTTTTATTTGTATCCATTTCCCTTTACATTTCCTTATTCCCATTTCCGCTCTTTTGTAATTGCTATTGCACTGTACGATCAAATTGGCACTAAAGACCAGAATCCTGCCAACATCTGTGGAGGATCTGCCCAAAGGCCAATTGGCATATTTACAGGTTTTCATTTTGATCGACTTCTGTTTTATTTATAATGCAATTTATTATTTATTATTATTATTTATATTTTGTTTTTCCCAATTCCATGTCTAGCTAAACTTAGGTAATCGATATGTACTAATAATTCGAATGGGATTTGATAACTCTTGTTTGAAAACTTTATTTTCACAAAAGTAATCTATGGTCTAAGTGTTTAAAATTGATTCACGAAATAAACTTCGTCGCGAAAGCGAGAACTTATTTAAAAGTAGTTTTGCCACGAAAGTGGGAGATTAATTAAGATACGAACCAACAAGCGAAAGCTGCAGTAAGGTCAGATAGTAAACACTAGGCATTTGTTTTAATAACAGCGAAAGCACTTTAAAATGAATTAGAACTTAGAGATTTCCAAAAAATGATTTTAACCCCGAACGGGATACGAAAGTGTACGTTTGGCCCTTAGGATTATGATTAGCGTCAACAACCATCGTGAGACGACAGTCTTCAAATCTCCATTTTCTTCTTAAATAAACTGTGAAAACTATTTCATACACCAGTAATTTATCAAATCCCTGAAGAACACAATTACTACGTATCGATTCAATTAATTAAAATCTAAATAGTAATCTTAGTTCCCTCTTTTAGTGACAATCTTATTCCCTTAAAACATATTCTACCTAGCTAAACATAGTAACTCCCGAGAACACTAGTTTGATTACGAGTCCCTGTGGGATCGATATCTATTATTACTACGCGATAGACTGTGCACTTGCAGTTAGTTGTATTAGACATAGAAAGTCGCGATCATTATGTTTTGATATTGCTTTTGAGCTCTTTATGTTTCATCCCCTTTCTGTCCAATGACCTTGGAGTGTCATTTAAGGTAGCTTGGTGCCTCCTTAGGAGGAATTTGAAGCTTACCTAAAGTGATGAATCCATGAGGACCCTTTCTTTGTGTTTGTCACTTGTTTGTTTTCTTTTGATGCATTTATCTCTTTCTTCTTCTCTTTTCTTGCATTTACATATGCATGCTTGGTTGAGATGAGCTTGTGGTGGCTACTGCCCCACACTGTTTTCCTCCCACTATCATTCTATGTGTTGCATTTTGTTTGCATTCTCATTTGCATATGCATTTCTTTTTCTTCTTCTTCTTCTTCTTTAGCTTTTCTTTGCCATGTTCCCCATAAGTTCTCTAACCTCTTGAGGTTATGATAGACATTAGGGTCCTAACTATTCATGATAACATTAGGTAGTTCCCTTTTCAAACTCAACTCTAAGTCCACTTTGCATGATAACTTTTAGGATTGATTAGTCTCCCATTAGTGTGCCTTCTTCTCTTCTCATCTTCAAACAAGTCTAACATACTTAATAAGGATGATGAATGTTGTGCCATGAGCCTTATACTTGGAAAATGGTAGTTGAGGGGCCACCTTTCAATTGCCTAGAGTGTTTAGTATACGTCCTTAGAACGATATACGACGCATTTGATCCTAGGTTTTAGACTTTGTTACAATATACATTATGAACACTCTAATTCAAAACACTTCTTCTCTAAAAAACAAAAAAACAACTCAAACTCTTTTTCACCCTTTGGGTTCTTAATCAAGGAAAATCTTTTCACAAAAAGAGTGTCGTTAACTCTTAGTTCTACCGCAAACGGTAACGCCTAAGTCTCTAATGGTCGAGCTGCATACACCAACTGCTAGAACTCTCTGTTAACCCTACTCGGGCCTAAAAACTTTTGAACTAACTTGTGGTCCTTTGAGCCCGAACTACATTTGCTCTGATCTTTCGTACCAGACGAAAGTACGTAGGCACGAGACGCGATGTCTCGGCGAGCAACCTTCCCCGTTTCTTAGTCGTAGTTAGGCGAACTACATTGACTCTGACTTTCCCATTGCACGAGGGAGTACGTAGGCACAGAGCGGCGATGCTCTGCCGAGTCAGTTTCTCTTTTCTTTTTCTTTTGTCCTTAAGCCTTTAGCTAGGTAGTTTCAACACACCCTTTTAGATAGACAACAATGCGTGGATCCCGTCGAGTACGACGGACGTGAGGGGTGCTAATACCTTCCCCTTGCGTAACCGACTCCCGAATCCAGACATGGTTGCGATGACCTTGTCTTTCCCTTTTCCTTTAGGTTTTTGTGATCGTTTCCTTTCCCTCTCTTTGGGATAAATAACGAAAGTGGCGACTCTTCTGTTTTTTCCGTTGGTTGTTTTTCGCAGTTGCGACAGGTTTGGGTAATAAATTTCCAAGGCAAAGTTAATTTAATTCATTGACTTGTAAGAAAACCTTAAGTGACGTTGGAGTTCCTCCAAAGGGCAAAATCAAGAGTTTTGTTTGAGATAATTCAAGAATTCCGGACTCATGTGTCTTTACAAAATACAACTCGGTTAATTTATTATTATACATCCCAATTTCAAGCACGAGACCTATTCCTTCATATCAAGATTTAAAACGTGGAGGGATTCTTAAGATTCAGAGGGATTTCTCAAAGTCAAATTATTTCGTTGTTTATGATCCAAATTGCAAGGTTTTATGACTTTTATCTTACAGGGACTGATTTCTATTTCACTATTGGAAAGTACACTATGAGTCCCATGGCGTGCTCTTTTATAATACCAAGCCTCAAACTTCAAGAGTACCATCCACCATTGCAAATACCTAAGATATCGTTCGCCGCCTTCAGAAAAAGATGGATTTACGTTGTCGGAACACTATTTAACAGCAGGATTAACAAACTGAACATGAAGCAAACTAATAATGAAAATCATTTAAGAGAAAGTGTTACAAGCTAACAAGCTAAGGAAATGATAATGAGAACAGGAACAAGTCAAAGAAACACGGAAGGTGTTTGTTGAAGGAGCTGCATCCGTTAACGTTTTAGTGAGGACTTCTTAGAATAATTGGTTTCTAATCCTTTTACCAGGCCTTGATGCTAGAGTTGTGGCCATCATCATATGCACCATCCGAATACCAAATATACGGGGGGGACCACGGTCTGCACATTTCAGTTTCTTATAAAACCTGTAGCTTTTAATCGACAGATGAACAACGAGGTTGCCTCGGAGGACGTTTTAAGCTCAGTTTTCGAATAAACATTGGGTCCAAGTTTTTAAAACTGCTATGAATAACCATTAAAACCAAGTCAGTACCGACACAAACCTGAAATTTAACCAAAATCGTTCACTGAATAAGTTTTGAAGAATAACCTGTAATTGCTGATTTAGTCGAGGCAGAGGACCAAGTCGTATCTTGAGTTGAGAAATATATGTGAAGCCTAATCCATCCATCCAAACTCAACTCACAGCAACTTCGCAACAATGATAACCTACATAGAAGAGAAAAACAATTTTTCTTTATGTTGATTAGAAGGAGACCCACCACTATTACAACCAAAATTGGAAATAAAAAAGGGGAGCTTCATGAAGAAATATTCCAACCAATATTCCAGCTGTGCGAGATGTTTCATGCCAGATACAGCAAGCCAAAGCCAATATCAGTCGCTACCCAAGCATATTCCTGAAGTTATTACCTTCAAATAAAAACAGTACAAACCGCTACACACCATAATGCAACAGTCTTGAAGCCATGAGAAACTCAGCCACCTGAAAAGGCCTTCAATTCACAAGTTGTTAGCTAAACACACTGTCAAACCGTTACAGTTACTATCTGTCAATTTGCGAGAACCTAACAGCATAGGACGCCCCTTCAAGAAAACCGAACGGTTTAGAATATGGAAGTACATGATACAACTCTTAAATTTGAGCATTTGTTTAAAATTCAGCAAAACAACCAATATATGTTTTAAGAAAGGAGACAAATGCGGAACTTATCAATGACAGAAACAACATGTTTTCCCCGTGTAGAAGTTGTATGAAAACTGGAAATTACCGTAAGACGCCAGAGGGAGTTCGCAGAGTTTGAGCCGTAAAAGCATAGGATGAGGACAACAACAGTGTTGGGAGGGCATGTCATTCGGCAGTGGAAGAAGTCCCTGGTCCCCAGCTTACTATGCAGCACTGCACATTTCCTTCTAATTCTAGAGGATCCTAACTGTTTTGAATTCCCTACATTATAACGTAACCGTCTTCATGGGTTTTTAACTTTGGAGCAATTAAGTAAACATGTAAGGCTCCGTTGGCATGTCAAATTTCTAGAAGATTTCCAACTGGCAAGATAATCAAAGGACCAAGTGTAACTTCAAGAGTAAACAACCACAACCACCAATGTCGCAATTTCTAGCCAGGAATATCGCATCCTGCAAATGGAAATCAGAAATTCTGTTATGAAATGGAAATAAAACCATCCTAATCAGTAAAGAAACATGTAAGGAGTTCTCAACGGAAAGGAACGCAAGGTTCAAAAGGTGAAGTATTGGCTTCAATACTATTCCAAAACAAATGGTAGACAAGATCAGACATAGTGAGCAGAGAAAGGAAAATCCATAAATCTACAATCGTGAATTTCAAGACAATTTCGAAGCACGTTTAAGGCAAATCCATTTTATTTTCAAAAATGTCAAAACATGTTTAGCTTGAAATGGAAACATGTTAATCAACATATCAATTCTCCGAATCACATTTGAGGCTATAAATTCATAATGTTTCGGTTTCAAAAAAGGGAGAGCCATTTCACGATACACATATACACAGAAACGAAGACAATCCCAAATCAAACCCAAATTTGTAAATTGAAAGAGGGAAAACTTATCTTCTTCGCAGCTCTCACACCATTGTTACCGAATACACCTTCAAAACCCTCGCCATTTCTGCGAATCACCCTCAAAACCCCACCGCGAATAGCTATACACCACCGCGGGAACCTTTATCGACCGGAGAACACCACTTCTGTCCACGAGCCCATTCGGCGAAAACCTACAAACACCATCACACAGTAAGTCGCATTTTGTAAAAACATGTTATTTCATTTGACTTGTTTTTTGGTGATTTCAGGAAGAAAGAGGAAGACGAGTGGAGATCAGAAGAAGAAAGTTCATAAACGGAAGAGAGAAGACGAAGTAGGAGAAGAGGACGCAATCGGCAGAGGAGAAGAAGGGAATTCGGGGGATCGATTTGGGAATTTAGGGTTTTCTTTTGTTTTTTTTTCATTTTCTGATGTTGTAATCATATGTAAACACACACACACTAACTCACATGCACCCACGCATCAGCACCACACACTCCACCTACCACATGATCATGCGCCTCTAAACCGCCTCCCTACCGTAAGCTCTCGTACGCCACCCTCTAATCAACCCTCAATTCCTAATCAGTTTTTTAATCAATCATTAATCATAATTAACCTTTTTTTAAACCAATTAATTTAATCAGCTTTTTTTAATTAAACAAACAAATA
Source organism: Lathyrus sativus (assembly GCA_963859935.3). NCBI lineage: Eukaryota > Viridiplantae > Streptophyta > Magnoliopsida > Fabales > Fabaceae > Lathyrus > Lathyrus sativus. The sequence continues at coordinate 601,896,861 of OZ012741.1, read as the reverse complement.
AAACCTATTATATTTAGCTTGTTTCTTAAACTAATATTTCAATCTTTTCACCCTTTTTTTAATCAATTTAATAAACTTTTTATAATACAATAAAAAAACTTATTTAATTTTTTAGTAAAATCTCCCTAATAATAATTAATAAAACACTTTTTTTAATAATTAAAACCAACTTGTTTAATAAACACCCTTTTATTATTTTTCAAAACCTATTCCATAACTTTAATTTTACTAAAAATATAATTCAATCTATTTTCACCAACAATGTAATTTCCACCAAATTAATTCCCTCTAATTCAAGTCATTCATAATTTAACTTAATTTCACTAATAAATCAAACAATTTTCTCATAAAATATAACTTTCTTTCAAAAAATAATATATTCCATAACTTAATTAGTCGTGCACGCTCCCGTACTCGCTCCGATCTCGTTCACGTATTCACAATTCACACTTGTACACTTCAGCGCTTTCATGCGTGTGTATGTCTTTATTTATCTGCTTTACCCGCATTTTATCTTTATCCGCAATTTATCTTATCGTATTGCATAACGTCCAAAGGAAGAACCTGCGCATAATTCAAACAATTGTGCATATGCATCCCATTTGCATCATACTCCCCTTTGATCCTTGATCCCATTCAAGTCGATCTTCTAAGTCTAGATCCTACCCCATAAGGAGGACCTTTATCTTTATAACTTAGACAAACACATTCAACAACTCGATTCAAACATTATTCAAACACATTAGAGAATAAGATGTTAATCATCTTAAGCGAGATAAGACTCCTACCCCATAACAATTCAATCAATATGTAGGGACTTTGCCTTAAGAGAGATAGTGGCATACTTGTCGATTAAATTCCGAGTACTTAAGCCTTTCTCTTAAGACGATGCAAAGACTATTTTCCTACAAAGTTGTGGTGGTTAAATCAAGTAATCTCCCTTAAAATGACAACTCATCTTTTCTCCTAAAATCAATCAATCAACTACCCTTAACCCGTAGGAACTTTGACCACAGTCAAAGAACTCCTCAAACCCTTTAGAGGAACTACAGATACTCTGATTCCACTCCCGTAAGGATATGTAGGCATAAGATGCGATATCTTATCGAGTATACTTAGAAATAAACCCCTAGGTCTTTCACCCTTAAGCAGATAACCCTTAGCAATAAACAAACATAAAACAAGAGGTTCATGTAGAGTACTACAGAAACTTAGGATGCTAGCACCTTCCCTAAGTTTAACCAACCCCCGAACCTATAACTCTCTAACCTTTGCATGTGCATTGCATTGTGGGTATTTCGATCTTTTTCCCTTCCTTTGGACAAATTAAAGTTCGGTTGCAAATGAATTAAGATTCAAGCTCATCAATAGCTTGGTATCAAATTTCACTGTGAAACATGAACCTTGCATGCCTTATTATTACCAAGGCGAACTACTCCACCTTGCACCATCTTCAAAGTTTCAAAGTATTCTATTCTTGGACACATGTGATAAGAGCAACCTGATTTAATGACCCAACTATCTTCAGTTTCCAAACTCTATACTATTAGTGCTTCGGCATCCTCATAACTTTCCTCACCCAATACAACTACAGCTTGAACAGAATCTTCATTGACCTTTCTTTCAGGATAATCCCTTTTAAAGTGACCAATTTTTTGACAATTAAAACATTTTACCTTTGACTTGTCAGACCTCTTTGATTTGGACATCCCTTTACGCTCACCTTCTCCTCTTGACACATTTAAGCCTTCACCACTATCTTCAGTCTTTAAATCTTTTGACTTTGAAAATTCTTTGGATTTCATCGTTGTCTAGACTTCATCCAAAGTAGTAGTACCTTCTTTACCATAAAGAAGGGCATCCTTAAAGTGCTCAAGGGATCTGGGTAATGAACTCAATAGGAGCAAAACCTTGTCCTCATCATCAATCTTCACTTTAATATTCTCAAGATCATTGATAATCTTGTGAAATTTTGTGAGCTGCTCAACTATGGATTTGTTCTCCATCATTCGGAATGAATAGATTTGTTGTTTCAAATACAACCTGTGAGCCAAAGACTTTGTCATATACAATGATTCAAGTTTTTCCCATATAGCAACCGCAGTTTGCTCCCTGGCGACTTCTCTTAGAACTTTATCCCCGAGGCATAAGATAATGGCACTCCTGGCCTTATCCATCATCTTGATCTTTTGTACCTGTGTAAGCCCTGCAGGCATCAATGTTTCACCCTTCAAAGCATTGATACACTTCTCTTGAATTAAAATTGATTGCATCTTACTTTTCCACAACCCGAAGTTGTTATTACCGAAAATTTCTTGATCTGCCATCTACTAACCGTGGTGCTCACTTGTCAACAATATCTCTTTGCTTCACGCTCTCCGCACCACTTGTTGTGAATCTTGTTGTGAATTACGAAAATATTCAATATCAATTTGTAGGCAAAGAACAATAGCAACCAAAATAAATGGTCTTCAGTAATAATAATCCGTACACAGATAATATAATAGAATAAGGCAAGAAAAAACCAAAGGTTTGTTTACCAAATTCGATCAAACGATCTACTCTTGGAAAGAGAGCAGCTCTACAATTCATTATACTCAGAAAGTTGTTACAAGAGATTACAAATGAGTTACAAGAAAATAGCTTTCGTTTTCAGGTTCCTAAGAACAACCCTGAAGGTGCCCAAAAACAACCCTATTTTATACCCAAGTGTTTCCCTACCTCTGCAACTCTCAATATATGAATCACTCAAACCCAAGGTGTAATCCAAGGTTTTCTTTGCGCATAGCTGAAACCCTATGATATACCTTTAAACCCTTGGTCTCCCTTATTGGTGAAAACTCTAAGATTGTCACACACCAAGCATATAAGAGATACATATTTATAACAGAAAATACCCAACAAAAAAGGCCAAAATCACATGGATCCATGGACCGAATCAAAAAAATTCCGAAAGCGCGAAAACAGTATTCACCGTACGGACGTCACTATTCACCGATCGATTTTTTTCCTTTCGACTTTTCGTCTGATTTTCACGGTAAATGCAATCTTCAAAATATGTTTTCTTTCTCTTCATCAAAAAAGGTTTTAAGGCACATTTACAATAGTCACTTTTCAAGGTTTTCAGGTTATGTTTTCAAAGCTTCATAAACACAATAATATAGGAGTTTTAAAGCAAACATAAACAAAATTTGCATACCTAATAGTACACAAATGTTATCACTGACATCATCACATAACATCAATTCATCACCAAATTACATGATTCAATCAAAAACTCAATAATCCTATTAGAGGTTAAGGACTCATCATTCTACCATTCTTGCATTATACCCATTTATGAAGAAACTTCTCCCTCTTACCATATAATTCTAGCAAGCAAGCTCTTCTTCAATGGTTTTCCTCTCATCTGCTAGCTCTAAGTTCTCCTCTTGCCTCGTTCTCAAGTTTTCTAAGAATTGGAAGAAACATAACTCTCCTTCACTTTTTAGAATATATATATAGGGTTTTCTGCACAATCTCTTCTAGTTAATCCGTTAGCTCCCTAACACTTTTAATTCACGCTATCACCTAAAACTCTCATTGTCCTATTTGTTGTGAATAGGATGTCTTGAAACAAAATATAAACGGTTTCTTTATATTCAAGAAACACACAAGGTTTAGAGTTAATAAAGAAAACAAGAAGAACAAAAAGAAATAACAAGGATTGGTTATAAACTGCTATTCTTTCCTTTCTCTATCAAACAAGATTATAAGTATACAAGAATAACAAATAACCTCTCTCTCTCTTGAATTAGGATTTTATCTTTCTATATTTTCTTATACAAGATGAGAGACTAACATGCTATTTATAATAAAAAAAGCACACTAACCTAATGGACTTTTTAACAATTATCCATTACAAGCTAACTTAGGGTAAAAGCTAACTTAAACAATTAGGCTTACAAGTAAGGCCCAATTCAACATGCTAACAACCTAGCAATATTTACTAACGCATGTTAGACCAAACTTCGACTACAACACCCATTACTCGCGAACAGACTTCGACCATACTAGAGTTCGATCCAATATCTCACAAATCTCCACCTTGGATCTAACTCTATAACATCAATAAACTAGCTTTCTTCATGCAGCTTTATCAATTGCATACATTGGAAAAACTTGCAACTGGACAACGTCTTGGTGATCATATCAGTAGCATTATAATCTGTCGAAACCTTCAGCACTTGGACTTCTCCACGCATGATTACCTCTCTGAAGAAATGCAACCTCATATCAATGTGCTTGGTTAGCTCATGATAGAATGAATTCTTCGACAGGTGTATTGGACTTTGAATATCACATTTAACAGTGATAACTTGACTTTGAAGTTTCAGCTCCTTTTCAAAACCTTCAAGCCACAATGCTTCCTTCACAACTTCAGTTAGGGCGATATATTCCGCTTCAGTGGTTGATAAGGCAACAACCTTCTGAAGTGTTTCTTTCCAACTAATTATTGTCCCAAACATAGTGAACACATATTCAAAAATAGATTTTCTGGAATCCATGCAACCTACATAATCATAGTCGACATATCCTTCTATTGCTCCTTTATTATCTTCACCCAAGGCTCCACCATAAATTAGGACTCTATTTAGAGATCCATTTATGTACCTTAGAATCCACTTCAATGCTTGCCAGTGAGCCTTTACAGGATTCACCATGTACCTGCTCACAAGACTTACTGCATATGCTATGTCGGGTCTAGTACAGACCATATCATACATCAAAGCACCCCCTATATTAGCATATGGAATGTTATTCATATAATCTCTTTCGACATCAGTACTGGGACACTGATTTATACTCAGCTTGAATTGAGGGTTTGTCAAAGTCACAACAGGCTTTGAATTCGACATACCATACTTTTCGAGAATCTTCCGTAGGTATGCCTCTTGAGATAAGCATAATTTCGAATGCTTTCTATCTCTTCGCATGTCAATCCCAAGAATCCTGGACGCAACTCCCATATCCTTCATGTCGAACTCCTTATTAAGTTCAGCCTTCACCCTCATTACCTCTTCAACATTGTTGCTTGCTATTAGAATATCATCCACACAGAGCAACATAATAACAAATGAATTACCAGGTCAAAATCTGAAGTAAACACAATGGTCAAACTAACTTCTAATGAAACTTATGCGTGCCATGAACTTGTTGAATCTCCTACTCCATTGTTGAGGAGATTGTTTCAGTCCATATAAAGATCTAGATCACCATACAAGAATGCAGTCTTCACATCCATCTGTTCCAGTTCAAGGTTAAATTGTGTCACTATAGTAAGTAACGTTAGAATTGATATGTGCTTCACAACAGGAGAGAACACATCATTGAAGTCGACACTTTCTTTCTGAGTGAACCCCCTAGCGACCAATCTTGCCTTGTATCTCTTCGACGTCACTCCTTCGATCCCTTCCTTAACTTTGAAAATCCATTTAAAGCTAACTAACCTGGCTCCAGCAAGTTTCTTGATCAGTTCCCAGGTGTTGTTATCATGAAGAGATTTCATCTCATCATCCATGGCCTTCAACCATTCAGTCTTCTTTCTACTCCTCATAACTTCCTTATAGTCTTTAGGTTCTTCGTCTAGAACCTCACTTGCAGAGATTAAGGCATAAGCTATAAGATCTGCATACCCAAGTCTTTAAGGTGGCTTGATGACTCTCCTCGACCTGTCTCTTGCTAGCAGGTAGTCATTATCAGTCTCCTCATCTTCGAAAACTTCTTCTGCGTCTTCTTCCACTTCATCTAGGATACGTAATTCAGCATCAACATGCTCCACCTCAATAGGAATCTCTCCCTATTCTAGCTCTTTTCTAGCATCATCAGTTTTCTTGAAATCCATCTCTGCTTCATTGAAAACTACAACTTGACTGGTGATACACCTCTTCAGTTTTGTCGAGACTAGGTGGATGTCCCGACCAAACTTCTTCAGGTGTCTTCATTCCCAAGGCAGTTGAGGGACATCTATTTATCAGATAGGCTACTGTCGAAACAACTTATGCCCAATACACCTTCAATCCAGCACTAACCAACATGCATATAACCCTTTCAAGGATTGTTCGATTGAATCTCTCAGCTAAGCCATTTTATTGAGGAGTACCTGCTATAATCTTATGCCTTGCAATCCTAGACTCAACACAGTAACTGTTGAACGCTTTGTTACAGAACTCAAGGCCATTGTGGTTCTCAACCACTTAACCTTTCTGCCAGTTTGAGTTTCGACCAGAACCTTCCAACTTTTGAAATTATCAAAAGTTTCATCCTTCGTCTTCTAGATGATTACCTATAGCTTTCTGGAATAGTCATCAACGATGGATAGAAAATACCTTACACCTGAGTATGAAGGATTCCTTACAGGCCCCCAAAGATCAACATGAATATAATCTAGAGATCCATGTGTTCTTTGTTTACCTTTGTTAAACTTTGCCCTACAGGATTTACCAAATACACAAGATTCACAAAACTCCAACATTTCGACTTTGTCACCTTCTAGCAGGTTCTGCTTCCCCAATTCGACCAGGCATCTTTCACTAACATGGCCCAATCTCATGTTCCATAATATTTTCTTTGACACAGGTTTCGTGGATGAAACATTTGTCGAACCACTTACAACCTCAGCCTCAAGGGTATACAAGCCTTGTTTCTTCACGCCTCTCAAGACTTTCTTCGACCCCTTCATGACTCTTAGGATACTTTTTTTTCCTTGAAAAAATATCACTTCCTGTTGAAGTCACCAAGAAAAATCAAATTTCTCTTCAAATCAGGTACATACCTGACTTCAGTCAATAACCTTACTGACTCATCATGGAGCTTGAACCTCACAGATCCAATACCTGCAATTTTGCAAGGTTTGTTGTTTCCCAGCAACACCGACCCACCATCTTGATCACATAACTCCTCGAATAATTCTCTATTTAGAGTCATCTGTCAAGTACAACCTGAATCCATAATCCACTCTTTTCTTGAGTCGCCACTTAAAACCACCAGAACATCAGATGAGTCTAAATCATCTTGAGCAATGGCTGTGTTGCCATTATCCTTACCTCCATAACCTTTCAGGCGTTCAGGGAACACCTTTCTTGTGTGACCCTCCTTCTTACTGTGATAACATCGAATACCAGGTGTTTCGCCACTATAAGACTTCTGTTGACTTTTACCTTTCTTCTTGTTGAACTTACCATCCTTTCGCAAGAATTTTCCCTTAACGGTCAAACTTTTGCCCACTGTCGAAGGTTTATGCTCCTTTCGTCCATTCAAGTCCTTAGAATATAAGGCTGATTGAACTTATTCAAAGATCAAGGACTCCCTTCCATACAAGAGAGTTTCTTTGAAGTGAGCATATGTTCTAGGCAAAGCACACAACAACAGTAGTGCTTGATCTTCATATCAATATTTTTAAGATCAAGAATTAGCTTGTTAAACATATCCAACTGCTCAGCCAACACTTTGTCTTCACTCATCTTAAATGAATACAAAGCTTGCTTCAGGTAGAGTCGATTCACCATAGATTTGGTCATGTATAAACTTTCAAGTTTCACCCATAATCCCGATGATGCAGTCTCCTTTGATACCTATCGAAGAACCTTATCACCAAGGCTCAACAATATTTCACTGTGGGCTTTCTCAATCATGGTCGTCTTTTCTTTTGTCGTTAACGCAATATCCATAGCTGCCTTTCCCTTCAATGCTTTCAAACAACCCTACTAAATCAGTAGGGCTTTCATCTCTAAGTGCCACAGACCGAAGTCGTTCACTCCGGTGAACTTCTCAATCTCATATTTTGTTGAAGGCATCTTCTCCATGTTCACCACACCAATTTTTTGTGAATAGGATGTCTTGAAACAAAATATAAATGGTTTCTTTGTATTCAAGAAACACACAAGGGTTAGGGTTAACAAAGAAAACAAGCAGAAAGAACAAGAAGAAACAACCAGGATTGGTTATAAACTGCTATTCTTTCCTTTATCTATTAAACAAGATTACAAGTATACAAGAATAAAAAATAATTATCTCTCTTGAATTAGGATTTTATCTTCCTATGTTTCCTTATACAAGATGAGAGACTAGCATGTTATTTATAAGAAAAAAATCACACTAACCTAATGGACTTTTTAACAATTACCCATTACAAGCTAACTTAGGGTACAAGCTAACTTAGCAAGACCCAATTCAACATGCTAACAACCTAGTAATATTGACTAATGCATGTTAGAACAAACTTCGACTACAACATGCATTACTCGCAAACAGACTTCGACCATACTAGAGTTTGATCCAATATCTCACACTATTTTTACTATTTTATTATTAAACTCATACTAATAATAAATTTAATTTTCCACCCAATCTCATATTTATAAATAAAACTTAATTCTCCATTTAGGTATTTCCTTTACTACCCCCAACTTATTCTCTTAAATATCCTCATTGCCCATTATTTCTCTACTAACTCCTATTTTCTCTATTATTTAATTATTTAATTAATTTCTATCATAAAGCCTTACTTTTCTATATTATTTTATAAAATTAATTTAAAATCACTAATTATTCTGATTATTTTCTAATTATTCTACCAAACTCCTCTATTCTCACCACACCCTACCTATCCATTGCACCTTAACAACACATATAATTTTTGCCTTCGAAAATTACCTTATGAAAACAACTTTGAGGTGTTACAACTCTCCCTCACTTAAATAATTTTTTCCTTCGAAAATTACCTTAAGAAAACAACTTTGGATGAAACTTTCTCATCCGACTCTCCAGCTCCCACATTATGCTTCCACGAGCTGGTCCTCCTCACATTATCTTCACCTAGGTAATCTCCTTACCAGCAACTACTTCACTTCCCAATCCTCTACCCGCATGGGAAATGCCTTAACAGTCAGGTTCTCACCCACATGTACATTATCCACTTGGATCACATGAGACGATTCTGAAATGTATCTTCTCAAGTGAGACACATGAAATACATCATGAAGATTAGCAAGCGACAGCGGTAAAGTAATATGATAGACCACTTCTTATATCTCAGTAAAATATGATACAGACTAATGAAATGTGGTGTGAGCTTTAGAGACTTCAACAGAACAGTTACTGAAGTAACTCTCAAAATATTGTCCCACTTAAGTTCTATAAAAACTCCATCAAAATATTGTCCCACTTCCACTTTGGAATAGACAACGGTTGCATCAAACACAACGACTTCTGATGTTCAATCTTTGACTTCTGGCAAGTCAAAGAAGCATACATGAACTCAGTAATCTCCTTCTTCATTCTTGGCCACCAAAATAACTTCCTTAAGTCTTGGCACATTTTAGTTGTGCTGTGATAAATACTCAAGCCACTCTTGTGACCTTCCTCAAGAATAATCTTGTTAAGTTCAAGAACATATGGTACATGAACTCTATCTCTGAATCTGATCACACCATTCTTATCTATCATGAAATCACCATCTTTTCCTGATTAATTAACACTAACCAATCAACCAATCCTAAGTCAATCTTCTGACCTTCTCTGATCTCTTCAAGAATACCAATGGTAATCTTCAACATGCCCAACTTCACACTATCACAAGTCCTTTCATATACTAAACTCAGATCTCAGAATTGTTCAATCAACTTCAGCTCCCTAACTATAAGCATCGACATATGCAATGACTTCTTACTCAAAGCATCAGGTACGACATTGGCTTTACTAGGAGGGTATTCAAACCAAAATCATAGTCCTTTAGAAATTTGAGCCACTTCCTCTTCCTCATATTCAACTTCTTCTGATCAAAAAGATACTTCAAACTCTTGTGATCACTGAACACTTCAAATCTAGAACCAAACAGATAATGCCTCCAAATATTAATTACAAACACAACGGCGGCTAATTCCATTCATGTGTAGGATGATTCCTCTCATGAACCTTCAACTGTTAAGAAGCGTAAGCCACAACCTGTCTATTTTGCATTAATACGCCTCCTAGACCCATCTTAGAAGTATTACAATACACCACAAAGGACTCACTCAGATTTGGACAAATAAAAACTGAAGCATACGTTAACTTCTTCTTAAGTTCTATAAAACTCTCTTCATACAAAGCATCCCACACATAGGTTTGACCCTTTCGAATCAACTGAGTTAAAGGCATCGCCAACTTTAAAATGCCTTAAATAAACCTTTTGTAGTAACCGGCCAAACCTAGGAAACTTATGATCTCCGTATCAGACTTCAGAGTTTCTCATTGCAATACAACAATTATCATCAAAGAATCAACCATAATACGACCACTAGAAATCATGTGACCATGGAAACTTACCTCCTTCAATCAGAACTCGCACTTAGACAACTTTGCATACATCTTCTCTTTCAAGGTCTGCAATACAACTCTCAAATGCTCCATATACTCTTCATTAGACTTTAAATATATCAAAATGTCGTTGATGAACACTACCACGAACTGATCTAAATACGGATATAATGTTTTCTTCATGTACTCCATGAACACTCTAGGTGCGTTAGATACACCAAATGGAATTATAGATGCTCGTAATGACCTTACCTCATTCTGAATGCAAGCTTCAGAATATCCTCTAGTTTCACTCGAATCTAATGATAACCAGGCCACAAATCAATCTTACTAAAAACGCAAGTGCCAACTAACAGATCCATCAGACCGTCGATTATGGGAAGTGGATACTTGTTCTTGATAATCACTTTATTCAGTTGTCGATAATCAACACACAACCTCATGCTACCATCCTTCTTCTTAAGTAATAACCCCACTGCTCCCCAACGGAAAACACATGGTTGGACCAACTTCTAATCAACAACTCTTTCAACTGTTTCTTCAGCTCACTCAGATCTGAAGCAGGCATTCTATAAGGATCAATTGACACAGGACTAGTACCACTTACTAAGTCTATAGTAAATTATACCCCACGCTCTGACAGCAAATCACTGATATCGTTAGGAAACACTTCGGGAAAATCACACACACCTAGTAGTTCTCCCATTGTAGCTTTATTGTCGATTCTAAAAGCAACAAACATAGTGAGCACTTGTGACTCATGTTTCAAGAATTATTCTACTTGCTTAGTAGATATAAATAGCTCATCACTTACATCAAAATCCGGAAATGACACTAACTTGTAGAAACAGTTGACAAGAACTTCAAATTTTCAACTTCAACAAACTCAGAAAAACAACACTAACTTATCAAACAACCTGCACTCTTGCAACAACAACATGACGAACCAACCTTCCACACCTAAAACAACTTAGAGAAGGATAAGATTCTCTCACACTAGTTTCAATCTTGCTCCTGCCAACAAGAGGTTAGAAAAACAAACGAGTATCGGCACTGTTTCACACACATGTCACATTCCAGGGAACATACAAAACTACAAAAACCTAGCCAAATGGACCGACCTACTCACCTTCACTTTAGGTATCATTGCATCAGAATCACATAAATCACAATAATAAAACAAGTTAACTTCAATTTAGATCTTATAAATACTTAACTTTCACAAAATTATTTAAAAGGGAGTTTCAATATCCACTTTCAACAACTTCAAACAAATCAACATAATAATTATCAAACTTCAACAAAAAAAATACGTCAACATCAACCATAATAAAGAAAACATCGTTCTCCCCAGTGTTACAAAATCAAAGAATAGCGATTAAAAAGTTGATAAACTAATGAAAATAACTCCAAGAGCTATTTCACGCCCACGACAATAACTCTACTCAAGAGTATCTGCAAGATGTCCTTGGTGGACAACATTAAAGCAAAATGGGTGAGAATTCACATCAATAAATTAACGACATAAGCTGCAAGGTAGAATTTAAATATATACACAATTCACATCAATCACACAACATCATTCTCACACCCAATCCATCATCATACATAAAGCAATCATATATTCATCAATTAAATTATGCAATGAGACTCATAACTTTAACAAGACTCATGTGCATGTGGTACCATATCATCATCAATTTCTTTACCCAGGAACTAGGTTCACCCTGCTCAAACCCCGAATTTACCCTGCTCAAATTCGGGGCAAGTCACCAATCCACCCTGCTTAGATTGCAACTTGCCTCTTCCATCAACAACAACGACATGATTAATGCATGTCACAACACGTCAATTCAACAAGAACATATTGTTTAAAGTCCCCTCCCAACAATAAACAAAATCTGCATTGACTCAACAATAATAATTCATCTCCCGAACTATTATCCCACAACAACATCACATAGTACATTAATATTCCCTCTGTCCCAAAATAAGTGTCATGTCTTATAAAATTATTTGTCCCAAAATAAGTGTTTCATTTTAGTTTTCAATGCAATTCTAATGTTTATCTTCCAATTATGCTCTCTATTTAATACTTTAAATTTATTTTTCCCTCACTATGCGTTTGAGATGATTTGAATACACCGATAGTAAATAAGGATAGTTTGGTAAAAAAATACTATTCTCTCTTTCACTTATTACATTTTCTTAATTTGTGTGAATTGACCAACCATGACAACTATTTTGGGACGGAGGGAGTATAATTTATGCTCATACGGTAGCATGTCAACATCATAACTTACACATTTAACACAACATCATCATCAATAATTCACAATCGCACAGTAGCATAATCAGTAGGATTAACACTCAACATTATCGAACAACACCATTGATTCATGATTATTACACCTTATTATGCAATATATATATATATATATATATATATATATATATATATATATATATATATATATATATATATATATATATATATATATATATATATATATATATATATATATATATATATATATATATATATATATATATATATATATATATATATATATATATATATATATATATATATATATATATATATATATATATATATATATATATATATATATAAAGACCATGAGTTCGAAATCCAGTGATTGTATGATATCTAAATAATTGGCGTGCTACCTATTACACCAGTTAGTATTAATAAATGTGGTGAACTACTTTGTTCTTTTTATAATTTTATTTTATTTTTTTCATATATTACAAGCGTGTGTGTGTGTGTGTGTATATATATATATATATATATATATATATATATATATATATATATATATATATATATATATATATATATATATATATATATATATATATATACATCAAAGCCCAAAAATATTATTTACAAATAAATATGTATATACCATTGCCATATATTAAGTCAAAATCATATATTTACAAACATCAAATGCAAAGTCGAACATTAGCACCTTTCCCTTTTCAAGTAGCACATTGAAAATAAAAGCCTAACATTTACAGTTGTCATTTAAGTCATCGAGAAAAAGGTATCCTGTTGCTAAACATCTAAAAAAAGTGAAGAAAATTGAATATCACATGACTTGAAATATAATAGCAAACTTAAGATAAAAAACATGTTACACACACACACACACACACACACACACACACACACACACACACACACACACACACACACACACACACACACACACACACACACACACACATATATATATATATATATATATATATATATATATATAGTTGGAATATTTTAAATAATTTAGTATTATATTGTTAGATGTGTTCATAACCTTATGATTTCTACCGATATAGAAATCAACATCAGAACTCTAAAACCCTTAAACCCATACCAGAATTCAATTAGAGAATAAAAGTGGAAGCGTACCTGAATTTGCCATTAAAATCGTTGAAGGTTCCGAGTATGTGATCTTCCGATTTGTAGAGTTTCTTAGGGTTCCTTGAATCTCCTCTGATGGAGATGAAGAGAGAAAACTTCATAAACTTTATTTTGTTTGTACTCTACAAAAAGGGATCATAACCCATTTAAATAAACCTATGGTTATTTCCTTGTTTTCAATATTCTAATTTTCCCACTCATCAAATTAGATATTGACTTACGGTATCTACACAATAATCCGACCTTTCATGACATTTATGCTTTTAGTCACAAACTTAATATAATATTTATTAGACCCCTTTTAAGTCTTGACAAATTAAAATAATGACACTAACAACTTAAATGTTACATTTGTGACCCAAAATTCTAACAATCTCCCACTGATCACATATGTAACTTTACACATGTGTTAGACTTTATGAGCTTAAAATTTGCCATTATATTCTTTATGCATATCCAAAGTATCTCGTCCATTAGTCATACCAATATACAGAATCAAGGTAATTTTCATTATATCAATCATAACTAAACCTATCAATGATCACGGATAGTGACACAACTAAATGACATAGATCCATCATGAAATGTGTAGCATGAAAATCACATGAAGTTGGTCTTTATATGTCGATTTTCAACTGGTCCTACATTACTGTAGTGAAATCATTCAATAACTTTATTGTACAAAATGTAAACTACTGAATATCAAAATTTATTAATTAGAAAGTATCCAAAATCATAGTATTCATACATAATACCAAACATAGAACATAAAATTCATAAACGACTGACTCCCGCTAAACCAAAGACTCCTTTAACGATAAAACACCCATGCGAGCAGTGTGCTCATGAAATACCTTGGATGGAAGACCTTTTGTAAGAGGATCTGCTATCATGGAGTTTGTCCCCAAGTGCTCTATGGAAATTTGTCCACTTTGTACCTTTTCTTAACAACTAGGAACTTGATGTCAATATGTTTTGACTTAGTCAAGCTCCTATTATTTTTGGAATACAAGACAATTGATTTGTAGTCATAGTATAACTTAAGTGGCCTTTTAATTCCATCCACAATTCTCATCCTGATGATAAGATTTCTCAGCCAAATCCCATGGTTAGATGCCTCATAACATGCTATAAACTATGCTGCCATGGTGGATGAAGCCATAAGAGTTTACTTAGCACTGCACCAAGAAACTGCACCACCAACTAACATGTAAATATAGCCTGAAGTGGATCTTTTATTGTCTTGGCATCCAGCAAAACCTAAGTCAGAGTATCCAGTGATCTGTAACTTGTTTAACTTCCTATATGTGAGCATATAGTCTTTTGTTCTCTTTAAATATCGCATAACCTTTTTGGCTTCTTTCCAATGATCCGTTCCTGGATTGCTCCAATATCTTCCTAACATCCCAACTATGAACGCAATATCCAGACGCGTGTATACTTGGGCATACATCAGACTCCCTACTATTGACGCATAAGGAATCTTTTGCATTTCTTGAATTTCTAAGTTTCCTTTTGGGCACTGACTTAGACTGAATTTGTCTCCCTTAGCAATTGGAGTATCTCCTGATTTACATTCCTGCATGTCAAACCTTTTAAGTACCTTTTCAATATAGCTCATTTGTGATAATCCTAGAATACCATGAGATCGGTCTCGATGTATCTGAATTCCTAATACAAAGGAGGCATCACCAAGATCTTTCATTTCAAAATTTATTGATAGAAATTTCTTAGTTTTTTGCATCATTCCTATATCATTTGTGGCAAGCAGTACGTCATCTACATACAAGAGTAAGAAAATGAATTTTCTCTCACTGAATTTGTGATACACACAATCTTCAACAACATTCACCTCAAAACCAAATGAGAGAATTACTTCGTGAAACTTGTGATACCACTGACGAGGCGCATGCTTTAGTCCATAAATGGATTTTTTTTCAATTTTTAAACCATATTCTTTGAGTCTCCTAAAACAAAGTTTTCTGGTTGCATCACATAGATTGTTTCATCAATGTTGCCATTTAGAAAAGTTATCTTGACATCCATTTGATGGAGTTCCAAATCATAATGTGCAACAAGAGCCATAATTGTCCTAAAAGAGTCTTTCGATGAAACTAGAGAGAAAGGCTCTTTAAATTCAATCCCTTCCATTTGAGTATAGCCTTTATCCACAAGACGAGCCTTATACCTCTCCACATTACTGTTAGAATTCTATTTGGTCTTAAAAATCCATTTGCAACCAATGGGTTTCACACCTTCTGATAATGAGACAAGTTTCCAAACTTTATTGTCTTGCATGGACTTATACTCCTTCTTCATTGCTTCAATCCACTTTTCCGAGTTGGAATCCTTTATGGCTTGACGGAATTTGATTGGATCATCTTCCATCATACCATTATTTTCATCATGTTCTTGGAGAAAGACTATTTAATCATTTGAAGTAGCATTTCTTCTTTCTCTAGTGGATCTCCGCAAAGGTATTGGTTCTTGAGGATTTTGAGTTTCTTCTTCATGAATTATCAAATCATCTTGAATTTGAGGAATTGCAACAATGTCTTGTGCAGGATCCGTACTCGCTTGATCATAAACAACTATATGAATCGGTTATGGAATTGTTATCAATTATTCCTCTAAGACAAAGTCTTTAACCTTATTTTCCCCCCAAACTCAATATCCTTAAAGAATGTGGTTATTCCTGTCTCATAAATTGAATTTAATTTGGTATCATAAAATATGTAGCCCCTAGATCTTTCAGAATAACCAATAAAGTAGTTGCTCACTATTCGGGAGTCCAATTTCTTTTCATTTGGCATATAAGGCCTTGCCTCAGTTGGACATCCCCACACATGAAAATGTTTGAGACTAGGCTTTTTCCCAGTCCAAAGCTCATAAGGTGTTTTGGAAGCTGCTTTTGTTGGTACTTTATTTAGAATATAAGCTATAATCTTTAGTCTCTCTCTCCAGAGTGACTCTAGCAAGGTAGAATGACAAATCATACTCCTTAACATTGATAACGCGAAATCATATCGTTTATTTGGCTTGATTTACATGCATTTATTTGTGACTTTTATTAATTTATCTTGATTTATGTTCTATTATATGATTAATTTACTTCGTTTTGCAGATTGGGGAGAATTTGGACTAAAGAAAGAAAAGGAGAAGAAACAGATGAAAAACAGCAGATACGGATTCTGCTGCTGTGACGATCGTCACAGGTCCATGACGACCGTCATGCGTGTGACGACTGTCACATTTCATGACGACCGTCACGCAGACAAAAAACGTGGAATCAGAATTCACGATCAATCTCAACTTAAATCCTTCCTACACTTTCTCCACTCACTGCCCACTACTGGAAGTTACTACCACTTTCTCCATATCTCACGCATGATCTCAGGAAGTTGAGATAAGAAACATCTCCTATAAATAGACAAGAGATTCACAGAGAAAGGGGTGGATTCTTCATCCCGAAGTTCTGCCAAAGTTCCATCAAAGTTATTTATCGTTACTTTTATTTTCCTTTCCATTTTCCTTCAGTTCAGAATATTGTATTTTCTTCCAGTACCTTTTATTTCTCGCCAAAGTAGAATCCTGCCGACATTGTGGGGGACTACCCAAGGATTTGAGATCAGTACAATTTACAGGTTTTTTTATTAATTGAATTACTACTTTATTTCTGTTATGATGCACACTTTATTATTCTGTTGTTTATGTCTATTTCCGTTCGCATTAATTATCATGTCTAGCTAAGTTAGTTTTATCGGTATGTAACCGAATTAGTAGGATAGGATTCGATAGTAACCGGCATCTTCCCTTTTTACAAATAACCTTTCTGGCCGTAGTTTTTAATCTAAATTCTAAATAAACCTTTGTCACGACAGTGAGAAGCTATTTACGGTGGTTTTGCCACGACAGTGGGAAACCATATTAAGGTACGAACCAACAAGCGACAGCTACGGCTAGGACCAGATAGTAAACACTAGGCATTCGTTTTAATAACAGAGAAAGCACTTTAAAATGGATTAGAACTTAATGGTTTTCAAAAAGTAATTTTAACCCCGAACGGGATACCGACAGCATACGTTCCGCCTTAGAGTTGCGACTTGCGTCAACAACCATCGTGAGACAAAGGTCTTTAAACCGTCATTTTCTTCTGAACAATGTTTGCAAAGAGTAAGAAGCATCGGTGACCTGTCGAATCCCAGATAACTAAGTCTTTGCATACCGATATCCTTTACCGCATTTCTTTAAACCAATTTTCTTTATTTCTTTTGCATTTAATTTCATTCGCATTCAATTTTCCTAATTCCAATAGCCTTAGCTTTACGCCGTAATAATAGATAACGGTAGATTAACATTGGTCTCTGTGGGTTCGACAATCTTTTATATTACTTCGATATTTCCGTGCACTTGCGGAAGCATCAAGTTTTTGGCGCCGTTGCCGGGGACCAACAGTCAATATTGTGATTCCGTTGTTGCATAGTATAGACTAAGGCACTCTTATCTAAATCATTATGTATAACCCATATTTCCCTTATAATTACCACCCTCCATATTATAACTACCACCCCCAATATTTCGAGGAACCACAAATTCCGCTTAAATCCGACCTCGAAATATTATTAGAAGATTTCAATACTACGCACTCTCACCCAAATTCCCTCTATGATGACGACTCCCAATGTTTTGAGGAAACGCAAGATTTTGATACATCCAACCTCGAACTACTACTAGAAGAATTCAATGAGACGTCTACTCACTCTAGGATAGAATCTATGATGGAGCGCTTTGTGGAAACACAAACTCTCCAAAACGAAGATTTTAGAAAATAACATCTCCAAATTAATGAAGACCTTAGGCAGATGAACGTTATTGTCGATTCCCTCGCAACTCACAGCGAGACTTTGGAGACTCAAACCTCCCTGCTTAGACAAACACCTCTAGGACCCTTCCCAGAAGGACATGTGAATGTTGTAACAACCGTTAATGAAGAACAAATAGAAGATCCTAGAGAGATTGATGATGAGCCTGAGGAGAGTTTTGGTGAGAAAAGCATACATATTGAGAAAAATCCACCGACACCAACCGAAAGGGAGGTTGTCGAAGAGGTAGAGAAGGAAGCACGTATCGTTGCTCCTCCTCCCTATACCCCACCTATTTCTTTCCCACAAAGGATTGCAGAAGTTAAGGTAGACTCCCAATCCAAAACATATGTGGAGGTATTGAAAAATATACACACCAATGCACCTTTGTCTAAGGCCCTTCATAGAAAAAGAAAATTCGAGGACCGTGAAACTAGGGTCATTATTACTGTTAAAAGGGTACGATTAACTTTTGAGGTGGTAGATGAAATAACAAAGCCCAAATTTGAAAAGCTGATACGCAGAATAGATCCAGAACCACCACCACGCGTTCAAAACAAGAAACCACCCTACAGAAGAAAGAAACGAAAAGGTGAGGGATATGAGAGATGGCTTGATAAGTGGCCATGGAAACCGAAGACTATTCAAAGTTCGATCAAGGAACCATTCTCGAAAGAACCACCATGAGTACTTGCACTCCTTAGCCGTCGAGCTATCGACGCTAAACAAAGCGCTGTGTGGGAGGCAACCCACAAGGTCTTTATTTTAATTTGTTTGTTTAAATCGGCAGAAAATAAAGAAATGTATCGCTTGTTACGCTTTAGCTATATCTAGGCGAAAACTCTCTAGATGACGATCTGAGAAGATGAGCTATGCCCACAGACATTCCTACGAGTGTCGCTGCTGGTGGAAACACTGATGATGAGTACTTCCTCTTGACACGAGCAACATGATGAGCTGGTTCGAGAATTACACAAACAAAGTATCTCAAAATGCCCGCCACCGAAGTAGAAGTGATCAACAAAGACAAGGATAGCAAGAGCAGTAGCATTCATACAGGTTCTATCTTTCCTTTTCCACCTTTTACTGAAACATTGAGGACAATGTTTGGTTTAAGTGTGGGGGAGGAACTCTATCGCTTTCATTTTATTGCCTTTTAGTTTGATTTATTGTTTTTATCTATTTTTAATGCTATGTCAAAATCTTTGCATGTGCTGTCGAGTCTTTATGAGTGGTTTTCGCCTGTTATTCAAACTTCCCCAAAATTTCAAAATTTTAACCTCCAACAAAAACTTTTTGATTCATGACATGGTACTCTGAAAGTATATAGGCTGTTTAGGCTATGTTAGAAAAACTTGGGAAAGTTTTGATAAAATTGATATCGTCCTGACAACCTTAACCCCCTAAATATGCAAAATAAATTTGAGTACCCATTATGCCGAGACCTTAAAACTTCAGGTTCTTGTAGTAATCCCTAAGTAGTTTATTTAAGCAGTCAGCACCATCCTAAACACACTAAGTAAGAAACCGATGCAAATAAGTGTATGATCTCTAGGTTAAAATGAGAAACTAAAAAAGAAAAGAAAAAAAATTATGAAGAAAAAGACATGTTCCTTCTAAGTTAGGTGCTCCTCACCCGAGCACTTAGCCTAACGGTACAAACTCTTTAAGTTCAATTGATGCTTAAGCATATTTGCAGAAAAAAATGAAATAATAATGAGATCGTAGTCACTAACAGGTCTACTTGCCATGAATGTGTATGGATAACGGGCTTAATGTGATTGCACTATAATAAAATGGGGTGAAAGAGAGCATGAGTTATAGGTTGAGTTATAATGGCATGATTCCGATTAGTTTGCATAAGTAAGGAGTTTTTGAAATTGTGTCGTTATGATATCCTTGGTATTAATATTTAGTACCTATCGATCTAACATTAGCCTAGCAGCCACGTATGATTAGAGTTTCATCGTGACTTTGTTTCGAACTATGCTTATTTCTTTTTACTGTGTTGGTCGATTGCTTGAGGACAAGCAATGGTTTAAGTGTGGGGATGTTTGATAACGCGAAACCATATCGTTTATTTGGCTTGATTTACATGTATTTATTTGTGACTTTTATTAATTTATCTTGATTTATGTTCTATTATATGATTAATTTACTTCGTTTTGCAGATTGGGGAGAATTTGGACTAAAGAAAGAAAAGGAGAAGAAACAAATGAAAAACGGATGAAAAATAGATGAAAAACAGCAGATACAGATTCTGCTGCTGTGACGACCGTCACAGGTCCATGACGATTGTCATGCGTGTGACGACCGTCACATTTCATGACGACCGTCACGCAGACAAAAAACGCGGAATCAGAATTCACGATCAATCTCAACTTAAATCCTTCCTACACTTTCTCCACTCACTGCCCACTACTGGAAGTTACTACCACTTTCTCCATATCTCACGCATGATCTCAGGAAGTTGAGATAAGAAACATCTCCTATAAATAGACAAGAGATTCACAGAGAAAGAGGTGGATTCTTCATCCCGAAGTTCTGCCAAAGTTCCATCAAAGTTATTTATCGTTACTTTTACTTTCCTTTCCATTTTCCTTCAGTTCAGAATATTGTATTTTCTTCCTGTACCTTTTATTTCTCGCCAAAGTAAAATCCTGCCGACATTGTGGGGGACTACCCAAGGATTTGAGATCAGTACAATTTACAGGTTTTTTTTATTAATTGAATTACTACTTTATTTCTGTTATGATGCACGCTTTATTATTCCGTTGTTTATGTCTATTTCCGTTTGCATTAATTATCATGTCTAGCTAAGTTAGTTTTATCGGTATGTAACCGAATTAGTAGGATAGGATTCGATAGTAACCGGCATCTTCCCTTTTTACAAACAACCTTTCTGGCCGTAATTTTTAATCTAAATTCTAAATAAACCTTTGTCACGACAGTGAGAAGCTATTTACGGTGGTTTTGCCACGACAGTGGGAAACCATATTAAGGTACGAACCAACAAGCGACAGCTGCGGCTAGGACCAGATAGTAAACACTAGGCATTCGTTTTAATAACAGAGAAAGCACTTTAAAATGGATTAGAACTTAATGGTTTTCAAAAAGTAATTTTAACCCCGGACGGGATAGCGACAGCATATGTTCCGCCTTAGAGTTGCGACTTGCGTCAACAACCATCGTGAGACAAAGGTCTTTAAACCGTCATTTTCTTCTGAACAATGTTTGCAAAGAGTAAGAAGCATCGGTGACCTGTCGAATCCCAGATAACTAAGTCTTTGCATACCGATATCCTTTACCGCATTTCTTTAAACCAATTTTCTTTATTTCTTTTGCATTTAATTTCATTCGCATTCAATTTTCCTGATTCCAATAGCCTTAGCTTTACATCGTAATAATAGATAACGGTAGATTGACATTGGTCTCTGTGGGTTCGACAATCTTTTATATTACTTCGATATTTCCGTGCACTTGCGGACGCATCAACCATATCTTTAAGAGTCCAATTTCGTATTTCAACAACATCGTTCATGCTAGGAGATCTTGGTATGGTGTACTATAGAACAATTTCACATTCCTCTAGGTATTTGACAAAAGGCCTTTGAAGTTATTCACCTGAACCGTCATATCTACCGTAATATTCACCGCCACAGTTGGATTTTGAGTTGATTCTTAGTTGGACATCCTCACATATCTACTATAATATTCATCGACACATCCAATGGCTGAGAATTTTTATATATAAGAATATGTATGCATATTTAGAATAATTGTCTATGAATGATATAAAATATTATTGACCATTCCAAGAAGGTGTCGGAAATGGTCCACAAATGTCTGTATGTATCAATTCTAAGACATCTGAAGCTCTAAATGCACCAGATTTCTTTGTTTTGGTTTTTTTCCTTTAACTCATTCAACATAAACATCAAAGTTTGTGAAGTCAATGGAAACCAAAATTCCATCTGACACTAGTCGCTCAACTCTATTTTTAGAGATGTGGCCTAGGCGTTTGTGCCATAATGCTCCTGAATTGTTATCCTCAATTTTACGCTTAGTACCACGTGATTCCACATTCAAGGATTCGCCATAGGAATTGTGTCAAGCAAATATATATTGTCATGACTCATAAGTGAACCAGTCCCAACAATATCTGAATTGAAAGACAACTTGAATATATTGTTTCCAAATGAACAAAAATAACCTGATTTGTCCAAATAAGAAACTGAAATCAAATTTTGTCTAAATGAAGGAACCACAAAAGTGTCTTTCAAATCCAAATAAAATTTGGTACACATTAATAATCTAAAGTTCCCTATAGCTTCCACCTCCACCGACTTGCCATCTACAACATAGATGTATCTTTCAACATCATTTGGCTTCCGGTGGTTCAGGAAATTCCTCATTGAAACACTGATGTTAGTAGTTGCAATAGAGTCTAACCACCAAGTGTTTCCAAGTACTGGATTTAAATTGACCTCAAAACAAACCAAACCATGACTCATGCGATTGAAGCGATCCCACTTCTCATAATCTTTCCTCTATTCAGAGGTGCCAAATTCCATAGGAGAAGAATGATGCCTCATCCTTAATGCAAGGTCAAGATTCATGCAACTAAGAACAATTTTCATGTTCTCATTCCAATCCTTAAAATTTATCCCATTCAGTACCTGAACCTTATTCATATTAGTAGATATTGAAGCAATTGTAGCTGAAAAAAGAACAAAAAACAAACATTTTAAATATACTCACATAAATAAAAACAGAATCATCAATGTTGTTCAAATAAATGCATAATTCATCTCAAGATACCAACTACACCACCAATATCAAGTCTTTGGACAGTAATATCGACTGTTGTCGTAACGATCAAACATTAATAATAAAAACATATCGAATAATAAACTCTTCTTTAGATTGATTTATTATTCACATGTAGGACCTCATAATTATCACATGTTTACCATCACAGACGCGTATGAAAACCGGTCAGCCACCAATTGTCCTTTGGGTCAATTGATACTCGTATGGACAAACATACACACAAACCATAAAAATATTTAACATTTTTCAAAAGCAATTGTTATAAAAGAGGTCACTTTGCCGACTTTTTCATTTCAACTACTTATCTAAAAAATGTTAAATTACTGTATAAAAATACATTTCGTAGCCAAATTCAAACAAAATTGAACCAAAGAAAAATTGAAATTAAATCTAAATCAAAAACACCAATGCATTTTATTGTACTGTTATGACATTATACTCAATTTAATTTCAAAATATAAAATCACATATATTATTTATAATAAATAATAAATAATATAAAACAAAAATATATAATTCTTTTAAAACAAAAAATTATAATTATAATGCAGTTATTAAAAAGAAAATTGGTATATATATTTATTTAATTATATTTCAATAATTATGTGGCCAAATATATTTAGTTAATTATATTAGTTATTTTATCAAATAAAGTGTCTTAAATAATTATGTGATCAAATAATGTTAAAAGGCTATTTAGATTTTATTTAAGAATTATTTAATTAATTAATTAATTGGATATGGGCTCAAATATGAGTGGATGTCAGGATGACCCATTTGGAAATAATGGAAACTCTAATTGGTCATCACACTATATATATATAGGCTATGGTCCCACAAAAGCCATCAACTTATGGGTTTTAGGATTATCGTCAAAGGAATTTTTATCAATGGATCTAGATATTCCAAAATAATTTATCGATCCTTTAATTTATACATGATTGATTTTCGCGCCTAAATTATATATTATAATTTCTTGAACATTCATATATATATATATATATATATATATATATATATATATATATATATATATATATATATATATATATATATATATATATATATATATATATATATATATATATATATATATATATATATATATATATATATATATATATATATATATATATATATATATATATATATATATATATATATATATATATATATGTCACAAGTAATTCACTTACCTGCGTACAAAATATGAGCTTTTTTTTCAGAATTATTCATAATGAAGTGTCACTCCACAACCCTGCATATTGAAAATGATTTAAAAAAATTACACACTAAACTAATTACAAAGTCAAAGAAAATATTACTAAAATTATCATAAATATAAAAGTACCTCGAAATAATTTGTTTTATCTTAGGCTCAAGTGGATAGTGTAAGAAACACAATATAGTTATCATATTCGTCCGAAGAGAGATGATGATCAATTGAAAATGTTCATTGAATAAACACATGGCATATATAATTAGTATTTGGTTAAACATGGAAACTAACTATATATAATAGATGAATCATAATTTCAAAATTACTTACGCATGGAGAAATGGTATTAAGTAACAGTCTTTTTTCCCATTAACACCCGTGATGTTATGTAATTTTCATTTATTTTTTCCGAATCATTTTTAAATCGATTAGCAAATGGATCCAATAATCCATAAATATCTGATTTATTTAATTTTATTCAAACACGGTGAATGTACCTAAATGGTTAAACAAAATTCAAAAACTAAGTATCTAATGAATGTACAAAACCATAATGAGATATTCAATTCTATATACTTACGTGTAATAAACCTGTATTAACCTTATGTCCAGCCACCGATTTCCAATGACTATATCATTTATATCTTTAGGATCGACATAGAAAAACTCTAACTCTAGATCATATTCTAGCTCCAAAGAAATTGGATATGTGTTGTCGATAAGGTGACATAACATTTTGGTATATGATTCTTCATAAGGAGACAATAACTCGTCATGGATCTCATTGTCGGTAGAGGCGGGTGAACAACTTCCTTTTGTTCTTGCACCATGTACAACAGTTCTTACAAGCAATTGATCATCATCCTCTTCGTGTGTACATTGTGGGACGGTTCCATTGAATCTCTATATTTTAGATATCAACGCAATATATATCATATATTTCAGATATCAACACATGGAAGAGTAAAAAACACATGAAAACAAAACATAATATATATCATCATATATTTTAGATATCAAATATTCTCACATACTGAAAATAACTCTTCTATGTCTTTCTTGAGACTTTTCCGCTCCGTTGCTAATGCGTCTTCAAAATATTTCTTTTGACTCTCCAACTTCCTCTCAAAATCTTCAAAAGTTTTTTTTTCACATGGCCGAAGCTTTTTCTAGATGCGCCAAACCACACTCTCAGGTTGATGTCATCTCCAACACCACGAACACACCTACCATGCTCCTTTGTTCCTATTGCTTCTACTAATATATCATGTCGTGGTTCTAGAATAAAGGAACCTCCACAGACCGACAAAACCATAGAATCCTACACAACATAATAAGATATACATTGTTAATTATCAAAGCAATTTAAATAATCCATAACACATGCACAACAAATCCAACTTATAATTTTCATAGCGAATAATCTTGAGGCATTTGAAGTGTAGTCTCCATTTGGTCTTTGTTAAACCCTTTTCCACTTATCATGTCATGATGGTCAAGATGTGTTGTGATCACGACTCATGGATTCCTCATCTCCTAGTTGTATTTTTCAGCAATAATTGTTTTTTCAAGTTTTTTGCATCCCTCCACGAGACAATTTATGGGGATATTTTTTTTTGTTGCTTTGTTCAGTTGTCCTGCTTCACTTTTAAACTGTTTTAAACATAGTAAAAATATTAACTTGGATGTTTGTATCTATAAAGCATAACATAAAATTATTAGAAAATACAATTACTACTAACCAGAAACTCCTCAGAACTACGAGACTTGACAAATTTTTTCCAAACCTTCTTGTCAAGAAAGTTATATCTCATCCACGAAAGTACAAGATTAGGCTTAGGTTTCGTAATGTAGTCGCTTATGAGTCGTGGCTTGAAGCCCCTCCAACACGTATCAACATAAGAGATTAACTTTTTTTTCCAGCTTAGGGTCATCGAAAAACTCAAATGTCAACTACACAGTTGCATCAATAAGTATGTATTAGTGATTATATAAAGTAATATCGAATCGATGAAAATTATAATTAATACCTTAATGTCTGCCCATATGCTATCTTTCACCTTTTTTGGTACTTATTTCAAGTCATTTTATCAATATGTCGACTTTGCTACGTCCAAGGAATGCAACATAACTCATAAAAAGTGAAGTATGAAGACTAAGATATAAACGACATAAACTCGATTGAAAATTTGACACCTGAATTGTAAACTTTTGCTAATTGTGTCATAATTGTAGCACCTATTTATTTATTTATTTTCTATTTTCCGCAAATAGATTGAGAATCGTTTGTACATGTTTCATTGGTATAAGTAGTTTCATCACTACTAGATGAAGAAGAGGTCATCTATCAAGACATAAAATAATTAACAACAATGACATCATCAACAACAATGGCATCATCAACACAATGACATTAATAATAATAAATACATAAAAAACAATGGGATCATCGTCATAATGGAAACATCAACAACAAATGCATCATCAACAACAATGGCATCATTAACACAATGGCATCAACAACATAGTGACATCAACAACAACAATGGCATCATCAACACAATGGTATATCAACAACAGTGGCATATCAACAATAATGGCATCATCAACATAATGACATTAATAACAACAAATACATGACATCATCAACATAGTGGATGCATCAACAACAAATGCATCATCAACAACACTGGCATCATCAACATAATGGCATCGACAACAATGACATATCAACAACAAATGCATCATCAACAACAATGGCATCATCAACATAAACACAAACACAATGGAAAGTGCAGTTTATTGTATATATAACCATGCATGGGGAAAACTTTTACGCAGCAGAAACATGATGAATAAGTAAAAAAAGTTGTCAGAATCTCTGTCTTCCTCCTTGACGGTACGTAAACCTAGAACGACAAAGTTGGTATTGTTTTCCTACTTGGCGATATGTAAGCCTATAACGATGAAGTTAGATGAAGTTGTTGGTTGAAAATGGTGTTATTCCATTAGGGTTTAAAATGGTGTTGTTTCTTTAAAGTTAAAAATTGTGTTGTTTTGTTAGGGTTGAGAATGACGTTGTTTCGTCAGAGTTAAAAATGACTTTGTTTTGTCAGGGTTGGAAATGAACAAATGCAATTGAAGAGATAAGCTACCTAGCTAGCTATGTTTCTTTTAAATGAATAAGTCATTCCATCACGATTGTTTATTACAACCGTTGTGATATATGGCTAACTTAATGTAATTTTATAAAAAAGCGCCAAATTTTATGCATTTAAAAATTAAAAAAAAAATTAAAATTATATCACAACTGTTAGTTTAAAAAACCATGGTGATATATGCTTTACGTTAATGTAATTATATAAAAAAGCGTCAGGTTTTAAGTATTTAAATTTTTTTTAAAAATCAAAATATATCACAACGGTTAGTGTAAACAACCGTAGTGATATCACTTTTATTTTTTATCTAAAAATATATAAAAATGAAAGGTACAACTAAAATAATGAAGAAATCATGAATTTATTGGCGCTGAGAATCGAACCCAAAAAAGATATAAGATATCACCACAGTTGTTCTAAACAACCGTGGTAATAAGGCTACAATTTTTAATTAAAAAATAAAAAAAAATTATTGGCGCCTAAATTTAGAGATATCACCACGGTCCTTCAAAGGACCATAGTGATGTTGACGTTGTTGTATATAATTTTTGTAGTAGTGACGGGATGTGAAAGGACTAGACGTACCCTTATTTGGAAAGGGGTACTAGAATATATCTTGGTGTTCTTTATTTTTTCAACACTTTAACTTTCATAATAGTTCCAGAAAAACGAGAACAACATTCCTATCACTCATTATCGAGAAAAATTCAAAAATACCGGTTAATTTAATCCCCTCATATTACATTTCATACTTACAGACATTTTATTAAGAAGGTACACTTTTATCCTTATGATATTAAATAAGTCATATGATATTCAAAGATAAAATATTCAAAATAATTTTTTGGTAATAAAATATACATAAATAATTAAACACAAATTTTTAATGTTGAGTGATTAAAAAATTTATAACATACCACATAACATTAAAAAAAATTAATACATTTGATTCAGATTATAACTCTCTGACAAAAATTAAACTATATATTGACAACAATTTTTATATCGTGATGAATGTAGCGGGGAAAATTGAGATTAAGCTATTAATTAACTTAACCCACAAAGGAAGAGTCGTCATCGCACTTTATTCTTTCCAAATGAATGGGAAAAGAATGAATAAAACTCATAGAAGTTTTAAAACAAAACTAATAAAACAGATAGACAAAGGGTAAAGAGGTATGTTGTACAATGGGAAGGTGTTAGCATCCAAAACATTTATAGTACTCTATAAAAACCTCCTAAAAATTTATGTTTGACTTTAAAGGTGTTGTTTGCAAAAGATTGGAGAGATGAGAAGAGAAATATTTATTTTAGGGTTTTTGGTGTTTGACAAGACTTCCCGAGCCTCATGCCTACGTACCCACAATATGCAATGGAGGATCAAAACCCCGTAGTTCGTGGTAAAAATAACAAAATAGTTTGTTATGATTGATTTTAAATGGAAAGACAACTTGTCATTTTAAGGAGAAAACTCAACTAATCACCCACAAGTATATGAAAATGGACATTTGCATCACTATTAAAAAGGGCTCCAACTTGGATAGAAATCAACAAGTATGCCACTAACTCTCTCAAGTGGAAAAGAATCAACATCAAACATCACTATGGGGATAAGAGAATTACATCTCAACTATGAAAATGACTCAAGTCTAATCCTTGAGAAAATGTTTAAAAAGAAAAGTGCACAAAATGTACAAAATAGTATGAATAAGTTGTGTATGTTATATGTCTTTTGAAATGGTCTTGATATGCTTAAGATGAATTAGAATTTATTTTAAAAAAAAAAATTGAAAATCACCTGACAAAGTCAAAGTTTATTGAGAAAGTAGTTCAAGTTGGAAAACAAGAAGGTTTTGAAAAAGGGAGAAGATTTTGAAAATTTAAGAAGGGGAGAAGATGAAGAGACTACCCTAATGAAAGCAATAAAGTGCAAGTGTGTGCAAATGTACTAACCATAAGTGAAACAAGTCAATTGTCACAAGTCAAACCAAGTTTTCCATCCTTTGGATTAAGCGACAAGCAAGCCAAGTAAGTAAAGCATAAATCAATATATCAGATGAAATAAAAACCCATACCAATAGGTCAAAACCAAATTATCAGAGCCAAGTCTTCAAAAAGTCAACCCAGGGTCAAAGGTACCAGATGAATTCTAAGGTTTCAAATCAAAATTCCAAAGCAAGGGATCAAAGACCTAAATCTAAGTCCACAAGTCTAAAATCCAAGCTTGAGATAGTAACCAATAGTTCAAGGAAGCAATTAAGTCTTTTATGGGTTTTTCTTTTATTAATGTCTTTAAAAGAAAAATAAAATTTCAAGTGGACAAAGGAAAAACAAGCATAAACATAAACAATATGAAATGTATATGATAAAAGTAAAGCAATATAAAGAGCAAGAAAATAAATGGCATAAAGTAAAGGTGCAAAAAAAGTAAATGGCATAAAATAAAAGTTAGCACAATAATATATTTAGTATTGATGTTAGAGTTAATAATTCGTTTCGGGACAAATTTAGCGTTATGTTAAGCAATCGTAGCATAATCAATAAGGAAGATCATACTATGGGAGGTCGGTCAATGATAATTTATGGACCATGTGTTAAAGATATAATAAAAATCATACTCCTAAAACAAGTAGCACAAGTAAAAATCAAGGAGGGATCAAGCACTAAGGTAAGGAGATTGGTCCATTACATCAATCATCCTTCATGACAACTTAGGACAAACTTAAACATCAATCCAAAGTACTTCCAATGATCTTTGATAAATTGAATAGTAGATTTGAAATGATGAAAGTTCATCAAGCATCAATTCATGCATCATGAATAGATGGACACATAATCCTCTAATTGATCAAGAGAAAAGAAAAAGGGGAAAAATTAAGAGAGGAACCAAATTGAGTCAAGGTTTAAGATCCATTTATCATCAATTTCAATCACATTTCTTTGTAGATTAAGGCATTAAACATATCACCAACACAAAGCACCATAAATGAATCAAATATTCATTTAATGATATATTTGAATTAATGAATGTTCATCCAACCTCATCAACATCCAAAGTCCATTGAAATTGAGGAAATTTTTTATCGAGAAGTTATGATCCAAGGCAACAACCAGCAAACAAGCCAAATGCAATATAAAGTAATTAAAAATGCATGAAAAGATTTTTTTAAATGATTTTAAAATGAAAATAAAAGAGAAAATAAAGATGAAGCCTCTAAATAAATATTAAATAATCAAGAAAAATAAGACAAGTCAGAAAAGAGTCGAGGATCACATGATAATTTTTGGAGAATTTAAAAATACATAAAATTATTTTTAAACAAATTAAAATGCATGAAAAATGATGAAAAATATCAAATCAAGAGATAAAAATGTAGAAAATGCTCATAAAATAGAAAATAATTTTAGAAAATTATGAGAAAAAAATTGGAGTGAAAAATATGAAGGGAGCAATTTTTTATTATTTTTCAAAATAAAATGAGAAAATAAGAATAAAGAAAATGAAATAAAATGCTACAAAATGCAACATCCATCATATCTGATCTAAGGCCAGCAATCAAACACCCGTGCAGCCATCAGATTTCATTTAAATAGACTCAAAGGTCCAGATCTAAGGAGACACGATGGATTCTAAATAAAATAACGTTCACGATCTATTTTCAATCAAAACAACTTCAAGGCACCGTGGAACACTTCTGGTCGTCTTCTCTGGTGAGTTGCTCACCGGAGTTTGGTATTTTGTAAGCTTAGGTAACAAAACCACCACCATTACAACTGTTTCATCAATGTGAATCCAACCATGTACTTCACTTTCATTAATTGAAAGTAAGCAGAGAGAATTTCAAAGGAACTTGGTGAAACAAGAAAACTCGAAAAGAAAAATTAAATGACTAATATGAACAATCAACACAAGGTAAGTGACGGGAAACAATCTGGAAGCAATAAACTACAACGTGGTAACTTGTTTGAGCCTAAAATATACTCAGAACTACCTTGTCCAAATGATGTTCAGAGGTGATGAAAGTTAGATCTGGTTAGAGCAATTCAGTAGGTCTTCAAGCTTAATTCTTGTTGCAGAAGATTTAGATAAGAACGGTGGAGCTAATGGAATTAAGAAAGAAGGTTGAAAAAGCTCAAAATTTGGAAACGAAATCTCAAATTCTCAGTGCAAAGTGGGAGCTCGAGTAGAGGTTATGGAGGCTTTCTAAGCTTGGAATTAAGTGCAAACTATAGCTCTATTTATAGTTGATATAAATGAATAGGATGCGTGTGAAAATTAGCTGCAACTCATGTGAAATCATTTGCACCAAAAGTGTGACCAAGCTTGAATAGAAAGCCATCAAAACGCAGTGCATTCTTTCTGATTTTGAGTCTTTTTACATCACTTAACATCATCATGGACAAAACACGTGCATACATTGAATTAATTTGGAGATTTAAGTGAATTGCAAACTCTGGTCATAACCAAAACTCAGTTTTGTGGGGTCATGTTCATAGCTAGGCCAAATGCAATATACTCGTGCATTTCTTGATTTTCTTTTATCCAAATGATCCTCTCATGGGGGGATAACACAATGCAAAAAGAATCATCCCAAAAGGATACTTGAGGTGAAAATGGCATGAGTTGAAAGTTGAGGTCGTGACACTGAAAAACAGGCCAGGCATTAGGCTTAACAGGTCATGACCTAGTTTTGTGCACAAATGGCCTTTAAGATTTGAGGTCCTTGGAGTATGAATTGATGTTTGACCTCTATAGAAAAGTTGTAGAGGACATCAAGAAGGATATTTGACAAAAAGAAGTACCCATAAAAGTTGAAAATTGAAGAATTTATGATCTTCAAAACATAGGCATGCCATACTTGAACTTTATGTCAAAATTTTCTAAGTCCACAAAATGACCTCTAATGTCTTCAAACTTTTGATGGCTTTCCAAGCATAATTGGCTCTTGACTTGTGAAGAGAAGTTGGAGAGGATGTCAAGAAGAGCCATTTGCCCAAAGAAACACTCAGAAATGTTGAAGTATGAAGAAGTTATGAAGTCTTAAACTTAGGCTTGAAACGTTGACTTTTTGGTCAAACCTTCTTGTACAAGCTTGCAACCTTGGACTTTTTCTTACATTTCAAGGTACATTGATGATCATATAAATTCATAGTGATGTACTTTTGAATGTCCCTTGATGAAACTTGCAATGAATTGAGAAAACTTGTTGATGAAGGCATGAAAATAAACACATGAATCTTTGAAATTTCTTGAGAAACAAGTCATCAAACCTTTGAGTTATCTTTGATAAAATGAAGTTGAATGATACTTGAGACTTTATAATTTAAGATTAGGGGTCATGCTTTGATAGATAGCCTTTGAAGATCAAGGGTTGACCAGACTTTGACTTGAGGAATCCAAAATCGTAGCTGAGGAAACAACCACTTAATGATCTTGATTCCAAACCCTATTTTGCAAAAGAGACAAAAGGGACAAGACGTATATTTTTTTTATTTTGATTAGTGGTTAACAAACTATAAAACATATAAGCACAAAAATGAAAGATACATAAAAAGGTGCTGCAAAGGCAAACTCAAGGATGAGAGAGGTATCTTAGAAAATATATAAAAAGATACATATTTTTTTATTGTGATTTTGATGCATTATGAAGATGCAAATGAGGTGGAATCTTAGAAGTAAGAATTAGGATATGACAATGAACCATATAAAAAACAATTATCACATGTAACTTTTAAATATATATATATATATATATATATATATATATATATATATATATATATATATATATATATATATATATATATATATATATATATATATATATATATATATATATATATACAAAAAGATAAAATAACTGGTATCCAATTTGATATAAAAGAAAATATGATTACATAACAAATAAAAAAAAGAAGAACATATACATAATAAAAATTATTAAAATAAATAAATAAGTACAATGATTATAATTTATATTAAACATAAAAATACGAAATATTTTGAAAATAAAAAATAATTATAATAAGTTGCTGAAAGTAACGCACAAAAGAGAAATAATGTAACGTAGGTAAGTAAATAATATTAAATAAATAAAATATAATTAATGATATTTTAATAAATATAAATAAATATGAAATATCAAAATTTACCTTCAAATTCTTCTGATTTGAAGAGACACAAAAAGTATTTACAATAGATTTTGAACTCTTCTCCTCTTCTCCTTTCTTAAATTTAAATTAAACACATTTAATTACAAATACTCTCTCTTCTCTTCCTCTCCTCTCTATTTAATTCAAACCAAATCACACGGTGTAGCACTTAACATTCTCTTACCTTTCAATTTTTATACTTCCATAATTTTTATATATTTATTATTTTATTTTTAAGTGTTGATATGAGATTTCACTAAACTAAAATTTTATGGGAGAAGATTCGCCTCCTAAGAAATGGTGAGTTAGTGAGTTAGATTCGCCTCTTAATTGTGATTCAAATTCTTCAAAAGTAATTATAGGGAACTAATTATATCCAAAATAATTGAAGATTAAATTATTCAACATCCAGTGAAAACGTCGGCATCATCCAGAGTGCATACTTATGATGTACAACTTATGTCAGTTCTAAAGAATTTTCAGCCAGAAGAGCCACCAGATTGCATTATGTTGTTTTCTACTGGTCCCAATAGTATAACCTTTCTGTCAGTCAACATTTAAAAAAGAAAAGCTATAATAGTAAATGTGGTGTTGAAAAAACAAATATGCACAAACACATAGGGCTCTTAAATGTTGGATATAAACAGTAGTTGAAGTTGGTCGAGTAGAGACAAAGATTTTGAATACTCTAGAACAAACAATCTCTTATAAATATTCTCTCTAATTATAGCATTTATTTTCTATTTTTATATTCGTTTTGTAAGATATTTTACAAGTTTTATATACTTTAATAGTGTTCTTTATAGAGAAAATGTGATAGGTTAGTATAAAATAATTTTATATTGTCAATCATCACTATGATGTATTTCATCATATTAAATTATAATTTTTTAAATGAATTGTATGACATAATTAAATGATAAATTTCAATAGACTTCAAACTCAATCTTGAGATGAGATATGTTCCTTGTTAAATAGAAGTTCCAGTAACACCAATGTTTGGGCAAATGAACAAAAATTTGAGAAGAAAATAAAGAGACGGAGAGGATGTGTAAAAAAATATATAACGAGACACATCTATTTATATAAATTTTGTAACTCCAATATAATTGACAACCCCTATTACAAATATATTATGAAATAATATATAATAATTAATATTAAATTAATAAATGTTAAGAAAAATAAAAGGATGGACTCTTAACACCTCTTATTAAAACAAAGATGGGATGTCATAGCATTGGAGTTTACTTTAAAATATACACATGGCACTAATAGCATAAAAATTGTATCTTAAAATAAAGAGGGGATAATGTTAGGTTTGAGTTTCCTTCCTATGTGAAAAAAGGTAAATGTTATTATCTCATTTGTCTCACTTATTTAAGTGAAGATAATCAATTTAGAATTAAGAGAGATAGAGAGAAAATGAGGATTCAAAATAGAGAAAAGAGAAAAAAAAAAACTTATTTTCATTTTTCAGCAACTAGTCTCACTAAATCGACAATCCCTGATTTGTTAATCATCGAATCGATCTCAAATTTGGAGGGCATGTTCGCAACATATGTATCTAATTTTTTACTGTTCATAATTTCAAAACAAGGTCGGAGCCGAGAGATATCTCCTTCGCACTAAAGCTGCAAATTTGGGTGATTTTTTAGCTTTTTTATTCTTATTTGTAAGCTAGTTTGTTTTGTGATTTGCGGTTGTTAGCACTAATTTGTGAATCACTTTAAGACTCTCTTGTACCCTTAATTGATTATACTGAATTTATTTCTTTGGTCTGGATAACTTGTGGTTTTTACTCTCATATTAAGGGATTTTCCACATTAAAATATCAGTGTTTTTTGTGCCTTTATTTGTTCGATTTACCGTCTTATATTTGTTGTTGATCCTCAAGGTTCCTACAAGTGTGGAGAATTTTATATCCACTGCATTTTTTACTATTGTTGTGTCTTAATTTCCCATCATAGTGGTATCATAGCTTTTGGTTAAGGGCTATTTTACTTGTTTGAATGATAAAGTCAAATACAAAGATGAAAATGATATTGTTGAATGGTTCTAATTACCATTTATGGAAGGAAAAGATGAAAAACTTACTATTTGTGAAGAAATTGCATTTACCGGTTTTTAGTTCCGTAAAGCCGATTTTTGTGTCTGATGAAGAATGTGAGTTTGAACATCAACAAGTACGTGGTTTTATTCGACAATATGTAGAAGATAATGTTTATAATCATATTGCTAATGAGACACTTGTAAAAAATTCGTGGGAGAAGATAGAGTCCTTGTATGCCTCTAAATAAGGGAATAATAAATTATTCTTGTTGAATAACTTCATAAGTTTGAAGTATAAGGAGTGGACTTCTATTTCAGATTACTTGAGTGAATTTTAACGGCTTCATGATCAAATATCAAGAATGATTATTGTAAGTAGAGTATGCACCTAAGAGGGGATGAATTAGGTACTTAAAATTATTTTTCCGGTTTTAACGTAAGTCTTATAATTTTTCCGATTTAATTTCTAAGTGATGAAAGTTATAAAATACGGAAAGATAAAAGACACAGTGATATATCCTGGTTCCCCTCACAATCCGATAGTATTCTGGTCCCCTTATGCAGTAAGATATTTTCACTATTGTTAGATCTTATGGACAAGACAATCATAGTCTTTCTATACAAACTCTAACGCAAACACCAAGAACAATCATCTTGGATTTTCACTAAGTACATTAAGAGAACAATCATCCCTTAATGACTCTCTTGTTTCCAACAATCCTGGACAACAAGGATTACAAACAATTTTATGAATTTTATAAGAGTTTTAATATAGTTACAATGTATCAATCACTTGGATTGATCTTCTCCTTCAAGCATACAATTTTCTTTAAGATATACAAGTGCTTAAGTATGTATGTGGATGAAACTATGAATATTTTCAATAAAAATTATGAGCAGAAAGTTTCTCCAAGAATTCTAATCTAGAACACTTGAGAAATTTGAAAGATGAAGAGAAAAATTGATTTGAATTTTAGATGAAAAAGGTGAGTAAGAGAATATGAAGATTAATGTATATATAGCCTCTAGATACCTCTCTAAATAAGTGCAAATGAATGAATAGTTGTAATACTTCAAGAACCAAACTCAAAAGTCATTTCAACTGAAAAATACATGTTTTTCTGCCACTAGTTTAGTGGTAACCGGTTACCTAAAATGGTGTAACCGGTTACACCTGGGACAATGTTAAAATTTTTGAAATTTAACACTATGTAACCGGTTACACATATTAGAGTAACTGACTACACCCTTTGGAAAATCCCACAGAATGCAACGCAATAGGGTGGTAATTGGTTACTAGAAACCAGGTAACTGATTACCAGCAGTGCAGAAACAAAAAATGTCTTAGAAAAGAATAGTAAGGACAATGTTCTAATGTACAAAAGTATTTTATGATTTATGGCATGAATGAATAATAATTTTGAGCACTTGAATAAACAAGGAGAGGTTGAGAGCTTTATACCATAATAATTCATGATCAATCTAATGTGAGTACTTTAATACTTGATCTCTATCATTTAAAACATGACTTGTACTTTTTAGTCTTGAATCATTGCTTTTTGTCAAACTCACTTGCTTGTAGATCTGTCTTCATCAAAACACTTTGAGAAACTTGTCTTCACAATCTCCCCTGTTTTTATGATGACAACCCTTTTTGAAATTTTGATCCAATTTTTGCTTTCTCTAACACTTGAAACTGCCCCTTGATCAATGGTCCCCCTTGATCCATGTTTGAGAGATTTTGAAAGAATTTTCTTGCTGAAATTTTGTTATAGAAATAACCATACAACAATATAGTATCTTCTCCTCATTTGTCATTAACAAAAAGGATGAGAAAAGACTTAACAATGAAATTTCACAAGTTGCATGAACTAAAAGAATAACATATCATACATCATACAACAAAAATATAGCATACTTTAAGAAATAGAACACATTCACATAGAACAAGAAAACATAATATATAACCATAACTTGTCTGAACTTAAAATAGGAAATAAAAACACACATAAATTAATGCAATACAATACATTACTTGTCCAAACATAAACTAGAAATTCATAAGCTAAAAGGCCATAAAATTAAAACTTAGAGAAACAAAGAAACAACATAATATCATAAGAATTATATAAACATCCTAGCCACTTTCTGACATATCAACATCTTCCTCTTCATCTTCCTCACTTTCCTCCTCTTCACTTGCATTTTGGTTTTGAGGTTGGTTTTGGTTTTGCAAAAGTTGCTTGATAGAGACAACTTCAAGTTTGAGTTCCCTAAAACTATTAAACATGAAAGTTTCAACCGAGCATAATTTTTTGTACATTGTTTAATTTGTGTAGCCACCTTCCGGAGCCGGTGGAGGAGCATTGGTTGAAGGATCGTCTTTGTACTTAAAGATTCCATCTTTGTCAAAGATTATGCTAGTGTTCCTTAGAGAAGTCACCGCATTAATATCACATTTCTTAGGACTTATTTTCTTCTATGGTTCCCTTTTCAAGTCAATTCCACAATATTCCAATATCTTAGTAATTACCCTAGCATAGGGTAATCCACCACTTAGCCCTTGAAGTTGTTGCATATGGTGCATGATGGTATAAGCCCAATTAATCTCAATCTTATTTTTGAAAGCATAAATAAATTGCATCTCTACATCACCTATTTGGGAGTGGTTTGAGTTCTTTGGCATTAAAACATAAGCTATCACATAATGCAACATTCGATTACTCACAGTCAGATTTTTGGCAAACAAAATCAAACGCGAAGAGGCTAGATTTTCCTTGTTAAGAATATCCTGTTGTTGGACACGAGAAATACTGAAAAGTAATCTATTTTGTTATACCCTGCCCATTGTGGAGTATAACCATGTAGAATGACTTGACCTACATGTGGAACCTTTAAACTCTTACAAAAATCCTCTAAGGTCAAAACAATATCATTATCCTTAACTCTACAATACAGAACATCATCAGTACTAACAGACATATTTGAATAAAAATCCTTAACCAAATTTGGATAAAACTATCCAGAGTCAGAAACTAGTTTATCAACTTCTTGAAACTTAAGCAAATCTGGAAAGTTAAAGCTATGTTCAGAAAAATGAAGAGAGGTTACCATAATTTGCAGGAAATAAAGACATATTTCTGATATCAAAAGTTAACCTCCTTGTCTTGAGAGATGGAGCTGAAATTCCATGGTCACCTTCAGAATGCTGCTCAAAGCTGCTTTCGCCAACTTTGGATTTTCCCTTGTCTTTCCTTGTAGGAGCCATTGGAGGAGCTTGATTTTTTTTAGAGTTAGGGATTGGAATGAGAATTTCGAATTTGATATGAGAGGAGTTTGTAGGATGTATGTTATGAGTAGAAAAAATGGATTATAAAGAGAGTTGTTTTAGTGGGAATTAATTTGGGTGTTTTGGAATTGATGGATTTGAGGGGGGAATTTAGAAAGGTAGATGTAAGGTAGAAGAATATATTTTAAGAGAGTTGAAGAGAGTGAAAAATAAAGAGTTCCAAGACAATGTTGGAAAGTGAAAGCATTTTTGACTAAAAAATGACTTAAAGGCAAAACACTTATCATATAAGACAAAATAATAAATAACAAAAATTTTATGAATTAAATTAAACATTTTTTAGAAAAAGTAACAGTGGTAACCAGTTATCTAAAAAGGTGTAACCGGTTACTACCTCACAAAACACTAAAAGAATTGAAATACGCATGCATGTAACCAGTTACCAAAAACGGAGTAATTGAGTACATCATACAAAAAAACAGTAGCGTTGTATTTAGCGTGCAATGAAATTTTACATTCCACCACTTGGACATGTTATAATATATAGTTAGACACCTTTGTATAATACATGCATGCCATACAAGAATAGATAATGGCATAAAAAATGATTTTTCTCAAAAACTTATGAAAAATTCACAAAAAGAACTTTTGAATAAAAATTTTAAAATTGAAATATTGAATGTACCTTGGTGTTTTTACCGATTATAATGAATAATTTCTGAAGAATCAAATGTCACAACCATCTAAAACTCCAAGCTCCCTCCGAATTTTGTAAAAATATTCCTTTGCGAGAGGTTTTGGGAATATGTCTGCTAATTGATTATGAGTATCCATGAATGAAACTTCAACATCACCTTTAAGCACGTGATCACGGAGAAAACGCTGTCGGATGTCGATATGTTTTGTCCTTGAGTGCATGAATGAACTTTTGGTGATGTGTATGGAACTTGTGTTGTCACACTTTAACAGAATGCATCCAAGGTTCACATCATAGTCGCTAAGTTGTTGTTTTAACCAAAGAATTTGAACGCAACAACTTCCTGCAGTAATGTATTCTGCTTCAGTTGTACTGAGATCCACACTTGCTTGCTTTTTGCAGGACCACGATACGGGTGTTTCCAAGAATATGACATGTTCCACTTGTGCTTTTTCTATCTGTTTTACATACCGCATAATCTGAGTCAGAAAAACCAATCAAGTCACATAGACTACCTTTAGGATACCATAGACCGACGTTCGTTGTTCCTTTGAGATACTTCATGATTCTCTTCACCAAGGCAAGATGTGATTCCTTCGGATTGACTTGAAACCGAGCATATAGACACATACTAAACATTATGTTAGGACGACTTTCCGTCAAATATATTAATGATCCTATCATACCTCGATACTTTGTGACATCAAATGAAACACCTACTTCATCTTGATCAATGTAAGTTCCGGACCCCATCGGAGTAGCCATTGCCTTGCAATTGTCCATGTCGAATCTTTTGAGAAGCTCTTTGCAATATTTAGATTAACCGATGAATATCTCATTCTTTGTTTGTTTGATTTGCAACCCAAGGAAGTAGTTCAACTTATCCATCACAGACATTTCAAATTCTCCTTGCATGATTGATGAGAACTCTTCACATAAGGATTCATTTGTTGATCTAAATATGATGTCATCTACATAGATTTGCACTAAGATAGTATTATGGTTAATTATTTTAATAAAATGAGTACTATTAACTTTACCTTTTTCAAAA
Source organism: Lathyrus sativus (assembly GCA_963859935.3). Lineage (NCBI taxonomy): Eukaryota > Viridiplantae > Streptophyta > Magnoliopsida > Fabales > Fabaceae > Lathyrus > Lathyrus sativus. Next base: position 601,855,761 of record OZ012741.1, on the reverse strand, counting down.
TCGTGTTCACAAAGAAAATTACTTAACCTATCATACTGTCATAACCCGAAATTTAACCTCCTTTTGCTTTTTGCATAAACATGTGCATTCACATCGCTAACATACGCATTAGCACTTTTTCTCTGTGTTTTTTTGTTGCATGAATTTTCAGGTTTTGCAAGCCCGATTAATCACATCCTCTCAAAGATATCACATTATCAAAACAAGCATAAAATGAAGGTTTATATGCCTATTCATCAGATCAAAAGGTCAAAAATCGGAACTGCGACCACAACACCATTTTTCAAGCAAAATATGCAAAATTTGCCTGAAGTAACCGGTTACCCTATATTGAGTAACCGGTTACCCAGTGCAAAAATGCAGATTCTGCTGAATTTTGGGGACAACTCTTGCACTTTCTACATTTTGGGGTTCATGAGGTTCTAGCATTGCGTGGAACATTCTAGACAATTCTAGATGCTTTGAGAACATTCAAGACACTTGAAGGCATTTGCTCCAATGCATCATTTCCAATCAAGACCACCATACACCTTTTGTTTCCAAGCATGTGAACCATTGGATTTTCAACTTGCATTAGGATGGTTACCGAGTCAACTACCTAACTAACTGAGTTAATCTCCAACTCAGTGAGTTGAGTCTAACTAACTCCAAGGCTAGTTCCGAGGCTACATCCAAAGCTCACTCCGAACCTAGCAACTCCGAAGCAAAGCTCTATATAAGCAAATCACCACCATTTCACAAGGGGGTTGAATATTTAGGGGTTCCATCATTTTTATCAAGGTTGGAATCATTGGGTTGGAATCATTTTTCCAAATTCTCCATTGATCACTCTTAATTCTCTCACATTCTCTCTGAATTTTCTGCAACATTTGCACAATCATCTCCATCATCTTCCCAAAAATCTCACAAAAGCTCAAATCCTCCATTAAAGAGTAGCAACTTATTCATTGGAAGTGCTTTCTCTTGAGCTTAACCATCACCATCTTGTGATTCTACCCTATTTTCTGGAGTTTTATTGGCTTTGGATTCATCTCAAGTGACTACTTCAAGCTTATTCGCTGTAAATCGACATTCGGAGCATTTATCGCGTTTTCAATGGTTTCGCTATGGTTGGATCTCAAGCTTAGAATTCTCTGGGTTTCTTGGCTTAATTATCATCATATATCAATAGCAACAACATCCAAGGCAAATCTCAGCCTTGTAGGTTGGTTATCTTTTACTCGATTTACCGTTTCGATCTATTTCGCGCGTTTACGATGTAGTTCGATCATTTTTTCGGTTTCGCTTAATCATATGATTTCTTGATCTTTGATCTCCATGTTTAATTCTTTCCATTGATGATTAATTGATGTTTAAGTGCTTTTGAACATTATTTTTCGTGCACAAATGTCAAGCATAGCATGTGGAAGATTGGGGAAAGCTTTTGGTTGGAAAAAACTAATTTTCAAAAAGCTGTTTTTACCACTATTACAGTGGTAACCGGTTACTCTAAGTGGGTAACCGGTTACTCTGCACAATTTTAGCATATTTCCTACATTTTTGATCAAGTAACCGGTTACTTCAGTGGCAGAACATCATTTTGCCCGTTTTCAAGCTCGTTTGCTATTCTTTTCCCATACAACTTCCATGGCTTGATATGCTTGATATTTTTGGATGTTTTATGAGATATTCACCTATTATTTGATGCATCTATACAACATTTCAATATGTCATTCGTCAATTCTCGATTATGTGCATTTTCGACAAGTTGATCACAATCATTCTTGCATATTTCTTTGATCACTTGCTACATGGTTTGTGATGCATGCTAATTGTTTTGGTGTTGTTTTTCACCTTTATTCATGTTTGCATTGAGTTTGCTCCTCTTTGGAATGAACTCAATCCTGTATAATCAATAAATCACCCTTTTGTTTTAATAGTTTTTCATCCCCTTTGAAAAATTGCTGGCATCATCCCCCTTTTGATTGATAAATCAAAACTTCGTTTCGATTAGTCGATCCCTCTCTCTTTCTTATCCTTTTGATCTCCTAGATCTTTTACCTTCCCTCTTCCCCCAGTAGATTTGAAGATTCGCAATGCGTGGGAGCACTGTACAAAGGTTGCACCGTTACGCCGTCCGTTCTTGCACCGCACTTTGGTGTTAGGGAAGGAATGAGAATGGAGAATTCCTACACTCATTCTGACTATTTTGAGTATGGGAAGAATGACCCTGTGCCTAGAATAATCACCTTTATCTCCTTACTGTGGTATCCCTCTTTCTCCAATCGATTCGATCCTTGATCACTTATGCCCTTACCTCCTCTTTGGAAGTAGCCTCTTCCTTTCAATTCAACACTTTGTTCTCTCTCAGCCAATCACCATTCTTGGTGTCCCCCGAGATTCGTAATCACTATTTTCTTTGGTTGATCAACTGTCCTTCAGTTTAAACCTGGTTCCTTTCTTCTCCCATTGAAGTCGCAGCTAAGTCAATCTTTCTTCTTTGGTTTGCACAGTCTTCCTGTTCTAACCTATTCCCCACCAGAGTTTACAACCTTCTCTTGGTTCTTTCTCCTTCTTATTTGGGTCATCACTGTTTAACAGTTACACACCAACATCCTCTTTTCTCTAGTTAATCACAGTCTGTCTGTTAATACTGAGCTTTTCTTTGGGTTAATCGCATTCTCTCGGCTAATCACCCGATCTTTGGTTGATCACGGTCCGCCCGTTAAAACTAGCTTTTCTTTGGGTTAATCGCCTTCTCCCGGCTAATTATCCGATCTTTGGTTGATCACGATCCGCCCGTTAAAACCAGCTTTTCCCTTGGTTAATCACCTTCTCTTGGTTAATCACCCGCCTTTTGGTCAATCACAGTCCGCCTGTTCGAACCAATCACTCATTTCCTCAGTTAACCACAGTCAGTCTGTTAAGATGATGAGTTTCTTTTGAATTAATCACCTTCTCCTGGTTAATCACTCATTCTTTTCGGTTAATGATAGTCCGTCTGTTAAATACCGAACCCCCTGTAGTTAGCAACCTTTCTTTGGTTCAAATACTGTCAGCTTTGGGTTAGTAACCTTCATTCGGTTCAAATACCCTTTTCTTTGATCAAGTACTGTTTGCTCAATCAATGTATCGTTCTTTGGGTCACAACCTTCGCTTGGTTTCACACCCGTCTCTTGCTTGATCACCGTTTATCGGTTAAAACCAGTTCCTTTCTCCTTCCGATTAACCACTATTTATCAATTAATATACCGATTTTCCCCTCCGAGTCAAACACCTCCCTTTGGTTCAGTACTCTCTTTCTTTTGTTTCATCGCAGTCCGTCTGTTGACACCTACCCTTTTTGCTTTCCCCACAAGTGTTACTCTTGTTTTTCTTCAGTTAATCACTGCTTGCAGTTAATACACCGATGTCCTCCATGGATCTTACCTTTATTTTGGTTCTAGTCCTGTATTTCTTTTTTCCCAGCTCCGTCGCCATTTTCTCGTTTTATCCCTTGTGGAGTCATTTCTTTCTCCTGCATGTCCCTGCAGAGTTCTTGCATTGCTTCTCTGTATTCCTCGGTATAGTCCTATTTCATTTCCTTTCTTTGTTTTGACACCACTTCTTTTTGCAGTCCCCCAGTTGGGTCTTGCTTTCTCTGTTTGCTCTTGGCTTTGACGCCGTCTTTCTTTCTTTCTCAGCAGTAGTTCCCCGAACTACATAGACTCTGATTTCCTCATTGCACTATGAGGGTACGTAGGCACAAGATTGCGAAATTTTGGCGAGCCACCTTCCTCCGTCTTCTCCCATTCTTCTGTCTCTCTGGTCCGTCCAGATCCTCTTCTTTCTTTTCCTTGGTTCCTTGAACTACGAAGCTCTAACTTCCTCATTGCACTATGAGGGTACGTAGGCACGAGGGCCTCAATCCTCCTTGAGTACTTTCTTTCCTTTCCTTTCTCTTTAGCTAGAAGCCTTTAGATAGATAACCCATCCAAGCCTTGAAGTAAGTGAAATGGTTCCCGTCGGGTACGGTGGATGCTTAAGGTGCTAGTACCTTCCTTTCGCATAACCGACCCCCTTTCCCATCTCTCTTTCCCCTGGGTTTCATAGATATTTTCCCTGTCCTTTAGGACTAAATAAAGTTCGGTGGAGACTCTGTTGTATTTTTGAGTGTGCGATTCACTCAGGTATAATCCCGCTAGCTCCAACTGGCGACTCTGCTGGGGAACCTTGCGCTTGCAAGTTGGGGTCTCGCCTAATTTTGCTTGCTTTTATTTCTTGCTTGGGTGTTTATCTTTTTACTTTATTTGCTTTATCTTTATGCTTTACTCGCTTTACTTTATGTTATTTACTGAATTTCTTTACTACTTTAAATATTCATATACTACATATTCTAGATATCTGCTATATTCTACTGTTTTGGGATGTGTAGATATTATTGGAGAGATAAGTCCTAACACCGGGCTTGAGCATACATATAGGCTAGAACCTGGATAGTCGTGACGCCTGCGTTTTGCGCGTTGGGTTTTCACGAGAACCACATCTCAGATCGTGATTCACTTGAGAATACTTTCGTCCTGCGAGAATTCGCTACGGCGGGGGGTTTTCATTTTTGAGTCATATGGTTTGGGTGACCTTTCTAGGGACCACCTTGTTGTTTCTAGATCATACATGTGAGTGGGATATGGGTTTTTTTTGTAGGAAACCAAGACTCTTCATACCTTTTGTTCTCTCACGCACGTCAGATTTTTTGCACCGACATAGGATTACACAGATATTCAGTTTGTGCAGATTTAGATATTCAGATTGGGCAGATTTGATTGTTCGGATTTGTGCTTGGCTTAGTGATTTGTGTGTTTCATGCCATTTCATCATAAGCATTAACATTCTTGCATATGCATTAAAAACTTTATTTTTGCATACCTTGCATCCAGTCATATTCATGTGCATGTTCTTCACCTGGAAACCACACGCTTACACTATCCGTCATCCTTCAAGATGATAACTTGGTATCACTATTTCACTCGTTCGAACAAGACTCGGATCATGGATGACATTGAACAAGAGAACGCTGCCTACAAGGAGACTTTGGCTCAGTTTCAAGGTCGGATGGATTAGTTCCAAACTAACATGGACGTTATTATGGACTTCCTTCGTGCTTAGAAGGACGTTGTTGCTGCTACTTCTGTTGTTGCAACTGTTACTGATGCTACTGTTGTCACTCCTATAGTGATCCCTACTCTTGTCGTTGCTTTTTCCCCAGCAATTGTTGAAGTGCCAGTAGAGACTATTGCTCAGCCTGCTGTCAATCTAACTTCTGTTCAGCCTGGTTTGAATAGGATGCATGCTTTCTTCCCGTGGGGAATGCCTCCAAATTTCACACCTCAGATTGCTGGTGGTGGTGCTTTTGTTCCGTATCAACCTTTCGTTACGCCCATGCCCAATGGTAATTCTGCTGCTTATCCTTGGGGCATGCCTACTCCGATTCCACCTCCTGTGGTGAGTCATGATGATCACGAGATTCCTCAGACGCAGGTTCGCCAGACTCTTGTGTCTACTGATGTTGAGATTCCTGACGAAGATGAGCATACGTATATGGGTCCTCCTATTCATATTTCGGTTTTGTCTCAACCTACTCAAACTATGGTTCAAAATGTTCATTCTATGCCCTACCCTGGGGCATCTTCTGCTGCTACGGTACTTCCTACCGGTTATCCGTATGGTTTTCAGATGGGTTAGAATGTTGGTCAGATGGTAAATTCTGGGTTGGTATATTTGTCTCAGTTTGCTTCTCCACAGATAACCACTCCAGCCGCATCATAACCTCCAAATCCTCAGGCTATTGTCAGATCTGCTGCTCATAACATACCTGCCGAGTATAAATTGTTGGACGAGAGAATCCGTGCGATTGAAGGATATTATGCTTTTGGCGTGGAAGCCAAAGACTTGTGTTTGGTTCCCAATGTCGTGCTACCGCAGAAATTCAAGATTCCTAAGCTGCCAAAGTACAAGGGTTTGAGTTGTCCTCGTAGTCATGTGACCACGTATTGTAGGAAGATGGCGTCCTATATTGATAATGATGAACTACTTGTGCATTGCTTTCAAGATAGCTTGTCTGGAGCTTCTCTAGATTAGTATATGGGTTTAGAACGTAGCAAGATTCGCTCATGGAGAGACCTATCCGAGGAATTCTTAAAACAATACAAATATAATCTTGATCTGGCTCCTACCAGATTGCAGTTGCAGAATCAGTCATAGCGTTCGACCGAAACATTCAAAGAATATGCACAAAGGTGGCGAGAGATGGCTTCTCGGGTGCGACCTGCTTTTTCTGACAATGATTTGGTTGACATTTTCATGGGCACTTTGCAAAGGCTATATTATGATAAAATGGTAGGTAGTTCTGCGATAAATTTTGCTGATATTGTGACTATTGGTGAAAGGATTGAGAACGGGTTGAAGATTGGTATAATCGCCGATTCCGTTGTTCAACAACCAACCAAGAAACCTCAGAGTAATCATTCAAAGAAAAAGGAAGGTGAAGCGAATGGTGTGATGGCGAAGACCTCTCCTCAGTATCAGGTTCCCATGGCTCTCATGCCGTATTATCCTTATCCTTATGTTGTTGCTGCTCAATATCAACAATCGCCGTATCAGTATTATCCACAACAATAAGTTCAGAATTCTCAGAACCAGAATCAACCTCAACAACAACAGTCTCAGCAAAACAACCGAAATCAACATCATAACAAACAGAACAACAATCAGAACAACCGCAAACAAACGAATTTTGACATGATTCCTGTGCCTTATACCGAGTTGTTTCCTTATTTGATTCATAAAGGGGAAATATCCCTCAGAGAGATTGCACTTGCAGTTCCTCCTTTTGGTCCGAAGCATAATCTAAATGCATCTTGTGCCTACCATGCTAGGTACATAGAACATGCTACCGAAGATTGTATTGTTCTCAAGGCCAAAGTTCAAGAGCTTATTGATCGGAAAATCTTGACATTTACTGAGGAGCATCCCAATATACAGACTAATCCATTGCCTACCCATGGTGGACCTGTGGTTAATATGATTGAGGACGATCGAAAAGCTGAATTGATTAGAGATGTCAACGAAGTGAAAACTCTGATGACTGTTGTGATCAAGAAGTTAAAAGAACAAGGGTTATTGAAAGGTCTTCATGGGAAATGCAAAAGTTGAAAGGGTGCGTTCATATCTCGATGAATCGAGGTGTAGTTTAGTTTGCCAGAGCCAAGCCTGTGGAAGAGGTAACGACTATCGAGCCGTTCACAATCGTATATAGGAAGGTTCTTGTGGAAGCTCCTAAGAAGAAGCCAACCTATCATTCTCTGTGTTCCTAAGACATTCCCGTATCAAAGTTTGAAGGAAGTTCCTTGGAAGTATGGTCCAACCATGTTCTTTGGGGATCGAGAAATCCAGTTCTCAGAGTCTGAAATTGTGAATGTAACTGCCACCAGGGGGATAACTCGTAGTGGAAGAATGTTTGCTCCGAAGGTCGTATCTAAGCTATTGCAAATTCCAACTATCGTTCCTCATTATGCTTATCTCAAGAGGCATACATACGGAAGATTCTTAAAAAGTATGGTATGTCGAATTCAAAGCCTGTTGTGACTCCGACAAACCCTCAATTCAAGTTGAGTATAGATCAGTGTCCGAACACTGATGTTGAAAGAACTTATATGAATAACATTCCATATGCTAACATAATAGGTTCTTTGATGTATGTTATGGTCTGTACTAGACCCGACATAACATATGCAATAAGTCTTGTAAGCAGGTACGTGGTGAATTCTGGAAAGGCTCACTGACAAGCATTGAAGTGGATTTTAAGGTACATAAATGAGTCTCTGAATAGAGTCCTAATTTATGGTGGAGCCATGGGTGAAGATAGTAAAGTAGCAATCGAAGGATATGTCGACTCTGATTATGCAGGTTGTATGGATTCCAGAAAATCTATTTCTGGATATGTGTTCACTATGTTTGGGACATCAATCAGTTGGAAAACAACACTTCAGAACGTCATTGTCTTATCAACCACTTAAGCGAAATATATTGCCCTAATTGAAGTTGTGAAGGAAACATTGTGGCTTGAAGTTTTTGCAAAGGAGCTAAAACTTCAAGGTCGAGTTATCACTGTTAAATGTGATAGTCAAATTGCAATACACCTGTCGAAGAATTCAACCTATCATGAGCGAACCAAGAACATTGATGTAAGGCTGCATTTCTTCAAAGGGGTAATCGAGCGCGGAGAAGTCCAAGTGCTGAAGGCTTCGATAGATCATATTGCTGCTGATATGATTACCGAGACATTGCCCAGTTGCAAGTTTTTCCATTGTATGCAGTTGATAAAGCTGCATGAAGAAAGCTAGTTCCTTGATGTTATAGAGTTATATCCAAGGTGGGAATTTATGAGATATTAGATCAAACTCTATTATGGTCGAACGGTAGCTTCTGGTTCGACAAGAATTAAGCATGAGGTCGAAGTCTGTTCGCATGCTACTATCGAAGATAATGCGTGTTGTAGTCGAAGTTTGTTCTAACATGCATTCGTCAATATTGCTAGGTTGTTAGCATATTGGGTTGGACCTTGCTTGTAAGCCCAAATGTTTAAGTTAGTTTGTACCCTAAGTTAGCTTGTAATGAATAATTGTTAAAAAACCCATTATGTTAGTGTGTTATTTTTCTTATAAATAGATGCTAGTTTCTCAATCTTGGCATAAGGAAAAATAGGAAGATAAAATCCTAATTTCAAGTGAGAGAGGTTATTTTGTTATTCTTGTATACTTGTAATTTTGTTTTAAGAGAAAGGAAAGAATAACGGTTTATAACCAATCCTTGTTGTTTTACCTTGTCTTCTTTGTTAAACCTAACCCTTGTGTGTTTCTTGATTATTAAGAAACCGTTTATACTTTGTTTAAAGGTATCTGATTCACAACAAAAATATATGTTATTATTATAAAATATATTATATTAAAATAATTAAAATTACATTTCAATAATATCAGTTTGACCTCAGGTCAATCTCAATCAATTTTTTTAGTCTCAGACTTTTATTTAATGCCGATTTAAATTACATTGGCTAAAAGAATTAGAATTATCATCAGGGCTGACAATGAATTGAACGAACATGAATATAATTCAAAATTCGATTCATTAATTAAATTAAATAAATTTGAACTATGTATAGTTTGATTCGTTAGATTTGTGAGTCAACTCGATTATATAAATATATAAATAATATTAATTTTTAAGAGTAGTTTAAAGTTAAAATTCAAGTGAGTAGTTTTTTATTTAATCTTTCATATGTTTTTTTAGAAGTTGTGTAGTTTTTAAAGTTGTGGAAGTTTGAGACAAAGTTAAATTCTAATTTTATAAATTTTATTTTATTTTAATATTTTTTTAAAAAATATTAATTTAAAATATTAAATATATAATAGAAAAAATTAAATTAAAAAAAAAAATTAAATCTGTGAATCAAACGACCTAACATAATAAATTAAGTTTAATTAATTCACTTGAGTCTAATTTAAATTAAAAAAAAATCGTATCAAACTAGAACAAAATTTTAAGCTGAAACAATTCTTTACTAATCGAAATGAGGTGAGTTTGAAAGACTCATTTCTAATCTGTTATCACTTCATAAATTAAGAAATACTAAGGTTTGGATATCTTAATAATTTTTAAAAAATTCTCTCTTTTTTTATTAGAATCAATGATGTGTGAAAAAATAGAGATTTTGATCATCCATCCCTATTTGCAGAAGAAGATAGAAGAGAAGATCAACTCATTCCTCGCGCTTAAGAAACTTGTGACTTCCGAGTGAGTTCTTCTCACCTATTAGTTTGATTTTTGGTTTAACCGTTTTGGAAAATCGTTCTTCAATGAGAATTTATAATTGATACATGATGGTATTTTTTTCTTCTAGTTCGAAAGTTTTGTAAAAAATGTATAGGTTATTGCGATAAGGTTATCTATTGATGCATGTGGATAGGTAATGTCGAGGTTGGTTGCTCGTGAATTGAATGAAAATTTCGAAATTTGAATACGCGACATTGTTTTGTATGAACCCTTGGAGATGATGATTAATGATCATTGTTCATAAGTTTTCTGTGTTTTGCATCAAACCATTGAGGTATATTATTTTTAATTTTTTAGGTCAATAACATGAAGCATTTTGGTGTAGATGCTGGATATTCTGCATAACTCGCAAGTTTATACTCTCTGAATCGCTTTCACCAACTGGAAAGCATTATGTGAATAAATTAAAATGCAGTTGTGCACTTTGTGAATCGGTTTAATTTAACCTAAATGGGTTTGAGGGTTATTTCTTATATATCAATATATATTTTTTACTTTATGGCCGATTCATAACTTTGAAAAAACATATTTTACCTTCACTACAATCTCAATGGACAAATGTGCTTTAATGGAAACATATTAAGATTAAGTTTAGACACAAATAAAGACATAGCATTCTTTGATAAGGGAGGAATGATATAGACACTCTTCGACATGGGAACGAAGTGATACGTGTCATACTCGAGAGAAACCTCGTTCGACTATAGAGTTCTTAGTACTAACTTATAACCCGACCATACTGTAGAGTTCAAAACATGGATGTAAGTCATCTAATAGCACTGAGTAATTGTAAATACTTGACTAAAGAATTTCTCACTGAGGTTTTATATCTCATTGTTTAAGTTTATTGTTACTGCAACAAATATGAAGAACTAAAGTGAAAATTTATCCAAGGAAATATAGTTTCTTCTTAGTTGCCTTTTGAAATTTGTAAGTTTTAGTGGATTTCAAATAGTTGAAGAGAGCTATAACCTTGTAGTTTCAGGATCCATTAGACTAAGGATAGTTAGAATTTTTTTTAGAATACATGTTATTTTTGTTTGTTCAAAACTCTCTTTACTAAGTTATGAGATACTGAGACAAATCAACTCAATATTTTGTGCATCAATTGTACATAGGTTCATGGAAAGGGGAAGGGAACTAGAGGCTGGGGTCGTGGAAGGCCTCAGATGAATTGGTGAGACACTATTCTTTCTGGAAACTGGAATCCAACTTGGGAAGTTGTGCATATGTTATTGGCACGTTGGTCAAAATTTCTCTATGTCTCATAGATGTCACAATGGTGATAATAGTCATAACACAATGAAAGCTTGTTACTTTCTATTTAGATGCTTTCAACAAATATAGATGTGAATCTTCCTTCATTATCATAAAACTTGGGAAATTGTTGCTTTGCGTCATTACAAATTTAATATAGCACTATGTATTACTTGAATGATACAACCCACACCCAAAGTACAACTAAGATACATATGATCTTTGTTGAACCTTATTTAGAGTTCATCCATATTGGTTGGTTCTAGAGAAAGTTTTTCCTCGGGGTCCATTTATGGTAGGAACAGTAGGTTTTGACTTCTCCTTCATCTTATTGATGATCAAGAATAGAATTCGATAAACAACAATCATTCCAAACATGATGGCAAGATCAACCCACTTAGAGTGACCCATTTGCACATGCCATGTATCAGTTAGTATATCTCTACCACTAATGGTTATGGTACCTCCATCTTGATACCAAACAAATGTTAAGCCTTCAAATTCATTCTTGAATGATCCTTGGAAAGCATATGTCAGGAAGGAAATGTAGTAGCAAGGGTACTTCCATAATGGATTCGGAAGATCATCAGGAAGTCGATAGAATCCGGCTGTTAAAATTGCATGCCCTTCAACTCCACCAGCAATGATCACACCCATCACAAAATTTGGGAAGATACTGCCCACAACCATCATAAGACTCTCAACCCACATCATAATGGCAAATAGGACAGAAACAAAGTAAATGTATTGTTCTAGTCCTTTGTGTAGTCCAGAAAGGTAACATACTATTACTCCATAAATGAGAGAGATCATTAGCATGTAAGGAATAGGAGATAATATGTTGCCAATGAGAAAAGCTGTAATGCCATAGTGTCCGTTCATTCTCTCTCGTTCAAACACCTATATGGTGGAAGGAAACACTTTTAGTAAGAAATGAAAACAATATTGCAGATGCATTTGTACCCAAAGTTACACACTTTACAGTGTAGAGTGAGTATATCAACAATTGATTAACAAATCAAATATAAATATTGTGTGTGTATCATCATAATAAATCATGAAAGTGCACTAAAATCAATTCTTGATTTACTCTCTTTACACTTTATTTACTGAAGATGAATTCAAATCTTTTAGGATTTGGATACGATAGTCGGCTACTAGACTTTAATGCACTGAAGCTTCAATTTCAATAGATACTAATTTTACCTTCATTTCCTCAATCAAGGGAGGGAATCCCCCAATAAGTGTCATGAAAGTTAGGACAGACATCAGAAATGAAAGTAGTGATCCTCTGACCTTATGCATGCCACATACGAGAAAACAATTACAGTTCAAATTTATAAATCACAGGGAATACTGGTAATATATTCTCTAGCATACTTCTTTTAACACTATATTCTTTACAGGTTGAAATCGACACTGTTTCTACTAAATATTTCAGGTTCTATATTAAAATTAGCGGAACCTTAAAGAAGATGTTTCTTGCATTTTCATTAAATTTAATATTGATGCTTATTTATATTATGTCATTAATAGTAATTTGTCTTTAAAGTATGCTTTCAGTATCATTTCGTATTTTACCTGAATAGATCTATTACTTGAGCCGGCATGATAGAAGATGGTGTCTAGGCTTATAGCTATTGCAATAAAGACAACAAGACGTAACCAGTAGTTGTTGATGTCACGATACAATTGCAGGGAAGATGTTTTTATAAGAACCATGCATTGAGTCAGAAATGGAGCATGCGTCCTCCTATTCCTCATTGCGCCCAAATCCTAGTACATACAATTTCATAAAGCAAAACGTTAAATCTTACAGTTTAGGTGGGTTTGTGGTGGATCACCTTGATAAGTGGTTATGGTGGATCAATACTTTAAATCACTTTGAAACTCTAATGACTATCGACAATGCCCATTGAAAGTAGAAGTTCATGGTCCCCCATATATTTGTTTCCCTGTATTTATCAAACCAAAACTGATCAAGTCTTTGTCTTAGTCGTGTGGGCGAGGAGACGAGAACTTCTACTTCCAGAAGGAGGTGTTTGTCGTTGATGGAGTTTCAAACGGTTTTCAGGTATCAGTTCACTCTGAGCAATCTACCAAAGTGGTCTAGAGTAGAATTTGTGCTAATTGTTGGCTTTGAAAAGTACATTATATTCGGTGTTTTTCTAGTCTAAGTCTAACTTAGGAATGCACTATGATACTTAATCATTTACTTATTTTTGTCACCTCAATCTGAACTTGAAATTTCATTTCAGACCCTTTATAAGAATTTACAAGGACATCAATTTCTTCTTCAGTAATAAATCCTTTACCAAAGCCTTCTTCAATATCCTGAAAACAAAGTAAATTAGTCCATTATGTTTCAGTTTTTCAACTGTTTTGACTCTTGTGCCTTCTAATCTAGAAGACTTTGTATATATAACTGTGAAATATTATTATACACAATTTACATTAGCGATGAAATAGAGAGGGAAAAAATGAATTCCATCTCTAAGTCTGCTATAGTCTGGTGTCAGAAATTAGAGATGGAATTTATTTTCAGTACTTAATTTTCTTTGCTAATTCTCTTTTATGCCTTTAAAATTCCTAATGCTTTCAAATGAATACTATCTAGAGTCGAGTCTCGAGGGTTTGCATAAATACCTGATAAAAATCTTTGTTTATGATCTTTAAATAGTGATCAGAAGGATTATAGAGAGTTGGACAAGGGAAAGCATTTGAAGCAAAAAACTGCACTGAATCAAGTGTCACTGTATATATTTTTGTCAACTTGAAATCAATGTGCTACAAGGATTTTAGTTCATAACCTGATTTGCTTCAGAAGCTGGACCAAAATAGACTGTCTCCCCAGAGGAAAGAAGACAGAGGTCATGGAACAGTTCAAAAACTTCACTACAAGGCTGATGGATGGATACAACAACTGTTCTTTGAATACCATCCCTTAGACTTAAACTTGCAATTCTACTCATAAAGAAGCTGCACTATCAAGTCCACTTGCTGGTTCGTCAAGGAAAAGAAGTCTAGGGTGTGTTAGAATCTCAATGCAAATGCTTCATCTCCTCTTTTGCCCTCCACTTAGGCCCTTAGAACCATACCCTCCAACCCTTGCAGACCCATTTCTCTGAGTGCGATATCTGCTTGTCTCTTCTTCTCTGCTATGGACATTGAGTTTGGAAATTGAAGTTGACCTGAGTAGTATAAAGTTTCACCAGCTGTTAAAGCTGACAGCATAGCATCATCTTGTGTTACATAGCCCTGAATTTTCATGGTGGGAAAAAGGTTAGTAACTAATCTATCTGCTTTCTAGAACAATTAGTTTTCTCAACCAATAGATTGTTGCTTTTTTTAGGACTGATGTAGTATTCAGGATTTTTGTCTTACTGATGTTCCATAAGCCAGTGTTTGTGTTTTTTCATTGATTAAAATCTTCCCCGATTGCTGTATGTGTGATCTCAATCTTCCTGCAAAATTGGTTGAATCATATGATACTAGTCGAATAACTAGCTTCCAATCATAACAAACTGCAAATAACAAGTATACTACTTCCTTTGCTTTAAAAGAAAACTATACTACAAATTTAGCTTCAAGAAAAAGGAGGATTCATTCAACTCTGAAGTATGATATACTTCCTTTTTCTGTCACATTAGCTGATTCTAGAGTAATTTCATAAGTCCAAACATCAATAAAATTAGTCTTTCAACAAACAACTCCCAAACAGAATCAATGGTTATAAGACATAAAAGAAAGGATATGAATAAGAAGAATAATATGCTATGGGACTCATACTCATTGGTCACACATGCATACAAATTTTAATAGACTACTAGTTCTAATCTAATCACCTGCTAAGGCATCAAGGAGTGTGGATTTGCCACTGCCTGAGGGACCCATTACAGCCAAAAGCTTCCCAGGCTGGGCATAACCTGCAAGTCCATGCAGAATTTGTTTTTTATTCTTTGTAATAATGACCTCCAAGTTCATCCATGTCACAGTAATGCCACCCTTTTCTCCCTCATCACCACCATCCATGTCAAGTCCACTAGCTTGTGCATATCTTGCATCAATTACAAATGGTTATTTATGGATAAATTTATGGTCAGTCAGAAGATAACAAACTATTTTAGTATGAAAGAAACTTTTCTAGTCGTCCAAATCTTGCATTAATTACAAATGGTTATTTATGGTTAGAAGATACTCCCAAGCAAATTTTACTTATATGGACCAGATATATTAATTATTCAAAGAATCTAAAAAGTAAAATTTGTTTATAATATGGGGCGGAGGGAGTAACAAAATAACAAATTATTTTAGTGAGAAAGAAGCTTTTCAACTTGTGCACGCCAGAACAGAGAGGTTATGAATTTGAGTCTTCCAGCCACTCAATTTTTGAATTAAATTAGGACCCTTGACCCTTTTCTTCCTCATGATGTGAGCGATTGCCATGTTTTCAATTTGAGCATACCACCTACTCAATTTTTGAATTAAATTAGGACCGGCAGGTATTCCATATATTAGGGTACATTATTTAGCATGTCACGGTATTTGACACACGTCAGCATTCGACACTTGTTTGAAACTCGTATGTGTCGAAAAACTCAAATAAGTGTTCTAAATAATGGTTTTTTCTGTACTTTGACACTCTTTGAATCAGTGTCCGATACCTATATGACATACATATAGCAGATGTGGGATAATTTAGATAAGTGTTTCAAAAGAATTTTTTTCTTTGCTTTGGCACACCTTTTACATTTTTTTTTGGACAAATCTCACATACAATAAAAGAGTTAGAGATGTATCAAAGTAGTGTTGATCAATGAAGGATTAAAAACATAAAATTTGATTAAAAAATTTTAACTCTTTAAATAATAAATGGATAAATGAAAGTCAAATTCTATCATATATGTAACACAGTCGGTGTCTTATGTTTTCGATATTATATACTACAAAAGTGTTAAGAGTTTTACATCAGACAATATGTTTTCGACATTATATACTACAAAAATGTTAAGAGTTTCAAATCGGACAATATATGGCTTGAACATGTGCTTATAGGATGAGTTAGGCCCAACCCACACATTCTAAGAAAAAGTATTGAAATTTAGTAGGTATTTAACTTTCTATCGTTCCCATCAAACCGAGCTATGAGAAGTAGGAGCTTAGAATTCCTTCATTGCATTGCATGGTGAAGCTATTCTCCCATTTATGTTACATGTAAGTTATTCTCATCTATTAGTTTGATTTTGTAGTTTTACCGTTTTGGATAATCGTTCTTCAGTGAGGATTTTAAAATGATGGTACATGGTGGGAATGCCTTTTATTGTTTGATTTTTTTAAGTTTGTGATTAAGTTATATGTTGCTGAGTGTGGGTAGTTAATGCTGAGGTTGGTTGGTCTGGAATTGAATGATAAGCTCGTAATTTGATCTTGTTATTGTGTGAATTTCTATTATGGTGTTGAAATTTGAAATGATGATTATAGATAGTTGCATTCTGTTGAAAGATTAAACTTGATTTGTGCCTAAACATATTATTTAGACTTTTGGGCTTAATTATTTTAGACTTAGGTAATTTTAATTAATGTTTCTAGAAAACTCTTGTAATGTTTGGAGTGTCTAGATATTTCTTAGGGTTGTAATATTTTCTAGAATGCTCTTGGAATTCCTAAAGTTAAGAACTCTTTAGAATTAGTGTGTCTAGAGTTTTCCTTAGATTACTATAAATAGAGATGTAATTCTACACTTTTGTATCAAGCAAAATACAAAGTTCTTTCTTCCATAAATAATTCTCTTATTTATCAAGTTTCTATTCAAGCTTCTAATATTTCCACACACTTTCACTAAACACAAAAGGATTTATTTCCAACAAAGTGGCATCAGAGCTTGAAGGTCCTCAAAAGATGGCGAATGGAGGTTTCCCTTTTCAAATGCCGATGCTCACAAAGAACAACTATGACAATTGGAGTATCAAGATGAAGGCGCTACTAGAAGCTCAAGATGTGTGGGATATCGTTGAGAAAGGCTTCAAGGAGCAAGATGAAGCCTCCTTAAGTCAAGGTGTAAAGGAGACATTAAAGGAGTCAAGAAAGAGAGACAAAAAAGCTCTCTTCCTCATTTATCAATCGGTGGATGAAGATACATTTGAGAAGATCTCCAATGCAACGACGGCCAAAGAAGCATGGGACAAGCTTCAAACTTGCAACAAAGGAGTGGAGCAGGTGAAAAAGATTCGTCTTCAAACTCTTAGAGGTGAGTTTGAACGTTTATTTATGGAAGAGTCTGAGTCAATTTCTGATTATTTTTCTCGAGTATTGTCCGTAGGCAATCAACTTAAAAGAAACGGTGAAGATGTTGATGAGGTGAAAGTCATGGAGAAAATACTTTGCACTTTAAATCCAAGTTTTGACTTCATTGTTACCAACATTGAAGAAAACAAGGATTTAAACACCATGACTATTGAGCAACTTATGGGTTCCTTACAAGCATACGAAGAAAAACTAAACAAAAGGAGACTATGGAGCAACTACTACAACACAATGCAAAGGAAGCAAACTATGCGAATTACAAGAGTCAAAGAGGACGAGGTCGTGGCCGAGACCGTGGACGTGGATGAGGACATGTAGGAGAAAGAAGAGGCAGTTACAACAACTACTCAAACAACTTCAACAATGGAGAAAGAAGTTGGAATCCACAAGCAACAAGAGGTCGTGGAAATGGAAATTCATGGTCAAGGTGCAACAAGTTACAAATCAAGTGCTTCAATTGCAACAAAATCGGTCACTATCCATCTGAGTGTAAATTCTCAAAGAAGGTTGTGGAGAAAGCTAACTTTGTAGAAGAAAAAGGTGGAGAAGAAGAAACTTTGTTGCTCGCGTGCCAAAACCAATTTGAAGAGAAAAGAAACAAGTGGTACCTCGACACCGGCGCAAGCAACCACATGTGCGGCGATCGAAGCATGTTCATAGGGATCAATGAAGCGACAGCTGGAAATGTCTCATTTGGAGATGACTCAAAGATACCGGTCAAAGGCAAAGTTAAAATTCTCATACGCTTAAAGAATGGGAGTCATCAATTCATATCCAATGTCTACTATGTTCCTAACATGAAAAATAATATTTTGAGCTTGGGACAATTATTGGAGAAAGGATATGACATCCACTTGAAAGAACATAGTCTTTTCTTAAGAGATTGTGGGCATAACTTGATCGCTAAAGTGCCTATGTCAAAGAATAAAATGTTCCTCTTGAACATTCAAAATGATGTGGCAAAGTGTCTCAAGGCTTGTTATACCGACTCTTCGTGGCTATGGCATCTACGATTTGGACACCTCAACTTCTGTAGTCTAGAATGTTTGTCAAAGAAGGAGATGGTGAGAGGCTTGCCTAGTATAAACCACCCAGACAACTATGTGAAGGATGTCTAATTGAGAAGCAATTTCGGAAAAGCTTTTCAAAGGAATCAACATCAAGAGCGACAAAACCACTAGAGCTCATCATACACACTGATGTCTGTGGACCAATCAATCCAAACTCTTTTGCTAAGAATAAATATTTTCTCCTCTTTATTGATGATTATTCTAGAAAAACGTGGGTTTATTTCTTGAAGGAGAAGTCAGAAGTGTTTGAAAACTTTAAGAAGTTCAAAACCCTTGTGGAGAAAGAAAGTGGTCTTTCTATTAAGGCCATGAGATCTGACTGAGAAGGAGAGTTTACTTCAAATGAGTTCAACAAATATTGTGAAGACCATGGAATCCGCCGCTCATGAACAGTGCCAAGATCGCCACAACAAAATGGAGTAGCGGAGAGAAAGAACCGGACCATACTTAATATGGTGCGAAGCAGGCTTAAGAGTAAGAAGATGCCGAAATAGTTTTGGGCCGAAGCAGTGGCATGTGCGGTTTACCTGACAAACCGTTCCCCAACAAGAAGTGTGCATGAGAAGACACCACAAGAAGCATGGAGTGGAAGGAAGCCAGAGATCTCTCACCTCAAAGTGTTTGGAAGCATTGCATATACCCACGTCCCAGATGAAAGGAGAACAAAGCTCGATGATAAAAGTGAGAAGTATGTATTCGTGGGTTACGACTCAAGCTCCAAAGGGTACAAGCTCTATAATCTAAATAGTGGAAAGATTGTCATAAGTCGTGACGTGGAGTTCGAAGAAGAAGAGATTGTTGGGGTTGGAGTGTTCAAGAAGACAGGTATGATTTTCTTCCTCATTTTGAAGAAGAAGAAGATGAAATGGAACAACCAATGATAGATGTACATATTACACCACCTGCCTCACCGACACCAAGGTTGGATGAAACAAGCTTAAGTGAGAGGACACCACGATTAAGGAGCATTGAAGAGCTTTATGAGGTAACTGAAAACCAAAATGACATTAACCTATTTTGTCTTTTTGGTGATTGCGGGCCTTTAAGCTATCAAGAAGCTGTTGAAAACGTAAAGTGGAGAGACGCCATGGATGAAGAAATAAAGTCAATCACAAAGAATGATACGTGGGAACTTACTACACTTCCACGAGGACACAAAGCAATCGGAGTAAGATGGGTGTACAAGGCGAAGAAGAATGCAAAAGGAGACGTGGAGAGATACAAAGCAAGACTGGTGGCAAAAGGCTATAGTCAAAGACAAGGAATTGACTATGATGAGGTATTTGCCCCCGTTGCTCGTCTTGAAACTATTAGACTGATCATTTCTTTGGCAGCCCAAAATGAATGGAAGATCTATCAAATGGATGTGAAGTCAGCCTTCTTGAATGGTTTTCTCGAAGAAGAAGTTTATATCGAGCAACCACAGGGATATGAAGTAAAAGGGCAAGAAGAAAAAGTCTTCAAGTTGAAAAAGGCGTTGTACGGACTCAAGCAAGCACCGAGAGCTTGGAATGTTCGAATCGACAAGTACTTCATCAAGTGTCCATATGAGCATGCAATCTATATTAAAGCGCAAAGTGGAGATATTTTGATTGTGTGCTTATATGTTGATGACTTGATCTTCACTGGAAACAATCTAAGCATGTTCGAAGAGTTCAAGAAAGCCATGTCAAATGAATTTGAGATGACAAATATGAGGCTCATGGCATATTATCTTGGCATTGAAGTAAAGGAAGAAGACAAAGGAATTTTTATCACCCAAGAAGGCTATGCAAAAGAAATCCTTAAGAAGTTCAAGATGGATGATGCCAATCCGGTTGGCACCCCGATGGAATGTGGCAGCAAGTTGAGTAAGCATGAAAATGGAGAGATTGTGGATCCAACTCTTTACAAAAGTTTGGTTGGAAGTCTACGTTACTTGACAAGTACAAGGCTGGATATTCTCTATGTTGTAGGAGTCATAAGTTATTACATGGAAGCTCCAACAACAACTCACTTCAAGGCGGAAAAGAGAATCCTTCGATATATCAAGAGTACAACAAACTTTGGCTTACACTATTACTCTTCTAACAATTATGAAATTGTTGGCTATAGTGATAGCGATTGGAGTGGAGACTTGGACGATAGAAAGAGCACTACTGGTTTTGTGTTTTTTGTGGGAGATACTGCTTTCACTTGGATGTCAAAGAAGCAACCTATCGTCACACTGTCAACTTGTGAAGCCGAATATGTTGCCGCTACATCATGCGTTTGCCATGCAATTTGGCTAAGGAACTTGTTGAAAGAGTTAAAAATGGCACAAGAAGATCCTATGAAAATATGTGTTGACAATAAATCAGCACTTGCTTTGCCAAAGAATCTTGTATTTCATGATAGAAGTAAACACATCGACACCCGTTACCACTTTATAAGAGAATGCATCGAGAAGAAGGATGTGAAGTTGAAGTATGTGATGTCTCGAGATCAAGCTGTCGACATTTTCACCAAGCCACTCAAGTTGAAAACTTTCGTAAAGCTAAGGAGTATGCTTGGAGTCACAAATCAAGTTTAAGGGGGGTTGTTGAAATATTAAACTTGATTTGGGTCTAAACATATTATTTGGACTTTTGGGCTTTGTTATTTTGGACTTGGGTAATTTTAATTAATGTTTCTAGAAAACTCTTGTAATGTTTGGAGTGTCTAGATATTTCTTAGGGTTGTAATATTTTCTAGAATGCTCTTGGAATTCCTAGAGTTAAGAACTCTCTAGAATTAGTGTGTCTAGAGTTTTCCTTAGAGTACTATAAATAGAGATGTAATTCTACACTTTTGTATCAAGAAAAATATTAAGTTCTTTCTTCCATAAATAATTATCCTATTTATCAAGCAAAATACAAAATAGACTTAGGTAATTTTAATTAATATTTCTAGAAAACTCTTGTAATGTTTGGAGTGTCTAGATATTTCTTAGGGTTGTAATATTTTCTAGAATGCTTTTGGAATTCCTAGAGTTAAGAACTCTCTAGAATTAGTGTGTCTAGAGTTTTCCTTAAAGTACTATAAATAGAGATGTAATTCTACACTTTTGTATCAAGCAAAATACAAAGTTCTTTCTTCCATAAATAATTATCCTATTTATCAAGTTTCTATTCAAGCCTTTAATATTCCCACACACTTTCACTAAACACAAAAAGCTTTATTTCCAACACATTCATTATCATAGAACTTGAGAAATTGTTGTTTTGCATCATTACAAATTAAATACAGCACTCTGTATTACTTGAGCTATACAACCCACACCCAAAATACAATTAAGATACATATGATCTTTGTTGAACTTTAATTAGAGTTCATCCATATTCGATCTAGAGAAAGTTTTTGCTTGTGGTCGATTTATAATACAATTAAGATACATATGATCTTTGTTGAACCTTAATTAGAGTTCATCCATATTGGTTCTAGAGAAAGTTTTTGCTTGTGGTCGATTTATGGTAGAAACGGTAGGTTTCGACTTCTCCTTGATTTTATTGATGACCAAGAATAGAACTCGATAAACAACGATCATTCCAAACATGATAGCAAGATCAACCCACTTAGAGTGACCCATTTGCACATGCCATGTATCAATTAGTATATCTCTACCACTAATGGTTATGGTACCTCCTCCATCTTGATGCCAAACAAATGTTAAGCCTTCAAATTCATTCTTGAATGATCCTTGGAAAGCATATGTGAGGAAGGAAATGTAGTAGCAAGGGTACTTCCATAATGGATTTGGAAGATCATCAGGAAGTCGATAGAACCCAGCTGTTAAAATTGCAAGTCCTTCAACTCCACCAGCAATGATCACACCCATCACAAAATTTGGGACGAGACTCCCCACAACCATCATAAGGCTCTCAACCCACATCATAATGGCAAATAGGATAGAAGCAAAGTATAGATATTGCTCTAGTCCTTTCTGTAGTCCAGAAAGGTAACACACTATTACTCCAGAAATGAGAGAGATCATTAGCATGTAAGGAATAGGAGATAATATGTTGCCAATGAGAAAAGCAGTAATGCCATAGTGCCCATTCATTCTCTCTCGTTCAAACACCTATATGGTGGAAGGAAACTTTTTTAGTTAGAAATGGAAACAGTATTAGAGATGCATTTGTACCCAAAGTTACACACTTTACTGTGTAAAGTGAGTATTATCAACAATTGATTAACAATCAAATATGAATATTGCATGTGCATCATATAATAAATCATGAATTGGTTAAACTAAAAATCCTTGATTTACTCTATTTACAATTCATTTACTACAGTTGTGAACTTTTAGAATTTGGATACAATAGTCTGCCGCCAGAGTTCACAACTGTGAAGCTTCAATTTCAAAAAAAAAAAAAAAAAACAGTTTTACCTTCATTTCCTCTATCAAGGGAGAGAATCCACCAACAAGTGTCATGAAAGTCAGGACTGACATAAAAAATGAAAGTAGCGATCCTCTGACCTGAAGC
Organism: Lathyrus sativus; assembly: GCA_963859935.3. NCBI lineage: Eukaryota > Viridiplantae > Streptophyta > Magnoliopsida > Fabales > Fabaceae > Lathyrus > Lathyrus sativus. The sequence goes on along the minus strand of OZ012741.1, from coordinate 601,832,798 downwards.
ATGCCATGTACGGGGTTACAATTATGGTTTAAATTTATAAATCACAGGGAGTTCTATGCTGGTAATATATATTCTCTAACATACTTCTTTTAACACAGTATTTTTACAGGTTAAAATTGACACTGGTTCCACTGTATTTTTTAGGTTCTATGTAAAAATTAGCGGGACTTTAAAGAATGTGTTTCTAGCTTTTTCATTAAAAATTTAATATTGATGATTATTTACAGTATATAATTAATAGTTATTTCTCTTTTAAATTTACAGTATATAATTACTTGAGTGTATATAATTAAATTTACCTGAATAGACCGACTATTTGAGCCGACGTGATGGAAGATAGAGCCTAGGCTTATAGCTATTGCAATAAAGACAACAAGACGTAACCAGTAGTTGCTGGTGTCACGATACAGTTGCAGGGAAGATCTTTTTATAAGAACCATACACTGAGTCAGAAATGGAGCGTGGGTCCTCCTATTCCTTATTGCACCCAAATCCTAGTACGTACAATTTCATGAAGCAAAACGTTAAATGATATAATTTATGTGTGTTCTATGGTGGATCACCTTGATATGCGATTACAGTGGGTAAATACTTAAAAATCCCTTTGAAACTCTAACGACTATCAACAACGCCCATTGGAAGTAGAAGCTGATGATACTCCATATTATATTTGTTTTCTCATGTAATTATCAAACCAACACTGATCAAGTCATCAGTGTCTAAGTCATAAGGACGAGGAGACAAGAACTTCTACTTTTAGAGGACGGCGCTTGTCGCCATGGAGTTTCAAACGTTTTTCAGGTACTGGTTCATACTGAGCCATCTATCAAAGTGATCTACAGAAAAAATTGTGCTCATTGTTGGCTTTGAAAAGTATGTTATATTCTGTGCTTTTCTAGTCCAAGACAAATTTAGGAATGTATTGTGATACTTGACAAATTTAGGAATGTACTGTGATACTTACACATTCACTTATTTTTGTCACTTCAATCTGAACTTGACTTTTTATTTCAGAAGCCTTATAAGATTTTACAAGGATACCAATTGCTTCTTCAGTAATAACTCCCTTACCAAAACCTTCTTCAATGTCCTGAAAACCAAGTAGATTAGGTCATGTTTCTAGTTTTCAATTGCTTCTAGTTTTATTTCCGAAGCCTTATATATAACATGCATCTCTCACTATATACAAATTAAATCAGCAATGAAAATTGAGAGGAAAAGAAAAGGAAATCTATCTCTAACTCTTCTAAAGTCGGGTGACAGAAATCAGAGATGAATTTTATTTGTCCCGTACATAATTTTATTTGCCAAATCTCTTTAATTTTATAGTAAATAATAAACACTAATTAGACCCAGGGTTTGCATAAATACCTGTTCAAAATCTTTGTTTATGATCCGTAAGTAGTGATCAGAGGGGTTATAGAGAGTCGGGCAAGGGAAACCATTTGAAGCAAAAAACTGCATTGAATCAAGTGTCACTATATATGTATTTTTGTCAAGTTGAAATTAATATATGCTAACTATATGTTATGTATTTTGTCATCTTGTTCCTAACCTGATTTGCTTCAGAAGCTGGACCAAAATATACTGTCTCCCCGGAGGAAAGAAGACAGAGGTCATGGAACAGTTCAAAAACTTCACTACAAGGCTGATGGATGGATACAACAATTGTCCTTTGAATATCATCCCTTAGACTTAAACTTGCAATTCTACTCATAACATAGTAGGAAGCTGCACTATCAAGTCCACTAGTTGGTTCGTCAAGGAAAAGAAGTCTAGGGTGTGTTAGAATCTCAATGCAAATGCTTAGTCTCCTCTTTTGCCCTCCACTTAGGCCCTTAGAACCATACCCTCCAACCCTTGTGTTAATAGCATCTTGCAGGCCCATTTCTCTGAGTGTGATATCTGCTTGTCTCTTCTTCTCTGCTATGGACATTGAGTTTGGAAATTGAAGTTGAGCTGAATAGTATAAAGTTTCACTAACTGTTAAAGTTGCCGGCATAGCATCATCTTGTGTTACATAGCCCTGAATTTACATGGTGCATGGTGTCAAAAAGGTTAGTAACAATAACTAATCTATCTTCTTTCTAAAACAATTATTTTAGTAGTTGGAGTAGTTTTCAGGAATTTTGTCTTACTGATGTTCCATAAGCCAGTGTTTGTTTTTTGCCATTGATTAGAATCTTCCCTGATTGCTGTATGTTTGATTTCAATCTTCCTGCAGCATTGGTAGAATCAAATTATAATTGTCAAATAACTAGCTTCCAATCACAGCAAACTATAAATAACATGCAACTTTGAATTATGCTCTGCTTCAACTGATGCTAGAGTAATTCATTTATGTTCAAACTCCAAACATCAATAAAAGTTGGTCTTTCAACAAGCAATTCCCAAACAGAGTTGAAGGTTTAAAAAAAAATCTAGCTTAATATTAGAAGTTAGTGACTTGGTGGTTAACATAAAAGATACTCATTGATCACACATGCATGTAAATTGCCGTAGACCAATGAGTGTCTTTTATGAATTATTAGTACTAATCTAGTCACCTGCTAAAGCATCAAGGAGTGTTGATTTGCCACTGCCGGAAGGACCCATCACAGCCAAAAGCTTCCCTGGCTGAGCATAACCTGTAAGTCCCTGCAGAATTAGTTTTCTATTCTTTCCATTTGTAACAATGGCCTCCAAATTTTCCCATGTCACAGTAACGCCACCCTTTTCTCCTTCACTACCACCCATGTCAACTTCACTAATATGGCACATCTTGCATCAATTACAAGTGGTTATTTATGGATGAATTTCCGGTCATAAGATAAATGCATGATGCTATTATTAATTATGCATGACAGAACAGAAAAAACAAATTATTTTATTCTGCAGAAAGTTTTTCAACTCTAAAGATAAATGCACCATGCTATTATTTATTGTGCACGATAGAACAGATGGGTGCTTGTACGTTGATGTCCACCGCCCTCAATTTTCGGACTAAATTAGGACCAGCAATGCCAACTTCAATCAATAAGCAGGGTATTTATGGGAGGTGATTGTACTTTCCTTGAAACATCCAAGTTCTTATTCTATATAGTTATTGACATCCAACATGACATTCTAGGAAAGTAGATTGTAGCTTACTCCAGCAATTACTGCTAACTGAACTTTTCATGGGTTTCATTTATGATTAAATAATAGGTAAAGTCAACTTGTGCTTAAAAACTAAATGTAGAAATATTTTTTTTTTGAAATTGTGTATTGATTTTATCTAAAGCTTGTTATTAATTTTTTTTACTATTTCTAATATAAAATTTTTATTTGTGGGTTTTTTAATATGTGCCTTTAAGGTATAACTTAGCATCATCCTGAAATAATTTATTTGGGAGGTGAATTGAAAATTTTCCATCTACTTTGAACTGTTTCCTATAGAGATTGTTCATTGATGCAATTTATTTTTTTACCGCATTCACGCATTCGGTGTATTGTTTTGCCATTAGATTGAGATCAGATGTTTCAAATTTTTAATTATATATTTTTACTTTGTAAAATTTTATAATTTACATTGAATATAAACTGTTTGTTTTTGATCAAACGATTGCGAACTAACCAAGCCAAATGCGTGAATGCGTGTTTTCTTTTCTTTAACTGCATGGGATCATATTTCTTGATTTTCACATTAAATTACTGACAGATACTCTACAAAAGATAGTATTCATCCATGCAATTGGTTTTCACCTTAAATTGCCGACAGATACTACAGAAGACCGTGTTCATTGATACACTGATTTTCACCTTAAATTGCTGCCAGATACTGCAGTTTCGGTTCGGCATCAGAAAATCATAAATAAATTTCATTATATTGTGGCCAGAAGAATCACATCATAACTACAATTTCACAATTTCATTAGAGTACGTAACTCAAATGAATCGGATATCATAAAATTTCTTTACATTTATCTTTACCTCTTAATTGTTCTCTCACTTATGATCACCTCCTTGTTAACTCCATTTCTCTATTCGAACTCATTATCTATATTTAGAAATCCATTTTGTCAACAAAAACAGCCTTAGAAAACCATGAAACCACAATACTAAGGACATCCTTAATGGACCAGGCAAATTAGTTCAGTGTCATTGTAGTGACCCAATGCAATTGTATACGATTCGTCGTGATATCCAAGTTTAGCTAACAAAAATTTCGGTGTAGAAAGTAATTAGAAACGTTAAGTTCTGTTAAAAAAATTAAATATTTGAAAGTGTATATTAAAATTTTTTAAAACTTAATTTATTATTTCTAACATATGTTAATACTTATTAGAGTTTAGATCAAATTATAGATTTTAAAATATAAACTTTAAAAAAATTTGATTATGCCGTTAGAATGGCGTTAAATCCGTTTCAAACAATATTATGTTCAATTATTTATTTTTGTTTGAGTTTGGAGATTTAAATTTGTCACTCTGACCATGCTTATAAATCAGAAATAATAAACTATAAATCAGAATAATAAGTTATAAAACTATAAATAAATAAAAATGGAAAAACTACTTTAGGACAATAGTTATGCGGACCATGGTTCCCTTCCTCTTTGAGAATTCTTGTATTTGAATATTCGGAATTCAAAAATATAATATGTTATACAATCTCAAAACTCTTCTCCGACTCCACATGTAAAAAATCTACAACTTAATACTTACTGCTTTAACACAAATTTTTTCCACAACCAATTGAAAATACATGTGTTGGGAAGATAACTTCTAAACATTACTAAATAATACCAATTGAGAATACGAGTATGACCGGAACATAATTTCCGGGCACTAATAAAAAATTACTTCCAAATACATCTAAACAAAATCAATTGAAAATATAGGTGCGTTTGGATGATGATTTTTGAAAATATTTTTTTTAGTCTATATAAAATTTGTAAGAAAATACATGGATGCATGCAGAGCCGTCTCAAACTTTTAAGAGCTCCTATATAAGAAATTGAAGTTAGTTTGAGTTGAGTGGTAAATTTTTTTTAAGAGACACTATTTAGTTGTAAAATAATCGTGAAATATGTGTATGCTGGCCCTGTTTATCATAGCTTAATCAACAAAAAATATGAAAAAATATGAGGCTTTGTGCTGTAGGTCGCCCTGAACATTCTCAAAGACGGTCTTAGGTGTATGCACAATCTCCAAAATATAATGACAGGAAGAATAAATATCAATGAAGTTAAATGAAAAGGGTTATTGTTGATCCAATGAAGTTAAATGAGAAGGTTATTGTTGGTTATTTTGAATTAATTTTATAAAATTAATTTTAATAAAAAGTGAGTTGAAGATAAAGTGAAACGAAAATAAAATGTTTTATGTTTGAATATTTTGTGGACAAATCATATTTTAAAATAGAATCATTTACAAAAGCATAATTAATTCAAATTTAAGTGCGTATTGATTTGGATGAAAGTTGTGAAGAGAATAATAGATAAGAGAAACTATCCGAAAAAATAATAAGATTAGAAATAAAATAGATTTAAGATATATTATATTAATTTAAGAGAAAGAAAAAAGAAATATAGAAAAAAAGAAGTATTACATATTTTAAAAATTATGAAATTATAGACTATAATGCTCTTATTATGATAAATTGCATTTTCAATTACATTAATTTAATTTTAATTAATTAACTTTTTTATAAAGGTTACATATTATAAATAGAAAAAGAAAGAGTGGGGGAATTCAACCAACACTCACTTAAACACTACCAAATTTACAATTAGGCAAGCCTAACTTATCATGATACAAAGAAGAAACTATTAAGAAAGGTGTTGAATTTCAAACTATGAAGGAAGAAGAAGGAGATGTCTTATTAATTTCAAAGTGTGAAGCAATGTCAATAATTATAATGGCACCAAAAAAACTCAGAATGGAGGAATGAGTTTCTATCAACCAACTCAGAGAAGTCATACATGAAATTACCTTTATCATTGCAAAAAAGGCCTCCACAAGAAGCTAAGGAGTTAGAAAAAACAATCAGTGTTACACTTTTTTCATCCTGTGTTAGAGGGAGCCAAATGACTTTAATGATCCTACAAGTCTTTGCAGGGTTCAACTTGTACTTTGAAACTTTTTGTTATGGAAAAGTCATTAATTAATTAACTACTTACTTATACTACTTATTTTTAATATAGCATATATATTTTTTATAAAGGAAACTGGATGATATTTTGAAAAATTAATATTGTATAAAATCGATCGAATAAAAATAAGATTGGATGAATATCATATTATTATTATTATCAATAAAAGTATTCAAAATCATATTTTTATAGATATATAAGAAAAAGAAAGTGAAACACATGTGTACATATTTTCGCTTATTAGTGGGATATTGTGGACAAATTAAAATAGAGAATTTCTTATTATATCTTATATACTTCTAATATATTATGTGAATTTTTATATATGTCTTATGATTCTGGAAATATATCTACGGAATTTTTGAATAAATATTAACATAATTCGGAGATATATCTCCAGAACAATTTTAAATATTCAGAACATGTCACTCATAAGTCATTTACATTTGAATTGTTCCAGAGATGCATCTCTAACAATATTCCTGAGATACATCTCCAAAGTGTATCAGGATAGTTGTTTTTTGATATAAGTTGTGTATTTATTTTCAGATGAAGTATAACGCACAATCTCGAATTAAAAAATAGACGTACAAATAATATTTTCAGATGAAGTTGTTTTTTTAATATTTGGTGCGTTGAAAATAATATAGCAATATAATAAGAAAATATCATACAATCGAGGTCCAAAATGTAGTAACAATGTCAAAAATAAAGTACAAACTATAGTACTACAACAAATTAATAAACAGACAACTATTGGATGTGCCTGACAACTTCTCCTCTACCTCCTCTGCCTCATCCGTCTGTTATGCCTCCTCGGCCATCAATCCCCCTGTCCTCCGACGATGTCTCTGATACAACAGTGCTCCAAGTGCCTCTGCCAGCATGGCATCCAGGACTTATCCGATAGCAAACCTCTCAGGGAAGATACCCTCATCAATGTATATTCGTGCAATCTCCACGATGCGACGACACCTAGGGAAAACATCATCAATATGATCTAGCTGAGTCTGCTCCTCATCTAGAATCTTTCGATGAGCTAGTCTCGGTGGATCTTCTGGAGCAGTCTGCACCATGTACGAATGTGAGACCCTGAAGAACCACTTGATGTACCCATCGACTTAGCTCTAGTCGTTAGACACTATAACAACTTGTGTCTCCTCCGAAACCAGGTGACTCTCATAATCAGCAAACATGTCCTCTACTTGTCTACGAGACAAGGCATGAAGAGCAGAGACATCAGAGTGTCTGGGGATGGTCTAGGTCTACCCAAACTGTCACATGACACGTTCGGGTAGATGGGGAGTGACACTACTACAAAACGCACAAACAACAACGACGGGTTTACAACAGATTCATATACACCATTGTAATAGGTTAAAATTTTCGCGCCCTGGGTTTATAAACAGTAATTTAATGACGTCTGTCTTAAAAAACCATAGTAATAAATGATGTGTAGGCTGTAGCAAGCTTCGATTCTCAGTAACTACATTTTTTCTATTTTTTATAGTATATTAAGTGTGTGTCACTTAGTCCATTATTTAAAAATAAATTGTAAATAATTTTACAACGGTGAAGTAAACCAACCGTTGTAAAATTTGAAAGTTATTTAACCAAGTCATTTGACCACGGTTTTACAATACAACCGTTGTAAAATTTGAAAATTGCATCACAGTTTTTCTTTCTAACCGTGATGAAAAGTGATAGTTTTAGTATATAAGCGAAACTATCTATAGTTCAGTACATAACAGTCATTTCTCTCAAAAAATAAAACCCTAACATAGCTTCACTCTTCTCTCTTATAACATAACCCTAACATCAATGTCATCTTTTAAACATACTTCAACCTTCAGACACGTCTTCATATTCGTCTTCACCAATCGCTAACTTGAGGTTCATTCATTAAACTTATGCTTCGATTTCGTTTACGTTTCTTGTTAAAGATATTCTCATTTTTTCATTTGGTGAATATTCTCATTTTTTCAGATTCGTCTTCAACACCTTAACAAGAGGAATACATATGGTTTGTATAGCTATGAAGAGAAATACAAGAAGTGTGAAGCTATTGTGTAAACATTATTCACCTTATATTTCTTCTTCATATCTTCATAAACTAGATGAACTTCATAATTTGTTTGACATCCACGATTAATTTAAAAAAAGATGTATCTTGAAACATTACATAATATGTTGTGTTATTGTATGTTGTTAATTAATGTTGTTGTTGTTAATACATATCGTTTGTGTAGCTATGAAGAGAAATACAAGAAGTGTGAAGCTATTGTGTAAACTTCATTCACCTTATACTTTTTCTTCTTCATAGCTTCATAAACTAGATGAACTTGATAATTTGTTTGACATCCACGATTAATTTAAAAAAAGGTGTATCTTAAAATATTAATGTTGTTGTTTTTGTTTATTATATCTTGTGTTCTTGATCCTTTTAAACCCAGACCATTAAAATGTTTCAGCAGTCTAGTTGTAGCCATGCAAGCATGTCCTCAAGTAGTTCAAGGTACGTATGCAAGTGTGGTCTTTGAAGGTGAGATAATACTTAGAAAGGGGGGGATTGAATAAGTATGGAAAATTAAGACTTGAAAATAATCACACAATTATTTTTATCCTGGTTCGTTTAACAACTACTCCAGTCCACCCTTCCAGAGTGATTTGCCTTTCTCAACAAGGACTTAATCCATTATTAAATCAAACTGATTACAATAGTATCACCTAAGAACAACAGTTCTTAGTCTTCTCAAGAGCTACTGATTCTAACTGAATCCTCTTAAGGAATATCCTTTACAATCAATGTAAATTAAATACAAGAGTTTTTAATGCTTCTATAAAACTTTTATCACAACAGTGATTTTTCTCTTAAGTTTAAGTACAATGAGATTCTATGAAGAATAAGAATGAGAGCTTTTAGAATAATATGATTTCTTTTCAGCAAGTGTGTCTTAACTGAAGAATGAAGTGAAGATCTCCTTTTATAGGCAGCTGAACCATGCAAGCTGAACGTTGAAAAGAGAGTCCCAAAAGGTTTGAGCCTTTTTGTCTTCACATCAACTGACCTTTCCTTGAAATAGATGGCACAGAAAAATCCTTTTTGTCTGTGTAAGTGTGTCTAGCACAAATAAGGAAAGAGACGTTGAATAGTTCCAACAGATATATTCTTGAAAATACTTCTTCAATTTCAGCAAGTTCTTCAGAGTCTGAATGGATCAGAGTCTTCTAATGAGATTCAGAACTATGTTGTATCAGAGTCTTCTGCAGCGTGTGTGCTTCTAGCGTGTTGATCATCAGAGCATTTTGACACAGAACTTCAGTACTTGGCAGCGTAGGTACTTTCAGAAACTTCTGTAGATAAATGCTTTGAGAAACTCTTCAATTAATATTCTTCTATATATCTGATGCTTCAGCTTCAGATGCTTCTGATTAACTTCAGATGTTTCTGACTCAGAATGTTCTGGAGCTTCTTGCTTCAGATCCTTCTGGAGACTACGCGCAGATCTTCTGTAAGGAGCAAACAGATTCTTCTGTAAGGTGCATCTGGCGCTTCAGAGTCAGAATAACTTCTTGTATTCAAGGCAGATTTGCTTCTAGAGAGTTAATGTAATTTCAATCTGCAGTAAAACTCTCAAACAAATTTTAGAGTATATAATTCTTAAATATAAATTTCCTAACAGTTATCATCAAAACAAAGAGTAATTATTAAGAACCAATCTGTGTTCTAACAATCTCCCCCTTTTTGATGATGACAAAAAGTATCAGAAATTTTATTTAATTGAACATAAAGAATTATAACTCCCCCTGAGATGATGAATCTCCCCCTGAGTTGAATATGAAAAAGGAGTAGAAACTTCCCTTTTTATCTTGAGTAATCTTCAGAGTCAGATCTTGTTTGTCTTTGTAATAATTAAGGGTCAGACTATCTTGCAGATATGAGATTCAGAGTTTGATAAAAGATAAATGATCTGAGAAACTCAGAGATTCTTTTATAGAGTGTTCTTATCAAATGTTCTGAAATAGTCAATTTAGATATTAGAAATAGTAGATATGTCTGAAGATTCATTCTAGTGAAATTATATTAAATAGTTCAGATCTTCATTTTCTCCCCCTTTTTTGTCATAAGCAAAAAGTAAAAACTTTTAATAAAGACAAATAAAAGGAACATGAAACAGATAATTCAATGGAGAATAACAAACTGATTCATTTAACATAACAGAGCAAGAGTACATTAGAAAATATCAGAAGATATAACAAGAACAGTCAGATGCAAAACAACAGATGCACAAACATGAGAAAAAAAATCTAAGAATGTTTTGACAAAAGCATCTTCAATAGGTCTGTGATCTCAGATGATGATTGCTCTTGCTTTGACATCCACTTAGTCATTGTCTCATTCTTCTCATCTTGTTTAGACATCCACTCTGACATGTCCTCAGATTTCTTATCTTGCTTTGCCATCCAGGATTTTATTTCAGATTGACCAGCTTCCAGAGCAGCAATCTTGTCTCCAAAATCTGGATTTTCTGTCTTTATCTCTGATGAAGAAGATGGAGGTTCTGCAGCCTGAATAGAGTTAATTGCCATAGGTTCTGGAGATCCTGAAGAGGGTTCTACCAGAGTCATAGTCAATGCATTGGCAGTTGGTTCTGGTGGAGGAGGAGGAGGAGCATCCAAACAAAGCAGAGGTTCAGTCTTGTTGACAATCCAGAATTGAGTTCTATCAGCTCTGAGCTTGGCATCATCAGAACAAATGTTCTTCAGATTAGAAGCTACAGTGTTGAATCTATTGATAAAACCTTTCCAGATGATGTCAGTTTCATTTGCATCCATAGTTTCAGAACATCTCTTCTGAACAGTACCTAAAGACATCTGTATTTCTTGCAAAAACGTTTGAAATAAATGATCAATATTAAGTCTGGGTGGTGGTTTAAGCAAGGTTTCCAGAGTCATCTGTTTAGGTTTGGGAGTTGGTGGTATCAGTGATTTTGAGATGGAAATCAGAGGAGGAGGAACATATGGAATAAATGGAATTTCTGGTTTTTGAGGTAAGGATCTGTTTAAAGCATTAAGCAGGTTTGGTTGAGGTCTTGTGCATGGGTAAACAACATCAAAGGATACATTGGAGTATGGTACGAAAGCAGAGTTTGATGGTTTATCAGATGCAACTGTGTTATCAGATGCAGGATGCAGAGCTGAAACATCAGCTTTACCAGATGTAGCAGATATGGTGGCTAAGGATCCTTCATTTTTCATAGATTGAATATATGAAAGGATTACAGATGGAAGGGCCTGTCTGAGTTTTGGTTTCAGAGGTTTCAAAGGTTCAGAAGGCTCAACTCTATCATAAAAATCTTTCAGTTTGAAACCATAAGATAAATTATGATAAAGAGAAGACACTTGGGCACAAGATATTCCAGATGATTATGGATTGGAAGTGGGAACAATCATCTCAGATGAAGTTGCAGGTGGAGGCATAGGGTTTGCAATGGTAGTTTTAGCAGGTAAGGTTGATTCAGGTTCAGGTTCATGCACAGGGTATTTGTCAGATGGATTAATTAGAAAATCAGGATGAATTTCTGATTCTGATGAGTTGGAGGATGTTGTAGGTGTACAAGAGGTAGAAGAGACTTGAAACACTGTTTTTAATGGAGTGATATCAAGAATTTCTGTCTCAGGGATATGAGAAGGTTCTGAAGGAATATCAGATTGTTGTGATGGTGGTTCAGATGAAACAGGAGCAGAAGTTACTTTAGTGGGTTCAGAAGTAACAGGTGCTACATGTTCAGAAGATGGAATTTTTGATGGTGGTATGACAGAGTCTTTTTCTGGTTGATCTTCTGTGGTTTGTTTTTCTGGATGATCAGAAATTTTTGGTTGATTTTCTGTTTGTGGTTGAGCAGAGTTTTGTTTATCAGAAGTTTGTTGTAGTTCTGATGGTTGTGGTTCTGTTTGTTGTGGAACTGATGGTGATGGACGTGGAGTGAAGTGTTTGATGTGTATTTTGGGTTGAGGTGGTTTTGATACAGAGGCAGTGGTTTTCTTTTGAGGTGAGACAGAACTAGTGGCAGCAACAGATGTTGTTTGAGTGACAGGTGGTTTGGGAACAGACTTAATAGATGAATCATTAATAACAACATTTTTAGAAATAGCAGAAGTCTTTGTACCTTTGAGTTTAATCCTCTTAGCAGATGCAGAGGCAGCTTCTCCAGAATCCTTTCTCTTTAAAAGATCCTTGGGTTTCTCAGCAATCTTAGCCTTCTTCTGGACAGGTTCAGATTCTGCTGCAGGCTGAGATCTTTTCCTCTGAAGTGGAACTTCTTCTTCTTCTTCTTCTTCTCCTGCATCTGGCAGTGGTTGCTTGACAAGTTGAAACACATTGGCTGGAACAGGCACTCCTTCCTTTTTGCATTCCTCTATATACATCAGAACAATATGTCTAGGTTCTTCAGCAAAGAATAGAGGAAAGTCAGATACTGGAACCCTCTTATTCAAATCAGACATATTTAACCTCTTTGGAGCAGTAGTAAGTTCATCTACAATCTTGAGTCTCAGAAGGCTTTTAGCGTTCAGAGGTTTTCCTATAATGAACTCTAGTTCCTCTGTAACACCAGCATCATACAGAGCAGCCACTAAACCATTTTCAGTGAGAAGATCTGAGAGCAACCTTCCAAAAGGTATCCAAGTCCTGATCTTCTGGCCTTTTTCTTTCACAGATTCTCTGGATGCATTGATGTGATTCCACAGATGCATGAACAAAATGTAAGGAAGATCTACCTTGTTGCTCTGACTAAGGCAGTACATAAAATAGATCTGTTCATTGTTGACATAATCTGGGGAATTTGTTGACTTTCTGTGATGTATGCATCCCATGAAGATCTTGGCCCAGATCTTGTAATCAGGCTTCAGATCTTTGAATCTGTTAGAGGCTTGTCCAGCAGTCATAACTTCCTCATAAACTTCATCCATATCCACACGCCCAGCTGGCAGGTGGGAAACACCATCTGTTTCTTCATAACCAATCAATCTTCTGATCAGATCCTCTGTGATGATAATCTTCTTTCCCAGCACAGATGATAAAATGAACTTGGGATACACAGATGCATGAATCCAGAATTCCTTAACAAGTAGAGGGTAAACTGGTCCAAACAATCTATCAAAGTATTTCACCCAACCTTGAGCTCTAACAATGGAGCGAAAATCAAACCCATTGTCAGCCAGAGAATCAAATTCAACCATGGATTCACACAACACTTCTAATTTATCAACAGGTGTGAGAAGAGTTCTCTTTGGAGGAGTATATGGAGCAACACCTAGGTTATCTGAAGTCACAACAGCCATTGTGGATTGGAATTGTGCAGTGGTTGATGAAGAAGACGCCATTGAAGATTGCTTTTTCAAACACTTAGGTTTTGAGTTTTTATGCAGAGAGAACAATAGATGAAAACGCATGTAAATTCTGAGAGTGAAAAGTGTGAAAGTGAATACACAACAAGTATTTATACTAATCACATAGGCACACCAAAAGACAGAAAGAACGCACGTTTGAGCAGCATTAAATGAAGAGAATAAAATCATTTCAAATAATAAATGCTTCTGACAATTTTGGGGGGAAAACCAAGATATTTACTATTCAAATTTCACCTCAAACGTCTTTTCAGTTGTGAACACGCCACCTCTTCAGATTTTGTGGGACACGTGTTTGCTTGCATGCTGTTCTGAATTCTCTCAAGAAATGAAACGTTAGCCAACGTTCAGATCTTCTAAAGATGATTAGTTCAGATTTTCACATCAGAAATATTAATCAGAATAGAATAAATGAACAGAAGAAATACTTCAGATGAGTTAAGCATTTTTGCATCTGGAACAATTTGCTTCTGATAAATATCATTCTGGACAAAAATCCATACCAATATTTTTTAGAATAAAATTGAATCTATCTTCAACAAGGGGTTTTGTAAAAATATCTGCCCATTGATGATCTGTATCAACAAAGGCTAAATTTATGATTCCCTTCTGAACATAGTCTCTGATGAAATGATGCTTAATTTCTATATGTTTTGCCTTAGAATGTAAAATGGGATTCTTGGACAAACATATAGCAGAAGTATTATCACAAAAGATAGAAATGTTACTCTCAAAAATTTGATAATCTTCTAGTTGACTTTTCATCCAGAGCATCTGCGTGCTACATCCAGCAGCAGCAATGTATTCAGCCTCTGTGGTTGAAAGTGCAATTGTGGGTTGCTTCTTGCTGTACCAGGAGATTAGATTTCTTCCTAGAAATTGACAACTTCCAGAAGTACTTTTTCTTTCCACTCTGTCTCCAGCATAGTCAGCATCACAGAATCCAACTAATTTGAAATCATCAGATTTTCTGTAACACAAACCCACATTAGAAGTACCTTTCAGATACCTTAGAATCCTCTTGACAGCTGTCAAGTGTGATTCTCTAAGATCTGATTGGAATCTAGCACACAGACAAACACTGAATAATATATCAGGTCTAGAAGCAGTAAGATAGAGAAGAGAGCCAATCATACCTCTGTAGAGCTTCTGGTCTACTTTCTTACTTACCTCTTCTTTGCCAAGTGAGCTAGTAGGATGCATTGGAGTCTTTGCCACTTTGCTGTCAGACATGTTGAATTTCTTCAGAAGTTCTTTAACATACTTTGTCTGATGTATGTAGGTGCATTCTAGAGTTTGATTAACTTGGATTCCTAAAAAGAATCTGAGTTCTCCCATCATGCTCATTTCAAATTCTGCCTGCATACATGTAGCAAACTCCTTTCCAAGCATAATATTTGTTGATCCAAAAATAATATCATCTACATAAATTTGGCAAATTAGAAGATCTTTCTTTATAGTTTTACAGAATAGAGTTGTATCCACTTTGCCTCTGATAAAATTCTTCTCCAGAAGAAAATTACTCAATCTCTCATACCAAGCTCTGGGAGCTTGTTTTAATCCATATAGAGATTTCTTTAATTTGAAGACATGATCTGGAAATTTTTCATTTTCAAAACCTAGAGGTTGGTGGACATAAACTTCTTCTTCTATAATACCATTAAGAAAGACACTTTTAACATCCATCTGATACAGAGTGATGTTATTCTGTGCAGCAAAAGAAATAAGAAGGCGTATAGATTCTAACCTTGCCACTGGAGCATATGTCTCAGTGTAATCAATACCTTCTTGCTGACTGTATCCTTGAGCAACCAGCGTTGCCTTATTCCTCTCAACTTCTCCTTTCTCATTCAGTTTATTTCTGAAGACCCATTTTGTACCAATAATATTAAATCCTTGAGGTCTTTGAACTAGATCCCATACATCATTTCTGCTGAATTGGTTAAGCTCTTCTTGCATGGCAATAATCCAATCATTGTCTTGCAGAGCTTCTTCTACAGAAGATGGTTCAATTTCTGACACTAGTCCAAATAGTGATGCCTCAGATGATCTTAGAAAGGATCTTGTTCTGATGGGATCATCCTTCTTTCCAATAATGACATCCTCTGGATGAGAGGCTTTAATTCTGGATGATGATCCTCTGATAGTTGACTCTTCAGAAATTTTTAGGTTATTCATCTGAGAAGTTAAGGGAGTGGCATCTGAAGTTGCTTCTGGTTCCTTCACTAGAAGTTTGTCTGCTTCTGGAACTTCAGAGTCAATAAAGACTACTTCCCTATCTGCAGAGTTATCAACCTGCTTTGGCTTTTCAGAGCCAAGCATATCATCAAATCTGACATGAATGGATTCTTCCACAATCTGTGTCTCAGTGTTGTATACTCTGTAGCCTTTAGAGCGTTCAGAATATCCAAGCATGAAACACTTCTGTGCTTTGGAATCAAACTTGCCCAAATTTTCCTTAGTGTTTAACATATAACAGATACATCCAAAAGGATGAAAATAAGAAATGTTGGGCTTTTTGTTCTTCCACAATTCATAAGGAGTCTTCTTCAGAAGAGGTCTAACAGAAACTCTGTTCTGAATGTAGCATGCTGTATTGATTGCTTCTGCCCAAAAATGTTTTGCCAGATTTGTCTCATTGATCATGGTTCTGGCCATTTCTTGCAAAGTTCTGTTTTTCCTCTCTACAACCCCATTCTGTTGTGGAGTTCTAGGACAGGAAAAATCATGAGCAATGCCATTTTCAGAAAAATATTTTTCAAAATATTTATTTTCAAATTCACCACCATGATCACTTCTGACTTTTATAATTTTGAAATTCTTTTCATTCTGGACTTGCTTGCAGAAGTCAAAGAACACAGAATGTGACTCATCCTTGTGTTTTAAGAACTTTACCCATGTCCATCTGCTAAAGTCATCAACAATGACCAATCCATACTTCTTGCCTCTGATGGATGCAGTTTTCACTGGTCCAAACAGATCAATATGAAGTAGTTCTAATGGTTTAGAGGTAGAAACAACATTTTTTGATTTGAAAGAGGTTTTTGAAAACTTCCCTTTCTGACATGCTTCACAAAGAGCATCTGAAGTGAACTTCAGATTAGGGAGTCCTCTGACAAGATTAAGTTTATTAATCTGAGATATACGTCTCATATTAATATGGCCCAATCTTCTGTGCCAAACCCATTGCTCTTCATTAACAGACAAGAGGCATTTAACATTTTGAACTTTAAGTTCTGAAAGATTTATTTTGTAAATGTTGTTTTTCCTCTTACCACTAAATAGGATAAAGCCATCCTTCTGACTAATAGCTTTACAACATTTTTGATTAAAATTTATATCATAACCATTGTCACTTAATTGACTTATGGACAATAAGTTATGCTTTAACCCTTCAACAAGTAAAACATTAGTAATAGAGGGAAGTTTACCATTTCCAATAGTGCCAGATCCAATGATCTTGCCCTTCTGGTTCCCTCCAAACTTCACGTCCCCTCCAGATCTAAGTTCCAGGCTTTGGAACATAGACTTTTCTCCTGTCATGTGTCGTGAGCATCCAGAGTCCAGGTACCATGATTGGTGTCCTGACCTTGCTGCTAAGAACATCTGCAACAGGAATTATTTTGTTTTTAGGTACCCAGATCTTCTTGGGTCCTTTGGGGTTAGTTGGTTTGTAGGTTTGTCTAAACTTCTGTTTTGCAACATAATGTTTATTCTGACTTGCCTTAGGTTTAAACACATAAGTACTCTTCTCAGAGCTTGTGTGTTTAATGTCATTCAAGTGACCAAATTTGAATTGAGAATACAGAGGTGTCTTCCTGATGAAAAGTTTGTCAACAGGTTTTGGATTGCTTCCAGATGAAGACTCATATCCACTGCCTCTTCTATTGTTTCCACTAACACCATAGATCATGGAAGCCATCTTGCTTCTGTCTATGCTCTTAGTGAGAAATTTCTGAAAACTAGAGTCATATTTTTCTAAAATATTTTCACATGACTTAGTCTCAGATTCAGATTCTTGTTGAGTTCTATCAAAGTCATTTTTTATTTTTAAATTTATTTCTTTCTGCTCAACAAGTTCTGTTTTCAGAAGATCAATCTCAGATTCAAGATTGCTTTTCAGCTTCTTGTATTTGAGTTTGATGTTGTTATAACTTTTAAGAACTTCTGTTACAACTTTAATGAGTTCTTCTTTGGTAAGTTTAGCCATTACCTCTTCTGCATCATCATCAGATTCAGATTCTGATTCATATCCTGAGGTACCTTCCTCTTGATCCTCTGTCCTGGCCATCAGTGCAACGTTTGCACATTCTTCTTCTGATTCAGAAGATGATTCACACTCATCTGAGTCATCCCATGTTGCCATCAGAACCTTCTTCTTTTTGTTGAACTTCTTCTTAGGTTTTTCTTTCAGAAGTTTGGGGCAGTCATTCTTGTAGTGCCCAGGTTCTTTGCACTCATAGCACACCACTTCTTTCTTGGCAGATCTTCTGTAACTAGAAGATTCCTTTCTGTTGTCAGATCTTCTGAAGTTGTTGAACTTCTTTCCCTTGTGCTTCCAGAGTTTGTTAATCCTTCTGGACAACATGGATAACTCATCTTCTTCTTCAGAAGAAGATTCTTCAGAGCTTTCTTGAATGACCTGCAAAGCTTTAGCAGTTTTGTTAGATTTTAATGCTACAAATTTACCTTTATCTTTCTTCTGAGGTTCATCTTCCTCAAGCTCAATCTCATGGCTCCTCAGTGAGCTGATGAGTTCTTCTAGAGAGATCTTGTTCATATCTTTGGCCATCTTCAGGGCAGTCACCATTGGTCTCCATCTGATGGGCAGACTTTTGATGATTTTCTTTACATGATCTGACGTGGAATATCCCTTGCCCAGAACTTTCAGCCCAGCAGTGAGTATCTGGAATCTGGAGAACATGGCTTCAACAGATTCAGAGTCTTCCATTTTGAAAGCCTCATACTTCTGGATCAGAGCCAGAGCTTTTGTCTCCTTAACTTGAGAATTTCCCTCATGGGTCATTTTAAGGGATTCAAACATATCAAAAGCTGTCTCCCTGTTTGTGATTTTCTCATACTCAGTATGTGAAATAGCATTCAGTAATATGGTTCTGGCTTTATGATGATTTCTGAAGTCTTTCTTCTGAGAATCTGTCATAGATTTTCTGTCAATCTTTTTGCCATCTCCATCTGTGGGATGTACATATCCATCTATGACAAGATCCCATAGATCAGCATCATATCCTAGGAAAAAACTCTTAATTCTGTCTTTCCAGTAATCAAATTTTTCTCCATCAAACATTGGAGGTTTGGTGCTGATCCTATCCCTCTCTTCATATTTATTGTTAATATTTGACATTGAATTATCAGCCATGATAACAAATAAATATATATATCAAAGTATATCTCTCTGGATCTTTACTAACACTGTTAAGTGATAGCACACTCAGAACTGGAGCTCTGATGCCAACTGAAGGTGAGATAATACTTAGAAAGGGGGGGGGGGGGATTGAATAAGTATGGAAAATTAAGACTTGAAAATAATCACACAATTATTTTTATCCTGGTTCGTTTAACAACTACTCCAGTCCACCCTTCCAGAGTGATTTGCCTTTCTCAACAAGGACTTAATCCACTATTAAATCAAACTGATTACAATAGTATCACCTAAGAACAACAGTTCTTAGTCTTCTCAAGAGCTACTGATTCTAACTGAATCCTCTTAAGGAATATCCTTTACAATCAATGTAAATGAAATACAAGAGTTTTTAATGCTTCTATAAAGCTTTTATCACAACAGTGATTTTTCTATTAAATTTAAGTACAATGAGATTCTATGAAGAATAAGAATGAGAGCTTTTAGAATAATATGATTTCTTTTCAGCAAGTGTGTCTTAACTGAAGAATGAAGTGAAGATCTCCTTTTATAGGCAGCTGAACCATCCAAGCTGAACATTGAAAAGAGAGTCCCAAAAGGTCTGAGCCTTTTTGTCTTCACATCAACTGACCTTTCCTTGAAATAGATGGCACAGAAAAATCCTTTTTGTCTGTGTAAGTGTGTCTAGCACAAATAAGGAAAGAGACATTGAATAGTTCCAACGGATATATTCTTGAAAATACTTCTTCAGTTTCAGCAAGTTCTTCAGAGTCTGAATGGATCAGAGTCTTCTAATGAGATTCAGAACTATGCTGTATCAGAGTCTTCTGCAGCGTGTGTGCTTCTAGCGTGTTGATCATCAGAGCATTTTGACACAGAACTTCAGTACTTGGCAGCGTAGGTACTTTCAGAAACTTCTGTAGATAAATGCTTTGAGAAACTCTTCAATTAATATTCTTCTATACATCTGATGCTTCAGCTTCAGATGCTTCTGATTAACTTCAGATGTTTCTGACTCAGAATATTCTGGAGCTTCTTGCTTCAGATCCTTCTGGAGACTACACTCAGGATCTTCTGTAAGGAGCAAACAGATTCTTCTGTAAGGTGCATCTGGCGCTTCAGAGTCAGAATAACTTCTTGTATTCAAGGCAGATTTGCTTCTAGAGAGTTAATGTAATTTCAATCTGCAGTAAAACTCTCAAACAAATTTTAGAGTATATAA
Organism: Lathyrus sativus; assembly: GCA_963859935.3. Taxonomy (NCBI): domain Eukaryota; kingdom Viridiplantae; phylum Streptophyta; class Magnoliopsida; order Fabales; family Fabaceae; genus Lathyrus; species Lathyrus sativus. The sequence goes on along the minus strand of OZ012741.1, from coordinate 601,812,671 downwards.
TTCTTAAATATAAATTTCCTAACAGTTATCACCAAAACAAAGAGTAATTATTAAGAACCAATCTGTGTTCTAACAGTCTTGACGCTCCGTTGATGACGACATAGATTGATTCAAACCCAAGCCGCCGTTTCTATAGTTGTGGGATGTATAAGATTCAAGGATACAAAAATACTCTCACTTTGCTTGGTTGGATGAGGAGATGGATCCTAGGGAAAAACAAATAATTTCTTCACTAGTAAAGAACTTGAATGAGAAGAATAAGATGATTAACACCTAAAAGCCAAGGAGGACGAATTGAAGTTGAAGGTGAAGATCCTGAAGAAACAGTTGAAGATTACTTGTATTTTTTTTATTTGTAGTGTTCATTGCATTTGTTGTAACAACAATGACGAAATAGGTTATAGTTGATTAGGTTTGTATGTTGACTGATGGTGTAATGGTTTATGTATTGGTTATCTTGGATTCATGTAATGATGTTATAGTGTATTGAATATGATACAATTATTTGATATTATGAATATGATACAATTAATATTATTATGATAACTTTATCACAAACGTGAGTTGTATTTTCTACTGTGATATGGTGAACAATAATACAAGTTAAAAAATGGAATTAATTATAAAAGCAGGATATTATTTGTAATTTTGCAGAACATTTAACAACGATTATATATCATAACCATTATAATATCTCTTGCGATGACCAAAAAAAAAATATTTTTATCACAACGGTCTTTTGGAAAATTCATTGTGATAAGGCGCGCACTTTCCAGTTTATTACAACGGTTACTGGGCCGTGATTGTAAGTATCATATATACAACAACATCTACATAACAACGTCTGAGTTCGCGTGATTATATATCTTTTCCAACCGTTGTTAAATGGATTTTTTTGTAGAAGTGAGCAGTGATACGCGATCTGCAAGCCATCCATCCGGAGTATAACGCTATGTCGTCAAATGACTGCGTCTGACGATGATCCACGTAGTTGTTGAAGTGCATGTCCTCAGTAACCAAGCAATCAAGGTAGACTCTAAAAGGATTGACCGCCTGGTTTCCTCTGAGCTGGATAAAAGCATGGGCACGGGGCATGTCCTCAGTGTACTCATCCATACTTGCCCAGCCAACGATGTGCGGAAAGTGCTGGAGGATCCAAGCCTGAAATAAATAAAAAATTAGGGATCACTACTACGGAAAACATATACAACAATGGTTGGAAAAAGGATAACATCAAGTGTGACCTGCCGTTGTTATGTATGGCGTGGTTGTATAAGTGCAACTTACAATCAGGCTCTTACAACTGTTGTAGAAAACCTGAAGGCGCACTATATATGATCACGATTTTATTAAATAACTGTGGTGGTATATACCTTTAGGCAAATAACATTTTATGTTTATTATAAATAACTACTGTTGAAAGTATCCAGGGTTTATTGTATAACATGTAGATTGCTTGTTTTTCAATAAACCTCACAAAAACATACATCCATTCAAATTGATGAAAAGGTATATAATCTAAAAATTAAATTATTCTTGAAAACCAACTTACACAAACCACTATTTTCCAAATTGGATGTGTCTCATCATTCATTTCCCACTCTTTAACATATAGAATATGGTTCAATGGTCTAAGTCCTTTATCACATCAATTCCTTCTATTCTATTTTAATTTGAATAATATCAATAAATTATTGTTATTCAAATTAAACTATAAGAGAAGATATAGATGTGTTGAAGGAATTATGTCATTGAACTACATCCTATATGTTAAAGAACGGGAGATGAACGATGATACAAATGCAATTCAGAAAACATTGATTAATCTAAGTTGGTTTTCAAATATAACTTAATTTTCAGATTATAAGTTTCTATGTCAATTTAAATGAAATGTATTTTTAGTGAAGGTTTAGTGAAATAAACAATCTACATAGCATATAACAAACTCAACTTCATACAACAACATACAACAACACAAGATATTATGTAATGTTTTGAGAATTTTATAAAGAACAAAACATTGTTAAGTCACAAGAAGCTTCTTTCTTGTGACTTAGTAATGTTTTGTTCTTTAAATTTTTAAAATATTGATCAACAACAACAACATACAACAACATTTTCAACAACACAACAACATACAATAAAATAAGGTTCAAGGACAACAATAGTAACATACAAAAACAACAACATAAAACAGCATACAACAACATAAGATATTATATAATGTTTAAAGAACACACCATTTTTTAAAAACTAATCGTGGATCTGGAACAAATTATGATTTTCATAGCTACACAAATCATATGTATCATAGCCAAAGTATACGCTTTGTTAAGGTGGTGAAGACGAATATGAAAAAATGAGAAAATTCACCAAATAAAAAAAAATGAGAATCCATTTTTAACAAGAAATGTAAACAAAATCGAAGTATAAGTTTAATGAACGAATCTGAAATATGATAAAAGAGTATCATAACAATTGGTGAAGACGAATATGAAGGTTTAAGAAAGTTTAAAGAGTGACATGGATGTTAGGGTTATGTTATGAGAGAGAATAGTGAAATACGTTAGGATTTTCATTTGAGAGAAACGATTGTTATATACTGAAAGATAGATACTTTCGCTTATATAATAAAAAATATCGCATTTTATCATAGTTAGAAAGAAAAACCGTGATATAATATATCACTTTTTATCACGGTTAGAGAGAAAAACCGTGATTAAATCTCTCATAATTTATTTATTTATTTATTTATTTATTTATGAACTCAATTGTTAGCGAGGTATTAATTATTGTTATAGTTATTTTTCGTTACTGTTGCGATTATTGTTTTTATTTTTGTTGACTTGTACTATTTTTTTTGTAAAACAATAATATATAGTGATATAAATGAAAGAATGTATATAACAATAATAAACATTTTTATTAAGAGGGCCAAGAGGGCGGAGTACATAAATTATTTTATTACATATTGTCAATATTGGAACAATAACCCATATCAATAAAGGAATCTTCGTAATCTATTACTCTCTCCTCACTACACTCGTCAGAATCATAGTAATAAATCTTTCTGGACACCTTTTTCTTCTCCTTCTTCAGCTTCTCCCTGACAGCAGCCGATCCAGATAGCTGAACCTCCTCAGTTGACTGTTGATCACAGTGTTATATTATGGTGACTTCATTTGAGATATTTCTGTTAGCATTTTCAGATGGAGAACTCATGTTGCTATATGTAGTTAAGAAGAATAGTTTTGAAGAAGTGAAAATTCATTATATGAAACTGTGCCATTATAGAAGATGTCGAAGATGAAAGATCTAATGATTTAATGCTTGAAATGATTACTTTAAATAGTTGATATTCTCGAATGATACTGTGACTAGGGGTGGCAAAACGGGTCTGGTCTGCTTGGCATTCTCGTTTTGCCCGCACTTTAGTGCGGGGAGGGTCAAGGGTTTAGGCTCTCACCTTATAATGTGTTCGCCTTGCCCGACCCTGTTTTCTTTGCGGGCTTTTACGTGTACGAGTATTTACATAAACCTTTGCATTTTTTGGCTTAAAAGGTGTATTGCCGGCTGACTTTCCCGCCCCGCCCTCACTTTTTTGCGGGACGGGGCTAGGTTTTAGATCTTAATCCTCAAGTATAACTGCCACGCTCTGCCCCATTTTTTTGCGGTTTTTTACAGAACAGGCCTAAACGGGGCGAACATGCCCGTTTGTCACCCCTAATTGTGACAGTCTTGAAAATTGAAGAAATTTTTTAATCATCATTATAGTTGAGAACAACGTTTCTCTCAGTATAGGTGGCACTCATGTCCACAAAAATATAAGTGTCAACTAAAAAAAGAAAGTATACTCTCAAAGCATGTCTCCTGTGTACCGACTGCTGTTTAGCATCACCTTGCGCCTGTTCTGCCTTCCCGATCACCATGTACATGTTGTATACCCTACTTATTTTGTATCTCTTGCTCTGTTTTTTTAAATTTCTTTCTTTCTAGTTACCTTAATTCTCTTCTATCTCTCTCTTCCTTTACACTCTTTTCATTTAACTTTCTCATACCAATAAGATCTTAACATTACAAAAATTAAATTTATATTTTTAGAATTGGTTTTTGGATTTTTAAAATGAAAACGAAATAAATACATAGGATTCATTTGAGAATTGGTTGGTTTTTGAATAGTTTTGTAAAATAAGGTATTGTAGTTGTATTTTAAAACGTGTTTAATATTTTTAAAAAGTTTAAAAATTGATATATTATATTAACATATAAAATTATATTATTTTTAAATATTTTTAAAAATACCAAATATATTTTAAGATATTGACACAATCATTTAAAATATTTTTTTCTAAAACCTAAAAAACCAACCGATCCTTAATAAAATCATGGATTTGAGTTTGAAATGACTTGCAATAATTTTAAGAAATTTTGATCTTTGTAGAAAATTATGCTTTTTGAAATTAAAATTTTTGTTTGCCTATTTTAGGATAATATAACATGTCATTTATTCCATTTCCTTTCTAATGATACAAACAAATTGAATGTTCAAAGCAACACTCGAGTATGTCTTATTTTATATATTTTGTATTTATATTAACATATATTTACTTTTTTAATATTTAATTATGATACTAATATAAATTAATCGTTGTCTATATTTAAAATATATTTTAAAAAATTCCATACTTATAGAAACATAAATTAATATTTTAAAAAATTAATATTAAAAGAAATATAAAGATAGAAATTATATCATAGTTATTATAATTATAATTACAGTTGAGTCATTATAGAAAGCTTGTACATTGGGTTATGAACAATACACAAGTGAAAGAGGCTTCACACATTCATCCAAATTATACGGTAATTAATGTATGGATCTTCTCACTTATAAAATGTTCAACCTCCACTTTTCAAATCAATGTGAGACTTCCAACTCACACTTATGCTCAACAATCTACCCCTCAAATGCCAGTCCAATCATTATACTCCCCTTCAAACAAATGCTCCATCATCCATATACTTATACCGTCATTGCATGCACTTCAATGAAACATGCCGCCTAACCACGACCATGCCAAAAAGACTTTCGATACAAGAAGTCAGTTTCTTAATTGAACCAGGCTCTGATATCACTCTGATGGAAAATTAACGCATAATAGCATACCAGTGCGTAGCAGATATACAATTCTCAAAACTTGTAAGAATCTATTAGGATCAACAACAAATATATAAAAGCAAATATAAAAAATAAAGATACGAAAGAACACAAATATTTTAATGTAGAAAACCCCTCAATATGAGAGTAAAAATCATGAGTCATGCAGACCAAATAAATATATCTACTATAATTAAATAAGTGTACAAGATAATCCTAAAGTGATTCACAAAATAATGCTAACAGCCGCAAATCACAAAGCAAACTAGCTTACAAATAAGAATCAAGAAGCTCCAAAATCACCAAAATTTGCAACTTCAGTGTGAAGCAGATATCTCTTAGCTCAAACCTCGTTTTGAAGATCTGAACAGTCAAAAGTTAGAGACAATTTCTTAACGCACCATATATGTTTCTTAAGCACCATACAAGTTTACAAAATTGTCTCCCGTTTCCGGAGATGTCTCTCTGGACGCACCACTTACACACTCAACAAAGACCATTCTGAGTAGCGCTCTATAAGTTGAGTTATTTTTATTTTGGAGATGCATTTCTGAAACACTTTTTAAAATAGCTTAATAAGTTGCCAGTTCAGTAGAAATTCCGGAGTTACATCTCTAGAAATATGAGCGGGATTTTGAAATTTTCTATCACCTTTGTATGTCAGATATTTTCGGAGATGTATCTCTGGAATAATATGATAAAAGAAACAATTGTATAATCACATAGTCATTGTTTCCATTTTTGTTTTTCAACCAAACCCTTCATTCTCAATCCATTTTTTCACTCCAAATCTCAATTATTTTGGTTCATCACATCATAGGGAGCAAAAGAAGATAGAACTTCAGGTAAAGATCCTTCATTTTCCTCTGTATTTGTCACATTAATTTTTTCTGAAAAAAGTAGCGTTGTGTCCAAAAATGTATCTTCGAAACGAGTATGAACTTGTTTGGAGATGCACTTCCAGAAATTTTTAGTGTTAATTTTCCAAGTTTATTTTCAGTAGTAACGCTTATATACTGTTATGATTTTAATTATTTTCATTAAATATGATGAACCCTGATGTTCTCCCAAAATAAATTGTTTCTCCGAATGTCTAAGATGTTGTTGTGAAGGTGATCGATGTTAACAACCAATTTAAAAACAAGCAAGAGTTTGAATCTCGTGATCAAATGTTCAATGGATTTTTATGGAGGCCTTTAAACTTGGATTTGGTGTTGTTATCGGAAGGTCCGATAATGGTTCGGATAGAAGATGTGCTTTTGTGACAATGACGTGCAAAAGAAGCGGAAAATATACACATATTTCTCTTGAACAAAACCAAGTTCCTGCCAAAATTTCTTCAACCATAGTAAATTTTTATATGTTTTGATAATGACGATGAACTCAACCTTTATAGTAAACAATGCTACATACTTTTGCAATCTGGACTGCCAAGCCACAACTCCCCTTACTAATTTAATCATGTAGCTTGAAGTCAACTTTATGGAATCAATGTCTCTAGCCATATCATAGTCAGAGTAGCCCACTAGAGTAGGCTTATCTCCTCTAAAACAAAGCCTCGTAGAAGCAGCACCGCAAAGATATCATGAAATCCATTTTACAACATTCCAATGCTCCATACTTGGATTTGACAAAAATCTACTGACTGTAATAGCCTCATGTGCTATACATGGTCTTGTACACACTATTGCATACATCAAACTACCTATAACAAATGCATAAGGAACACATTTCATATAAAATATTTCATCTTCACTTGAAGGACTTTGATTAGAACTCAACTTGAAATGAGTAGCAAGAGGAGTGCTTGCCGCCTTAGAACTTTCCATTTGGAATCTTTGCAGCACTCTTTCGATATAATGTTATTGTGACATCCAAAGTTTTTCTCCTTTTTTTCACACATGATTCTAAAGCCAATAATCTGCTTAGCTGCTCCCATGTCTTTCATAGAAATAACTCTCTCAATTGCTTTTTGAACCTGTTAATGTTAGAAATACTTTTTTGTTAGTATAAACATCTCATCAATATATAACAACAGGATAATTAAGTCATCTTTAGAAAATTTTCTAACAAAGAAGCAATGATCTGAAGTAGTCTTCTGGCATCCTTGACCATGCATAACATACTCAAATTTCTTGCACCACTGGCTTGGAGCTTGCTTCAACCGATATAGACTCTTTTTCAATATACACACATGATCTTCTTTGCCTTTAACTTGAAAACCATCATATTATTTCATGTAGATCTCTTTAAATTTACCATGAAATAAAGTCGTTTTCACATTCATTTGCTCAACCTCTAAATCAAGAGTAACACCCAAACTCAACACGGTTCTGATTGATGACATCTTTACAACAAGTGAAAAAATCTCATTAAAATCAATACCCTTTATTTGAAGAAAACCTATCACCACTAATCTAGAATTATACCTTAGAGACTCAGAGTTATTCTCATGTTTAACTCTATAAGTCCACTTGTTTTCCAAAGCCATTTTTCCTTTAGGAAACTTCGCTAAACCATAAGTGTGATTATCATGCAATGATTTCATCTCATCATGCATTGCATCCCACCACTTTTGATTTTCATCACTTTCCATGGCCTCTTGAAAACACTAAGGTCCGCCCTCATAAGTCAATGTTATATACTGATTAGAATTATACCTTGTAGAAGGTTGTCTCTTCCTGTTAGACCTCCTAAGTTGAACTTGAGATAATTTTGGAGCTTCACCAAGATTCTCACCCTGTGACATGTCATTCTACCCTTCATCATCATTAGTTGGAATATTCCTCTCATCTCCAAGTTTTTTATTATCAACATAATCATTTGGCTCACCATTTTGATCATCACCACCAAAAATATCCACATTATGAACATGTAACTAAATTGGACTAGTATTAGCCAAATTGATATCTTTCTTGGTTATAGTCTTCTTCGCCTTATAACTTCAATAGTTTGGTTTTCCATGAATACCATATTGTGATTTCTAATAAGATTCTTCCCTATATGATCATACAAACTGTAACTAAATTCATCTTGTCCATAGCCTATGAAGATGCATTGTTTTGACTTTGCATTCAACTTGGATCTTTCATCCTTTGGAATATGCACAACATCCTTATAACCAAAGACTCTCAAATGATCAAACTTGACATTCTTTCCAAACCAAATTTTGTTTAAAACTTCATTGTTTAAAGCAACATTAAAGAGAGATTAAGAACATGCATTGTTGTGTAAACTGTTTCACCCCGAAAATGATTAGGCAACTTAGCTTCAAAGAGCATACACCTCACTCTCTCAATTAGTGTTCGATTCATCCTCTATGCTAAATAATTCAATTGAGGAGTTTTAGGATGAGTCTTTTCATGTGCAATACCACGTTGCTTGCAATAAGAATCAAATGGTCCACAATAATCACCACCATTATTAGAATGAACACATTTCAACTTCTTGCTTGTCTGCCTCTTAACCAAAGCATGGAATTCTTTGAACTTCTCCAACACTTAGTTTTTTGTTTTCAAGGCATAAACCAAAAGTTTCTTTGAACAATAATCAATAAAGGTATGATGATTAAGAACATGTACCACTGACGTCAAAATGTTCCAATTTAAGCAACTTTGACTTCTTTGAGGGAGAATGTGTCTCGAAAGATACTCTAGTCTGTTTACCAGCCATGAAATGGGAACACTTCTCCAAATCTGCATTCTTTAATCCTTGAAGAACATCCTTTTTGACCAAAATATTCAGCCCCTTTTCACTAATATAACTAAGTCTTCAGTGTCACAAAGATACTTCCATGTCAATAGCATTCACATTGTCCCTAGTAACCAAAGTTTTTATCAAATACAGTTTAGAAAGTTTCTCCCCTTTAGCCACAACCAAGTTACCTTTTTTGAGTTTCCACTTTCCAAAACCAAAGTGATTTTCATATCCACAATCATCAAGCATATGCACAGAGATCAAATTAAAGCGTACATCTGGAGCATGTTTGACACCTATAAGTAAGAATTTCATTCCCATGTTGGTTTGCAAGCAAACATCACCAACACCAATTACCTTAGATACACCATCATTACCCATATTCAACACTCTAAAGTCATTAGAAGTATAAGATGTGAAGAAATCCTTCCTTGGAATAATATGCAATGTAGCACCAATGTCTACTATCCACATGTTTCATCTGATATGAGATTAACAGACTCGTGATCACGTAGAATAAAACGATCAATACTAGTAGTAGTAGTAGTAGTAGTAGTAGTAGTAACACGATCATCATCATGATATTCATGATCTATTTGTTTAGACTTACCCTTTTTGCCTTTGTTATCCCTTTTCCACTAATAACAATACTTTTGTATGTGTCCTGCTTTATGACAATAATGACACTTCACATTCTTGTATTGCAACTTGGATTTGCTTATGTTATTCTCTCTACCACTCTTTAGTTCCTTTTTATGAATTCTCCTCCTATTTTCAATGACAAGCACCTCAGATTGAGATGAAAAACCATGTTCCTTCCTTCTCATCTCCTTGTGAAGAATACCACCATTAGTTGTTTCCAAAGAAATAACACCTTTAAAAGAAGCACAAGTGATAGAAACCTGAAATGTCTCCTCAAGCTCAGGTAAATATAGCAATAAATATAGTTCTAAAAGCTCACCATCAAATTTAATACTCATTCCTGACATCTGATCAAGGAGCACTTAAAATTCACTCAAGTGATCTGAAATAGAAGTTCTCTCCTTATACAAACTTATGAAACTATTCAATAAGAACAATTTATTATTCCCTATTTTAGAGGCATACAATGACTCTATCTTCTTCCACAAAGTTTTTGCATGTGTCTCGTTAGAAATATGATCATAAACATTATCTTATACATATTGTCGAATAAAATCAGATACTTGTAGATGTTCAAACTCCCGTTCTTTTTCAAACATTACTACAAATAATACATTTTATAAAAAAAAAATTCACTCCACTTAAAAAAATCGAGGTGTACTGCCAAGGCGCGTCATGTTTTATTTATTTCTTAAATAAATACCACATATTCCCTCTATTTATAAATATAACCGAGGGAAAAAATAAATCAGGACATGCTTCGAATCCCAACAACAACGACTTATGTTTTTATTCCTTAAAAAGTGATGCATTTCATTTTATTTTATTTTTAAATTAATTATCTATTCCTTCGGTTTTATTTAATAACTGAGAGATTATATTATCAGATTTTACTATAAAAGCACTCGTTAATCAGATTTTAACGTAAACCTAACTTATATGTAGTCACTCCAAATTTGGGCGCATCATACTTTAGAATGAATTGCAAGACATAAAAAATCTTCAATGTTTTTCTATCTTGAATAAAATATTTTTTTCTGCTCTTACAATCCATCCTAACATAATTATGTTGACGTTGTTGTTGTATTTTTGGAATAACCTTCCTATGTTGTCAATCAAAGAAAATATTCCTTAATTTATTTATTTCCTTAGTTGACGATATTGAAAAATTTATTCCTAAACATTGTGTCAATTGCAAGTGCATAAAAAATTTGATAAAACATTTGCTCAAGATAATGAAATCTCTCAGGGATGGATTGCATGTGCAGAAAAAAATTCTCTTGGTAGGAACACATAACTTATCATAAATTTGAAAAGTTTTGCTGTTCTCCAAAAATCTATTGTCAAAATCTAGATTTGTTTAAACAATTTATTTTAATATTCTATGTAAACATTGTAATTTAAAAAAAAAAGTTTTTTCCTCGCTTTTAAGTAGAAACCAAGAGGTATGTGACGCTTGGGATGAAACATATTTAATTGTATTTTTTTATCTAAAAAGAAAGACATTCTATCTCAGTTTTTATTAATAACCATGGTAAAATATTTTATTGCAACATATTTTATTGAGGTAAAATATTTTATTGCAACATATTTTATTGAGGTAAAATATAAACATGTTTCTTCACCGTCCTTAAAAAAATCTTTGTTGTCCATTTAATGAGTATCAACGCTCAAGACAGTGACATTAGTGATCTTCTTAAAACCTAAAAACTTCATCATAAAAGCATTATGAATATTAAAATTTGATAGTAGTGAATCCAGAAGAAACTCATTATTGTGAAACTCAAAAGTTGTTGTAAAACCCTCTACGTTTAATCAGAGCGCCATGAAAATTTACAAAGTAAAAGCATCACTGTGATAGATTGTAAGAGCATAAAAAGGTTTATTTTAATATATGGTTGGTGAAAGTGTATTTACTTTGCCAAAGATTTATGTGATGGATGTTAGATTAATTATTTAATTAATCAAATATGGATTGACATAATTAATTATTAATTAATTATATTATGGTCTATTGTTATTAAACAATAAATAGATGAATTGTTTGATTGAGTTTTGTGTCTGAATGACCGTAATGAGTTGGACCATTCAGTTGAGCCCAATGAGAGGTCCCTGCCCTCAGCCGTTTAGCTATTTAAGTGTCTCCCCATTAGACAATTAAACTACTCTGAAAATCCTAAATAGCAATGAGGGTAGTAATTCTCTCATACTCACAAGCTTCGACAAACGTCTCTTCAATCTTATAAGGTACACCGTTCTAATTATTCTTGATTATTGTTAGATTAAACAATATGCTATAATTTGTATCTATTAAATTCATTTAAATCCTTCAATGGATTGCAATTGTAGAAAAAAAATGTAGTTCAAGGTTTATTTTCTAACATAATCTCTGATCATGTAACTGTAAATTTATTTTATTTATCTAATCCTTTTTTAATTTTATATCACAAATAAATGCATGTAATATCTAAAATTTGTTCTTCCACAAGATTCAAATGGACCGGGATACCATCATTTTCCACCCCAAATTTATAATGATGAAGATGATTCAAACAATGATGAAGATTATTGGAATTCACAATTTGTCAAACATTTAAACTTATAGATCGAAACGATAAAAAATGTAAAATAAATAACTTTATATATTGATAAAACATGAATATATTTTTCATATATATATATATATATATATATATATATATATATATATATATATATATATATATATATATATATATATATATATATATATATATATATATATATATATATATATATATATATATATATATATATATATATATATATATATATATATATATATATATATATATATATATATAGGGCATATCTAGTGAGAATGGATAAGTTATATGAGAATGTAAGAATGAATAAGAACCATTAGACTTAAAAAGGAAAAGTTGAAATTAAATCGTGTTTTTCACTAAAACATATGTCATTAAGAGGAAAAAAAAATCATTAAAAATATCTTTTAATCTCAACCTTTCTTTTTTAAATCTGATGGCACATACAACAGTACTGCGGATCCCGACGAGCACATCAAAAATATCGATGCGCTACTTGATTACCGTGGCGTCCGGAGTGCTATCAAATGTAGGTTGTTCCCGACCACACCCATGAAAGGGGCAATGACCTGGTACAAAATACTCCCCGATGATTCCATCACCTCATGGATGCAACTGAGGAGAATATTCTCTAGACATTTCACGGATTCTCATCGACACCCGAAGACTGAAGCCTCCCTTGAGGTCTTCATTAAAGGGAGGGATGAACCACTGCAAGCCTACATCAAAAGGTTCAATAAGGAGGTTGTCCAGGTCTCCACGACCGATGACATGAAGAAATTTCTGCTCGAGCGCAGGATCTGTCCCTGCATGGAGTTTACTAAAGTTGTAGGTATTCAGCCCCAACAACACTAGACGCCTTCCTCCTCAAAGCACAAGCGTACATCGAGTACAAAGAGAAGGAGGCCGCCAGTTCTGCCCGAGATTCGAGACATCGAAAGAATTCTCGATCCTCCAGGCCCGACGAGCCCTCGATATCACGTCGAGGAGATAAAAGGCGCGAAAACCATCCCTAAGAGCCCCGGGACAACAAAGGACCCTCTGGCCGGTTCCACGAGTATACTCCCTTGATAGTATCTCGGGAAAAGATCCTTTCTGGATGTGCCAACTCAGAGTTCCGACAGGCGGGAGTCCGGTTCCCGATGCAGATACCATCCAAACTAAACACTTAAAAGTCGAAATATTGTCGATTGCACAAAAGCCACAACCATATGATCGACAAATGCATCCACTTGAAGGATGCCACAGAGATACTCATCAGGGACAAACATTTGAAGCAGTTCTCCAAACGAAAGGATGCTCCTCGGCAGGACGCCCAGGAGTCTAAAAAGGTCGAGGAAGAGGTGCCTTCCTCCGAAGAAACCAACCTTCAGGTCGCTATGAGCATCTCGCGGCCTGAAGATTTCTACATCCCTGAGGGACTCAATGTTTCTCCATATTTTGTCGTGCACAGCCCCTGGGAGACTTTCCCCTCCACCATGGTCATCTTTGGAGGGGGTTTCAACAAAGTCACGGTAGGGTCCGTCAAAAGAAAATTCGAGCACCTTATCAGCAACAGCTCGAACCGGAACTCCATCCTCGACAAGGTCCGGAGAGAGTCTGTTCCCATCTGCTGTTATCGTGAGGAGCTCCTCGGTAGAGCCTCCAACTCCAGCATCCCTCTGCTTGTGAGGGCCCAGATGGAAAATTTTGACATTCTAAGAATCCTCGTCGACCAAGGAAGCTCAGTTTATATTATGTATTCCTAGCTGCTCTCCACCCTCTAGCTGGACAAATCATATCTAACTCCCTACGTAGGCTCCGATCTGTAGGGTTTCATTGTGTCGGTAACGAAAACTTAGGGTTACATAGAATTGATCGTAACCTTCAGGTCCACTGAAACGGCCAGGTTAATCAAGGTCCAGTTCCTGGTCACCGATTTCTCGTCACTATACCAGTACATCTTCGAGCGGCCAACTCTAGACAAATTGGTGGTCGTACCTTCAACAGTGCACCTGAAGATGAAATATTATACTTCGACGAGTCTCGTGGCAACTATGTGTTAGATGCCAAATTTCACTTATTTGATTTATCAAATATTGACATCTTTCACTTATTTTTGTCAAGAAAGTGTAGAAAACCACTCTTGCTTTGTTTGGTTTGCAATATATTGTGAAAATCTCTTGGTACCTTTGATCTGTGTGTTATTGTGCAGGAATTAGGTACAAAATAAGTGAAAAGTAAGATACAAGAAATGGGCAAGGAAACCAAGACAACATGCAACCAACAAAATGATGTTAGTGTGCAGGATTGACACTAGTTGGAGTGTTGGAGCACCTTGGAAAAGATGAGACAGAGCTGCTGGAAGAAGATGGATATCAGAACATTCGCTTGGCAAAGCTCAGTGAGTGCCAGTGAATGTTCGCCTGGCGAGTGCTGGCAAGCCAGAGCGAGTAATTCAAATTAACCTCCCAGACCAAAAGGGCATGAAGTTAGCCTGGAAATGGTTCCAGTGAAGCTTCGCTGCCATTCGCCTGGCGAAGGAGCTGGCAAAGACCTGTTGGCTATTCTAGTAGCAAATCTGCATGAAATTCGCCTGGCGAGTGAAGCCAGTGAAGGTTCGCCTGGCGAATGATTGCTTCGCCTTGCGAAGGCGCGGCAACTCAGAAGGGCGGTTTGCTCATTTGGTTCGCCTGGCGAAGGCCCCTGTTCGCCTGGCGAATAGGGGAAAATAGAACATCTTTTGTACTTTATTTAGTGCTTTTTAGGGATGATAAATTAATAACTTTTCATAACTTCATTTTGTAACATTTTAGAAATAGCAGAACTTATCTCTCTTCATTTCTTCTAGAGAGAGAAACATAAAACCCTAAGAGGGAGGAGGTAAGATCTTCGATCTCTTGTTGGGGTTTGGATTGTAATCTTTTGATACCTTATGTATTTCATCTAATTTATGTTTGTGTACTAGTTTGGATTCTCTATTGATTGATTATCTTTGATTATGTATTTGTGGGTCTTGACAAAACCTTTTCACATCTTTGATCTCAGATCTTCTTCTATAAATGAACAAACTTTTGACATGGTTTTGAAGTTGATATTAATTGTATCTTCTATGGTGTTGTGTTGATTAAGTAGCATGGGTAGGATCAATATAATATTGTGTGGGTATGTGATAATAGTGATGAAGAACGATGTTCACCGATATTTGACGGATTAGATGAATACATGTAAAAAAGGTTAAGCGTGTGTACGTATTTTGATCATTGTATTTTATGCAAAACCATTGTTTATCTGATATGGGTGTTATCTTTGCTTTCTTGTTTATCTTTGATTTGAACCGTGATAGATATATACTCTTCAGATCTGGATCTAAGATGATTGCCTGTTAGGTCCTAAATTCTAGAGATAGATTTAGGCTTAGGATTTGCGTGAGTATCAGATCTTAATGCTCTGTGTTGTGTTTTTGTTGGGTGAGAGATCACCAATGAGACAACACGGTTGTTCTATCGATGCTGCATTAGAGATAAGCTTTGTCGTGAGTGATACGTAAGGATATTAGACGAATGATTGTGGTGTGTTTAATTTGATCAGAAGAATGCATATGTTATCAATTGATGAAATCCAATCCCAACAAGGTTCTGTTTATATTTCAGTCTTTATTTTATATTTTCTGTTTTTATTTATGGTTCCCTGAACCTTTTAAACCAAAACTTTTGAACAATAAGCTTAGAAATGTAGAAACCGTTGAACGGCGTTCATATCGCACTAATCCATGTGGAGACGATAAAACTGGGTACTTAATATCTTTTTCTTGCTGCTTTACCGCACCAACACTATGCACAGAGATATTGAAGCCGTGAGGATATGTTTCGAGGCAGCCTCCAAGGGGCTGAACACCATCACCGCCAGGCCAAAGACTCCTAGCAAGTCTTCTCTGCCCAACAGCACCAAAGAGACAAAGTCCCTGCCCCACGTCGACTCCATCGACCTTGACAGTCGTTTCTCTAAAGACAACCAGAAGATCCAAAAGGCGACAGGGAAAGAGGTCCAGCCATCTTCGAGTAGCCCCTCCACGACTACCAGTGGCGGCGAAACCTTTCATCCAATGTGTCGCTACGCGAAAAATGAAACAGAGTCGCCACCGGATTTTATTTATCCCATGGGAGGGAAAGGGAAATAGCGATAAAACCTTTGGGAAAAGAGCGTGGTCATCGCAACCAAGTCTTAGGGTTCGGGAGTCAGTTATGTGAGGGGAAGGTGTTAGCACCCCCTCGCATCCATCGTACTCGATGGGAACCTCCTAGGTTACTTAACGTGAATGGGTGTTTTTATTAAGAGTTTGCTTGTTTAGAGTAAAGAGGGGTTGGTTTATTTATTTTAATGCTCGCCAAGGATTGTGGCCCTTGTGCCTACGTATCCTCACTTAAAAGAAATGAAGAATCAGAGCTCCGTAGTTCGGAGGCTTGTGAAATTGTTGTTTGTTGGTTGATTTTATACCTTGAAAAAGGATTTTTGAATTGATGCCCTAAGGCGAAAATAGGTTTGATGAGTTGATGTTATTTTTAAGTTTCTTAAGAGAAATTGTTCTTGATTAGGATTATACACAAAAGACTTTGGATAGAAATGAATATTTCGAATAACCAAGTCGAGCGCCTTGTATCCAAAACATTCGGAACGAGTGTAGGAGGACTCCATTCTCATTCCTTTTCTACCACTTTAAAGTTCGTGGTGCATAATTCTAATTGTTTATGTTATTGTGTTTTGGATTTTTTATGAGAAAAGAGAACCACTTGATGTTGGATCAAGGTTTATTGTTTGTAAAAGTATTTGAGGTGATATGAACAAGGTCGATGGCGGACGCACAAGGCGGCCGACTTACAAGGGTTAAAAATGGCTCGATAAAATCGAGAGTTTGTTTTTAAAAATGGTTTTTGGAATCAAAAGTCACCAAGGACAATAGCAACATTCATACTAAAATATACAAACATATCGGGTTATTCGCATAAAAAAAATCGAGACATGCAATAAAAACGGCGAACTCCTTGAGAAAAATTTTTTTGGAGGTAAAATATCGAAAAAAAAGTAGCAAAATAGTGGTGTAACACGGGTGGCCGTGTTATGTGACACGGCCCGTGTTGTGATGTCTGAAAAAAAAATGAGTTTTAGGGCAAACAGGGGTGCAACACGGGTGGCCGTGTTGTGTGACACGGCCCGTATTGTGATGTCTGGGGTTTTTTGGATGTTGAAATGTCAAATAGAAGTGCAACACGGGTGGCCGTGTTGTGTGACACGGCCCGTGTTGCGTGACACGGGTGGCCGTGTTGTGTGACACGACCCGTGTCGTGCTACCAGAGTAGAAAACCTAACTTTTCTATATTTTTCTTTCGTTTTTGTGGTTTCTTAAGAACGGTTTCTTGGTCCCTTTGGAACCTTTACATGATATGTACAGTTCAACAACACATAAAAGAGTAAACAAAAATGGGTATAAGAGCAAAGAAATAAAGAGAGAAAAGTTTGAGGAAATGGATACCCAAGAGTTTCTTCTTCTTGCAAGTCCTCCTTGGTTTTGCTTTACTACTCACTCTATGTTGTGAAGGCTCTGCTCTTTAGTGGTTCTCTTGGTTCTATCTCACTCTCTCTTTTCTAGTTTTCCAAGCCCTTTTTTATTTTTCTGGTTTTTAATGTGTAGAATGGATGAATGTGTAGTGAATGAATGTTTTTTATCCTCTTCTTTACAGCCCCCCCCCCCCCCCCTCTTATCTCTCCACTCTAGGGTTTTCACTCCTTCCCACACTTCAGATTTTTCATGAGGCAATGTTTCTTACCACCTTTCCTTATGTAACTCTCTTTCTTTCCATTTCCATGCAAGGTGCTATGCTGCATGTTCTGCACTACTTTCCTATGCTATTTTTCTGCAGCACCTTGTGCCTTGCACCCATTTTGTTGGCTTGTGCTTGGACAACTCCTCTTGGTCAATGCTACCAATTCTTGACAGCATTTTGAAAATTCTGATGTGTAGAAGCATTGTCACATGTTATGTCTTTGGTCTTGTGACATGTAGATTTTGTGACATGAGGAAATTTGTCACTTTTGCATGGGACTATTTTGCTTATGATTAACATGCATAATCTTGGTCTTAAAACAATCCAATGTTGATTTAATCCTTACATATTTCTTGGATGTTTGTAAGCATAAGGTGGACTTGGTGTGGCATGAATTTGATTAGAAGCTTGAATGAAGATTAGAAATAAAATCTAATCATTACTTAGAGTTGGATATATTGTAACAAATGACATTCTTGTAATGTCATAAAGTTTCTCTTGGTAATATTCTTGCCTCTAATCTTGAATGATGGATTTCCCTAGAACCATTATGCTTGAAATGGATGAAGTCTTGAATTATGGACTTGCATATCCTAACATTTTGTCAAGTAACTTCTCTTTGAAGAAATCTACAAGAATAGACTTTCCAATTTAGATCAAACCTTAAATGATGAACCTTTCCTTCCATGTAGTCCAAGATAGACAAGTTATCTCATGGAAAATGACAAATCGACCCAATCCGTACCCACATGCTCGATATGCAATAAAATGATGTATGATATGGCGAATGTAGGGTATAAAGGCTAAAGGCGAAAATAAGGGTGTGACAGCTGCCCCTATTTAATCCTCTTGGACCTGAATGTCTGGAGGGTAAGGGTGCTCGAACATTCATGGTAGAAGAGAATTAAATACTAGAATACCCGGGATTTTCGACTGGAGAGGTATGGGGTGAAAGTAAATAGTCAACGAGATGGCTTGAAAAAGGTTTCTTGTTATTGGAGAAGGGGTATGAGGGATATGATGATAGGCTTGAGATGCAATACTGAATGAACATGAGTGCTTCGCCATCCGGAAGAGGAGGCACCTCGTAACATGGAAACATAATTGGCCAAGAGATATTCCTTCTATAAAAGATAGAGAGGACTCCAGAAATGGATTGTGAGATATTCCTTCTACAAAAGATAGAGAGGACTTAAGAGATAACAATGAGATATTCTTTCTACAAAAGATAGAGAGGACTCCAGAAATGGATTGTGAGATATTCCTTCTACAAAAGATAGAGAGGACTCAAGAGATAACAATGAGATATTCCTTCTACAAAAGATAGAGAGGACTCAAGAGATAACAATGAGATATTCCTTCTACAAAAGATAGAGAGGACTCAAGAGATAACAATGAGATATTCCTTCTACAAAAGATAGAGAGGACTCAAGAGATGGTTTTTTCTCTTACAAAAGGCAAGGAGGACTCCTGAACAAAAGGTTTGGAGAAAATGCTTCCTTCTATAAAAGGTAGAGAGGACTCCGAAATAAAAGGTTTGAAGACAAGGCGCTCGACTTGGTTATTCGAAATATTCATTTCTATCCAAAGTCTTTTGTGTATAATCCTAATCAAGAACAATTTCTCTTAAGAAACTTAAAAATAACATCAACTCATCAAACATATTTTCGCCTTAGGGCATCAATTCAAAAATCCTTTTTCAAGGTATAAAATCAACCAACAAACAACAATTTCACAAGCCTCCGAACTACGGAGCTCTGATTCTTCACTTCTTTTAAGTGAATATACGTAGGCACAAGGGCCACAATCCTTGGCGAGCATTAAAATAAATAAACCAACCCCTCTTTTCTCTAAACAAGCAAACTCTTAATAAAAACACCCATTCACGTTAAGTAACCTAGGAGGTTCCCATCGAGTACGATGGATGCGAGGGGGTTCTAACACCTTCCCCTCGCATAACCGACTCCCGAACCCTAAGACTTGGTTGCGATGACCACGCTCTTTTCCCAAATGTTTTATTGTTATTTCCCTTTCCCTCCCGTGGGATAAATAAAATCCGGTGGCGACTCTGTGTCATTTTTCGCGTAGCGACACAATGCACCCAATTCCGGACAGAGAAATCGAACTTGTCTTGCTTGACGATGACCCCCAACAGGGAGTGAATATTGGGATCGGACTCCCGAAACTTGTGAGGAAGCAACTGAGAGCATGCCTCCGGGAGAATGCAGATCTGTTCGCGTGGAGCACCACAGAGATGCCCGGGCTAGACCCTAATGTGGCTTGTCACCACCTCACCATCGATCCCGTCGTTAGGGTTGTAGCTCAACATAGACAAATGCAGTCTCCGGAGAAGACGGAGGCTGCCGAACAGGCTGTAAAAGACCTTCTAGAGGAAAAATTTATCTCTTAGGCCAAGTATACCACTTGACTATCCAATGTTGTACTTGTGAAAAATAATAATGGAAAATGGTGAATGTGCACTGACTACACCTGCCCTAAAGACGCATATCCCCTCCCGAAACTTGTGAGGAAGCAACTGAGAGCATGCCTCCGGGAGAATGCAGATCTGTTCGCGTGGAGCACCGCAGAGATGCCCGGGATAAACCCTAATGTGGCTTGTCACCACCTCACCATCGATCCCGTCGTTAGGGTTGTAGCTCAACGTAGACAAATGCAGTCTCCGGAGAAGACGGAGGCTGCCGAACAGGCTGTAAAAGACCTTCTAGAGGAAAAATTTATCTCGTAGGCCAAGTATACCACTTGACTATCCAATGTTGTACTCGTGAAAAATAATAATGGAAAATGGTGAATGTGCGCTGACTATACCTGACCTAAAGACGCATATCCCCTCCCCAACATAGATAAACTAGTTGATAATTCTGACGGTTTTAAATTGTTATCTTTCATGGACGTGTATTCAAGTTATAACCAAATACCCATGGCAAAAAGCGACAAAAGGTACACGACCGTCATGACCGAATCAGGCAACTATTACTACAACATAATGCCCTTCGGCTTTAAAAATGCTGGCGTTACCTACCAAAGGATGATGAACAAAGTCTTCTGAGGAGAAATCGGGGACATCCTCGAAGTTTATATGGACGACATGATCGTGAAGTCCCGCGAGGAATCCGATTACACGACCCACTTAAGGAAGGTCTTCGAGTAGGCCAGGAAGTACATGATGCACTTTAATCTAGAGAAGTGCACGTTCGGGGTACGAGCAGACAAGTTCCTCGGTTTCTATATAATCGAACGTGGAATTGACGCTAACCCAGACAAGTGCAGAGCCTTCTCCGAGTTTCCCACGCCAAACTCAAAAAATTCCATCCAGTCCCTAAACGGGATGCTTGCATCGCTATCCCGCTTTATGGCCAAGTTTGCCCAACACGCCCTCCCCTTTTTCAAACTCCTCTGCAAGGAGGCTGCATTTGAATGTACGAAGGAATGCGAAAAAGCCCTCATCCACCTGAAACAAGCTCTGTCGGAGCCACCAGTCCTCTCCCGTCCAGATAATGGGGAAACCCTTTATCTCTACCTCACTATCGCAACTGAGGCTGTTAGCGCCGACCTCTTTCGTGAAACTCCAGACAGACATAAGCCCATCTACTTCACGAGAAAGACACTTCAAGAGCCAGAGTTGAGGTATCAACAGATAGAGAAGGTGGCCCTAGCCCTCATCAATGCTGCAAGAAGACTGGAACACTGCATTCTGGCCCATAAAATTATGGTGTGCACGGACCAGCCCGTAAAGCAACTGTTGGGCCGTCTAGATATGGTCGACAGTATGCTCAAATGGTCACTAGAGCTATTCGAATTCGACATCTAGTACGAGAGCAGAAAGGCCCTCAAGGAACAAGCACTGGGCGATTTCATCGCCGAAATGACCTTGCCCGACTACCCTACCAGCGTTGCCCGCAGATGGGTTATCTTCGTCAACAGAGCATCTAGCTCAGCAAGGAGCGGGGCAGGTGTCATCTTGGAAAACGAGGAATGAATCCTCATCGAAGTTTCGCTCATGTTCTCCTTCCCTACTTCTAAAAACCAGGCCGAATATGAAGCCTTCCTCACAGGCATGCGCCTCGTTGGAGACCTGGGAGCTTAAGAAGTCGTCATCTACACCGATTCTCATCTCGTGACCCTCCAAGTTCGGGGAGAATTCCAGGTCAAAAACGATAATCTATCTGAATACTTGACCTTGGTCAAAGAAAAGATGACAAAGTTTACTTTTGTGGAAGTGAAACACGTTCCCCGCGAACACAAAGTCTGAGCGGATATCTTGTCAATGCTAGCAAGCACGAAAAAGAAAAGGGGAAACAAATCTGTCATCCAGGAATTATTTCCATGGCCTAGCATTGAGAAAGAGTTTGCAACCCTCGACGTGCACGTCATCGGCGACAGCCATTGCTGGATGACTCCCGTATAAAATTACCTCGCCAAGGACGAACTGTCGTTCGACCCCAGGAATGCTAGCATAGTGAGGCGCAGAGCCTGCTGCTACATCTTGTTCAAAAGCAAGTTTTACAGGCGAGGGTTTTCCATCCCTCTCCTCAAATGTGTCGAGGAAGAAATGGCCGCCCACGTCTTGCGTGAGATCCACGAGGGGATCAACGCCAAGCACCTCAGAGGGAGATCCCTCACTAGGAAGGCCCTATGTGTAGGATATTACTGGCCAACCATGCATCATGATACAAAGGAACACATGATGAAATAGACCAGTGCCAACGACACAAGGACATGCATTTGGCACCGCCCAATGAACTCAAAGCAATGTCCTTCATGTGGCCCTTCGCCTGGTGGGGCCTGGACATCCTAAGATCGTTTGTCGTGAGATCGAACCAGAACAAGTACCTGATAGTAGGCATAGATTACTTCACCAAATGGATATAAGCAAAGGCTCTAGCCAAAATAATGGCCCACAACATACTTCATTTTTACAAGCGAAACATCCTTGCTCGCTTTGGCATTCCCCAAGCAATCGTCATTTATAACGGGACACACTTCACGGACAAAATGTTCCAGAAGTTCATCGCCAAACTGAGAACTAAACAAAACTTTGCATTCGTCGAGCACCCCCAGACTAACGGGCAAGCTGAAGCCGCTAACAAAGTGATCCTACGAGGCCTTAAGCGAAGACTGGACGAAACGAAGAGGAAGTGGGTCGAGGAGCTGCACAGCATGCTCTGGGCCTACCGCACTACACCCCATTCTTCAACTGGGGAAACCCCTTTTCGCCTAGCATACGGGACGAAGGCGGTAGTCCCCGTCGAAACTCACGTGCCCTCCAGACGGACCGAAGCACCCTTGGACGAGGAAACAAACAACGAAACACTAAGAGAGGAGCTCGATCTCGTCGAAGATGACCGACCAGGAGCAGCCATCTGCAAGGCCTTGCTAAAACAAAAAAATGCAATCAGGCACAATGCCAAAGTTATATGACGAGAATTTCAAGAAGGCAGTCTCGTCCTAAGAAGGAATCACAAAGATTCCGATGAAGGCAAGCTCACCGCGAATTGGGAAGGACCCTACCATGTTAGAGCAAAGACAGGGTACGGGGCCTACTACCTAGAACATTTTAATAGGGAAGAACTAGTTCGACCATGAAATGCCGAAAAGCTGAAACAATATTACAACTAGGGCCTTTACTATCGGCATGTCTCGCCCATACGACGAACATAACATACCGTCCATAAACGTGCACCCAAGTACAAGTGTTGTGCCACCAACACAAATCTAAATAGGGTTTTAGTCAAATGTAGAATTCCCAGCTCGCGATGAGAAGTTCACGCTGCGCCCAAGTACGGCGATCCCTCGACTGAGCCCGGCGCCTCCAAAGTACCATGAAAGGTAGAATGTCCAGCTCGCGATGGGAAGTTCACGCTGCGATGTCAGGCCAAGAACGCGACCTGAGCTCCGCTCCTCTGCCCGGAAACTACCCAGGCCTTTCGACCAGTTCCCTGCACCGTCGAACATCATTTGTCAAGCATACCGAAACATAACAATCATTCAATAAGGTATCTCATACGACCAGCGTTGGACGGTGTATGACACTTAGAAAACAATAAACAAAGTATAAACATACACGAAAATACATATTGACATAAAACGGCCATAAAGGTCGTGATTATGCATATTACATTACGAAGGGGCCAAGCCCCAAAAAAATAAGGCTACAAAAAACATGGCGCGCAAGCCAAAAGTACAGACAAAAGAAAAAGTTCACTGCTCCATCTGCTGAAGATCCTCCTGGGCTACTTGCGCCTTCTCTTCACCAAACTGAAGAAATCCAGGGACGACTATCTTGCCATCTTTAAAGGTATAGAGAAACCTGGTGCCCTCAGTGGACAACTCAACACCGATATTCACTATCTTCAGCTAATCCACTGAATTTTGAAAGGTTTCCTTGTCGATGGCCAGACAATCATCCTCGACCTGAGTAATGCGCGCGACCAAATCTGCCCGAGTTAATAACTTCTTCACGTCCTCATTACCATCCTCAACAGAGGCAGTAGCAGCTTTCAGCTACTCGACCAGGTCTTCAGCAACCTTCTTTTGGGCGGCAAGTACATACCTCTCCACTGACATCTTTTCCTAACACTTCTTCACCACCTCCTCAACGACCCTTTTCCCGCTCCTCCTGGAACTTCTTAGCCCTCTCCTCTAGGGCCGCCAGCGCAGCCTGAGATTTCTTCAACTAAGACTCATGCTGAGAACCATCCTTGGTATAGACCACCGCCATTTCTAGGATCCTTATCAAAGAAGAAGCGTCCTGCACAAGCATGGTCTGTATGCTTGGACGGTCCATTTCCTCGAGCTATAAGGACTATGCCCGAGGAATGGCCAGAGAAGACCCCTCAAAGAACCTCTTGTTATGCAGGCACGGGGGCAGCTCGGACCTGTTTTTTTCTCTATCTCTGTTGAGGTCCACGAACTTGTTCAAACGTGAACGCTTAAACCTCAAGCTCATGGGCAGAGGTGACAATTGAGCAGCATGAGGGGTGGATGGGGAGGTCTCTGAACCGGTTTAAGGAGGAGTCGCTCACTGACTGAGGTGGCTTTTCCTATCGTCACACCTCCCTTCATTTTTCCTCGAGCGTTTTTCACCATTTGCTCCTGCGCAAAAGACATATTACCTACAAAATAACAGACACGTCAGTACACAAAGGAAGCAGCAACTCAGATAAACTAAGCAGAAGTAAAATACTACCCAATAGTTCTAGAGCCCCCGCGCGAGTGCTGCTCTCGAGGAGCTCTTTTGTGTTAATATATCGGGACTCCACCTGAGGACCCCCATTTTCCTCGTATATGATCTTCCTAGCACGCGTCATGCACTGGGCGGGAAGAAAGCTATCCACGAAAGCTACCAGCTTGACATAGTTGGTTCGGTCATCATCCCCCAACTGATGAGGGGTAACAATGTATTCGTCGGTCGAGCGAGTAAAATGGACCACATCTAGAAAAAGGGGAACTGAAACAGCCTCCGAGCAACTATCTTGCCATGCTCGTCTACTAAGTCTTCCTCGTTTTCATCCGTAGAAACCTCCTAGAAGAAGGTTGAGTTAGTGGCCTTCTCCGACACAGGCTCAATAACATAAAACCTTTCCTTGGAAGTCCTGATGGACTCAGAAAAAGGTTTAAACAAATTTCTCCCATACTTCAGGGAGACCCATCAAAATTTCCTTCCAGGTGCTTGTCACTGGAGATGGAAGACGGTGAAGAACAAGGGGAGAATAGCCCCAATCTCCAGGTACTCACATACTAGCTCGAATGCCCGCATAAAGGCAATCGAGTTTGGGTGGAACTGCGAGGGGGCCAAATCTAAATGCACGAAGACCGCCCTCTGGAAATCTGAAAAGGCAACCTCAGCCCTATCTCCTTGAAAACATACTCGTACATAGGAAACCTTTCCCCGTACGACGAACATATGCGATCATCTTCTCTGGGGAAATGGACCTTTCATTCCCCCTCGGCCCCCACTGTTGTGAAGACGTCCCTAATATAAGAAGCAAAGAGTGAGGTGTGCTTCATTGGTTCGGCCACAGATCACTCTTCAGCAGTGGTTCTCAAAACG
This sequence comes from Lathyrus sativus, assembly GCA_963859935.3. Taxonomy (NCBI): domain Eukaryota; kingdom Viridiplantae; phylum Streptophyta; class Magnoliopsida; order Fabales; family Fabaceae; genus Lathyrus; species Lathyrus sativus. The sequence continues at coordinate 601,786,718 of OZ012741.1, read as the reverse complement.
GGCACCTCTCCAGCGCTAGGAGGCGTAGAAACATTGTCAGTTTCATTTTCTTCCAAGGAGCTCTCCTCGTACAAGTCTCTCAAAGTCTCTTATTCGGCTCCGTGTGACATCTCCTTTACCTGAAAAGTAGAGAATAAAAGTGAATTTGATGACAAAATCAAATCCACTCTTCCACAACTAGTCAAGTGAAATGACGCGTGAAGGCCCGAGGACAACGTCCCCAACCTAAGCCCTACTCAAATGGAACAGTAAAAAACTGGGGCATACCCAAGGGGAAACCACCAGAAAGCTCATGAGCACACCGGAAGTCAGTGGTTTCCGCCGACGATGAATGTTCCCACGTCACTACAGCATCAGGATCTGCTAAAAGCGTGAAGTTTCTAAGTCCTAAGCTCTTAGTCTCTGGCGATGCCGGCAGCAGAAGAAAGTGGCCAAACCACCGTCTGTTACCAACAACCACCGGAAAACAGCCCTAAACTACGTTGTTACAACCCTAGCCGCATGCAATCTAATAATAAAAAATCAATAGAACATACAACAAGCAAGGAATTTGTTTACTTCCGTGGTCGAAGACGAGCTTATTGGTTTCGAACGACTCTGGCCGGTGTTGGTATGGTGGTCGGTCAGAGCTTGACGGTGGCGGACCGCTGAAAGCAGAAACAGAGAGCAAAGGAAGAGAGGGAGAGAGAGAGAGAGAAGCGAAAAATGCAAATGACCTATGTCTCACTCTATTTATAGGCAGTCCCTGGCACGTGCACGAGCACGCGCGGCTAGAGGAATCATCATGACCCTAGCCTAGACATCATTGTGCATTAAATGCAGCACACGACTCGAGGCATACGTGGCACTTCCCCTCTTTAGATCCCATCAACCGTTGGTCTTCCCGTACCTCGAGCTCCCCGACAAGCAGCGTAACAGATACCCAGGCACAAATTTCCTTGGGCAAACGGTCACGGTCCCATCCCTGCGGCTAGAAAAGACCTTGCCCGAAATGGAGAATTGTCCTTAAATTATCACTCCCATGCTCGGAAACAACGAGTTAGGGGGCTATTGTTCTAGACTGACCCAATGGCTAGGCATGGCCCAATCCACTTTTGTTCCCAAAACGGTTCATTTGCCTAAGTCCAACCAATTTGGGGGAACATTTACCTTTTATGTCCTCCAGCAGGGGAGGTTGATCGGTTAACCCCTGGACCAACACTTCTCCTTGTCAGTCCTTACCCGTCACGCACGGTTCCACCATTTAGAAACAACCAAGACGCTTATTCTCGTAACTACGCCTCTGCCTGTAGCAACGACTAGTTATGGGCACCTCTACCCTTTCCAATGGCTTGTTCTGGCAGTTACCTATTCTTTAGAAAATGGTTATCTCGCCCCAAAAATAGGGATCAATGGCCAAGCGCTGGGGGCACAAGAATCCTCTCATTTGAGAGGGTCAGGTATCCAATAGTCACCCTAATATACACATATTTTGTACTTGTCTTCTTTCTCCCGATTCTTACTTTAGTATCAGAGTGCCTTGCAGGTACACCTCGCTCCTTCTCTCACACACCCAACATCACAAGCGATTGTCTCTTACCCACTTCAGGTTCTGATCAGTCGTCAATATCATATATATATATATATATATATATATATATATATATATATATATATATATATATATATATATATATAATTTCCTCGGTGATAGATATAATCGATAGGTAAAGTGATGTCTTTTAAAAATAAAAATATGCAGTTGTTGGGGATCGAACCCACTTCAGGTGCAATAATTATTCAAATAACCAATGTTAAAATGAAAATATTTCATGTCACCTTCGTTACCTCACTTGGGTAACCGAGGTATGTAACACCCCACTCTACCCCGTACGCGTATTATAAAACATATACAGAAATATTTCATAAAAGTACCTCAGATTTCTCAAACCCAAGTAGGATGTCACACTAAGTCACTTCATTTTTCATAATTAAACCAATGATATCTAACTTTTAATTAAACAGCGGAATAAGGTCAATCATTTAAACATAGTCTCCACCACAAGGTGATCATACATCCTTAATCCAACAAATAAAAGATACGTAACAACAAATCAAGAAAATAAGCAAAATATAACATAATCTCGTCAACCCATGTTACATATCAGAGTGACTCCTAGGACTCGATCAAATAGAAACACACTCCAAGCACTACTCAGGTATCTGGTCATCTGCACTCCCCAAGGAGCACAGACACAACAAACAGAAAAGGGGTGAGAACTAAATTTAATAAATAAGCGGTGAAATACACATGCTAAAGAGTAGTTACACACCACACATACAATCACACATATACAACACACATACACGTGCCACCTCATTCACTCGACATCAATAGCCCATATTCAAATACAAATATGCAATGTGACTCACTAACTCGACACAATGCACGTGGTACCAACACAAATACATACGGTTCACCCTAGAACCTGATTCCCGTCGGAATCTGGATAAGTCATATACATTCCTCTGAACTACAACTTATCTCCACAACGACTTCCACATGAAGTCCGGATGAAACTAGGCATCCATCATGGATTCCCACCTAGCCATCTCCACAAGACATATGACATGAAATGCATGACAAAAAAATTATGCAATATAATAATTCAAGCATAATTCACGATCATTAATGATCCACACGAGCCATCCGCTCACCGTAATCCTCTCAGGAATTACCACAATCGCACAAGATCATCCACATTCGAGAATCATGGCTCACATTCATCACAACACACCCATAAGGGCACACCCATATAATTTCACATCCTCCCGATTTAATTCATTCCTAATATCTCTTAAGTTCATTTTAGTCATACTAATCCTACCGATTAAACGGAATTGCGTTCCAAGCGAACACTGGACAGAAATCATAAAAACTAGGGAAAAGTCATCCCAGACTGTCCATACGCGTACCAACAGGTTCCATACGCGTATTTCCTGCTGTCATACGCGTATCAGCCCTACCATACGCGTATGACCATAGGCTTCTACCTCTCAACACCCCATCAGAGTCACCCCTTACGCATATGGCTACTGTAGAAGCATGCTTCATCTCAAGGTTTCAAGGTTTTGATGACAACAACAACAAGATTCAAGATCATTTCATCTGTGCAAAAAGTCAGAAGCTTTCAAAAGACCAAGATCAAAGTATTATGAAAGTGATCAACATTCAAGCTTCATGTACATTTGCTCGATCATTTTTCAAGACTTAGACACAAGCTATGGTATATCAAATTCTCTAATTTAATTGATATACAAGTGTTCAAAACTATAAAATATTTTTGCATAATGCATTAACATATTTTAAAATCATTTGGAATTGGTATAACACTTTTAAATTAATTATTTTTTAAAGTTTTTACAGTGTTAACCGATTAACCATATAGGTTAATCGATTAACGCCCTAAAATTTTAAATTCTTTGGGCCAACGTCACAGTGTTAACCGATTAACCTATATGGTTAACCGATTAACACTGAACGTTTTCTAAAAAACAGTTTGATTTCAAGTTCAAAAATTATTTAAATGTTATACCTTTCCATATGTTAACTGATACTAAAATATACCCTTCTGAAAAGGTGTTTTGGATGATATAAATTCTGAAAATTTCAGATTAACAAGAACCTCCAACAAAAAATTTCAAAAAACAGTCATTGAATCATATTCACTACTTTTCAAATAATTTCAAATACATTCAAAAGTGTTCATACTTGCATAACCTTTCACATTCATTTGTTTGAACACTTGTATTGAGATTAAGTTGTGAATTCAGATTAAAGGAGAAGATCAATCTTAGCATTGATATTACTATTGTTCTCTCAAATTACAAAAAGAATTACAGAATAGTCTGTTGTGACTTGTGATCCAGGATTGTTGGACACAAGGGTTAGTGTTTTGCAAGAGGATTGTTCTTGCACACTAGTTTATTTTGTTATTAGATTGTAGGCCTCACCGGTTGATGGTGTGATAGGTTGTACTTTCTAAAACAATAGTGAAAACTCTCTTTCATGTGGAAAGGGGAGTGGAGTACCTTCGGATTGTGAAGGGAACCACTATAAATCTTGGTGTCCACTTTTTTTTATGCTTTCTACTGCATTCATCACCAAGAACATAACCAAAGAAAAATTAAAGAACACCAAAAATCCGAAAAAAGTTTCCATAAGCCTAATTCACCCCTCCTCTTAGGCATACTCTGATCTTTCAATTGGCATCAGAGCGGGTTAAGGTAACCTGTTCCTAACGATTCAGTATGGCTTCCGCAAGCACCAACCCGGTTTTCAAAGATGGTGGAAGTAGTAACAATCCACCACTCTTTTCTGGAGAATATTTCGATTTTTGGAAAATCCGTATGAAGGCACATCTTGAGGCTCAAGGAGACGGTATATGGGAAATCGTAGAAACTGGTCCACATGTTCCTACAAGTGTGGTAAATGGTGTTGGAACTCCAAAGATAAAATCATCATATGATGAAGATGGCAAGAAGAGAAATTTGAATGGGAAGAAAGAAATCAACATACTTCAAAGCGCTCTCAGTATGGACGAATTCTTTCGTATATCACAGTGTAAATCAGCAAAGGAAATTTGGGACACCTTGGTAGAAACGCATGAAGGGACAACCGAAGTAAAAAGATCAAGACTTAATACTTTAAGTCAAGAATATGAAATGTTCCGTATGCAGCCTAGTGAATCCATTGTTGCCTTACAAAAGAGATTCGTTCATCTAACTAATCATTTGATTGCTCTCGGGAAGACCTTCACCAATGATGATCTCAACTCGAAAGTCCTAAGATCTTTAACAAGAGAATGGCAACCGAAGGTGACCGCTATTTCGGAAAAGAAGAGTCTTTCAACGATGACATCCGCTTCCTTATTTGGCAAACTTCAAGAGTATGAACTAGAACTTGGAAGGCTTGAGAAGCATGAAAGTCAAGACAAGAAGTCCAAAGGAATTGCCTTGAAGATTGACACAAAGGATGACAAAAATGATGAATCTTCCGAAGACGAAAATTTCATGCTTCTAGTAAAGAAGCTTGGTAAGTTTTTTAATAATAATAAGAATTCCTCTTTTACTAAAAAGAATAAACATTGCAGGAAAAAGGAGGTATCCACATCAAATCAAGAAGTTATATGTTACGAATGTGGGAAACAAGGTCACATAAAGCCGGATTGCCCGAAACTCGCAAATAAAGGAAAATTCAAAGGCAAAAAGGACTTCAAGAACAAAAAGGCTTATGTTGCGTGGGACGACAACGAGATAAGTTCATCATCGGAATCGGAAAGCGATGAATGTGCAAATATGGATTTAATGGCTTCACACCACTCCGATGAAGAAAATGAGGTTAGTAGCAATTTTTCTGTTTATGATAATGATGCACAAGAAGTTATAGATGAACTTCTAAAAGAATGCAAGACTTTGTATAAAAGCATCTCAGCACAAAAGAAAAGAATTTCATTTTTAGAAGAATAAAATTCTGTTTTTATGAAAAATATTGAAAATGAAAAACAGAAATTAATAAATGAAAAACAAAGTCTTGTATGTAAGAATTGTGAATCTCTATCTTTTCAAATTGTCCAACTTAAAAGAGTTTTAGAAAGATACGAAAAAGTTCAAATTGGCTTGGAAGAAATTCTTAAACATCAAAGATATCCTAATGATAAAAGTGGATTAGGATATTCTAAATTTTCAAAACCAAGTACCAATGAGACCATTTTTGTAAAAGCAAGTGGACAAGTTGCTAAAGAAAAGAGAAGCAATTCTAAAAATCAGCATCAAAATCATCACAAGATAAAAGTTGAGAAGAAAAAGAATTATGTTCCTAGATATAGAAGTCACTTTCAACCTACGTGTTCTTATTGTGGAATTAAAGGCCATACACCTAATGCTTGCTATGTGCGCAATATTGGTGTTGCTAAAGGGCATTATGTGTGGGTTGAAAAAGGTACTAACTATCAAGGACCCAAAGCAATTTGGGTACCTAACACTACTTAAATTTGTGTTGTAGGTATGCTTCAAGACAACGTCTAATCAATGGTATCTTGATAGCGGTTGCTCGAAGCATATGACGGGAGACATAAACAAATTTTCAAGTCTATCATTAAATGCCAAAGGATACGTCACTTACGGTGATGATAATAAAGGAAAAATTCTTGGAGTTGGAACCATTGGTGCACCTCCTTGTACAATCATTGAAGACGTTCTTTATGTGGAAGGCCTTAAACACAACCTACTTAGCATAAGTCAATTGTGTGACAAAGGGTTCTGAATCAACTTCACAAAGGAGGAATGCTTGATAGAACACGAAGTCACTCATGACATTTTGCTAAAAGGTAAAAGATATAATAACATTTTTGTGATTTCTTTTGATGACTCTTCCTTGAAGGTAAAGTGTCTTATGGCAAACAACAACGAGGCATGGCTTTGGCATAAAAGATTTGCTCACATTCACATGGAGCATTTAAACAAGTTGATAACGCATGATCTAGTTGTTGGTCTTCCGAAGATAAAATTCATCAAGGATAAGTTATGCGATGCATGTCAAAAAGGGAAACAGACCAAGACAACTTTCAAATCTAAGCAAGTGGTTTCTACATCAAGGCCACTTCAATTGTTGCATATGGATCTTTTTGGTCCATCAAGAACAAAAAGCTTCGGAGGTAATTTTTATGCTTTAGTTATTGTTGATGATTTCTCTCGATACACATGGACATTGTTTCTAGTGCAGAAAAATGATGCTTTCAAAGCATTCAAAAAGTATGCGAAGCAAATTCAGAATGAGAAATCACTCACCATAGCCTTTATAAGAAGCGATCACGGTGGAGAATTCCAAAATTCAGACTTTGAAGATTTTTGCGAAGAGCATGGAATTTCTCATAATTTTTCAGCACCAAGGACGCCTCAACAAAACGGTGTCGTAGAACGAAAGAATAGATCACTGGTGGAGCTTGCAAGGACAATGCTTAGCGACGTAAATCTTCCTAAATATTTTTGGGCAGATGCAGTTAGTACAACATGCTTCGTAAGCAACCGTGTCAATATTCGACCACTTCTCAAAAAGACTCCGTATGAGTTGTTCAAGGGTAGAAAACCAAATATAGAATTCTTCCACATATTCGAATGCAAATGCTTTGTTCACAACAACAACAAAGATAATCTCAGTAAGTTTGACGAGAAATCCGACGAAGGTATGTTTCTTGGTTACTCTCTTTATAGTAGAGCATTTAGAATTTTTAATAAAAGAACACTTACTATTGAAGAATCCATTCATGTTTCGTTTGATGAGACTAACCCCTCGAAAGAGGATAATATTATTATGGATGATGATGATGATATAGTAGGTTCTTCACAACAACAAGAAGAGATTTCAAAGAATCAAGAAATACCACAAGAAGATGTCACTCAAATCATTGAAGAACATCAAGATCTTCCGAAGGAATGGAGAACGCATAGAGATCACCCGATAGATAAAGTTATTGGTGATATTAGCCAAGGTGTTGCAACTCGACTTAATCTAAAGGATGTTTGTCTCAACATGGCTTTTGTGTCTCAAATTGAACCAACCAAGATTGATGAAGCCTTAGGCGATGACCAATGGATTGTAGCAATGCAAGAAGAACTCAATCAATTTGAAAGGAATCAAGTTTGGAGTCTTGTACCAAGACCAAATCATAAGCACATCATAGGAACAAGATGGGTGTTCAAGAACAAACTTGACGAGAATGGGATCATAGTTCGTAACAAAACAAGATTGGTCGCGCAAGGCTACAACCAGGAGGAAGGAATTGATTTTGATGAAACGTTCGCTCTGGTAGCAAGGTTAGAAGCAATTAGATTACTACTTGCTTACGCCTGTTCTATGAATTTTCAGTTGTTCCAGATGGATGTCAAAAGCGCTTTCCTGAATGGCTACATCAATGAGGAAGTCTACGTCAAACAACCTCCGGGTTTTGAAGACTTCAAGAATCCCTCACATGTTTATAAACTGAAAAAGGCACTCTACGGACTAAAATAAGCACCAAGAGCATGGTATGACCGCCTTAGCAATTTCTTATGTGAGAAGGGATTTACAAAAGGAAAGGTTGACAAGACATTGTTCATAAAGAAGATCAAAGGAAACAAAGACCTTTGTGAAGAATTTTCACTTATGATGCAAGGAGAATTCGAGATGTCCATGATGGGAAAATTAAATTACTTTCTTGGACTACAAATCAAGCAAACAAAGGATGGCATCTTCCTCAACCAATCCAAGTATTGCAAGGAATTGTTGAAGAAATTCGTTATGGATAGTTGCAAGGTGATGACCACTCCTATGGGATCCGGAACGTACGTTGATCAAGATGAATCCGGTACTCCAGTTGATATAACAAAATATCGAGGTATGATCGGTTCATTACTATATTTGCCGGCAAGCCGTCCTAACATTATGTTTAGCGTTTGTTTGTGTGCACGCTTTCAAGCAAGTCCGAAGGAATCACATCTCACAGCCGTAAAGAGAATCATAAAGTATCTCAAAGGAACAATGAACGTCGGATTATGGTATCCTAAAGGTAGTATTTGTTCTTTAGTTGGGTACTCTGACGCTGACTATGCAGGATGTAAGACCGATAGAAAAAGCACAAGCGGTACGTGCCACATTCTCGGGAATGCATTAGTGTCATGGGCCTGCAAGAAGCAAGCGTGTGTGGCACTCAGTACAGCCGAAGCGGAATATATTGCAGCAGGAAGTTGTTGTGCACAAATTCTGTGGCTCAAGCAACAACTCCTCGATTACGGTATAGACCTCAGCTGCATTCCTCTTCGATGTGATAATACAAGTGCCATCAACATTACAAAGAACCCGGTCATGCATTCAAGAACAAAACATATAGATATCCAGCATCACTTCCTTCGAGATCACGTGTTGAATGGAGATGTAGATGTTACTTTTGTTGACATGCACAATCAACTCGCCGACATCTTCACCAAACCTTTGGCGAAAGAACCATTCTACAAAATTCAGCGAGAACTTGGGATTCTTGATGAAGGTGACATCTGACTTTTTCTCTAATATGTGTATGCATTATTTGTGTTGTGTTTTCATGTGTATGCATTTTGTTTTTAAGCATTTTTCAAAAATTCGCGTGTGTTAATCGATTAACCATATGGGTTAACCGATTAACACTGTAAGTTTTTCTGTAACAATTAAATTTTTTAATATGTTAATCGATTAACTTGTATGGTTAACCGATTAACACTGTTAAATTTTCAATTCTGATTCAATTTTTTAATGTGTTAACCGATTAACCTATATGGTTAACCGATTAACACTGTTAAATTTTTTAAAAATCAGAAACGAAAATTAATTAAAATTTTTGAAATATTATATGTGTTAAATGCATTTTTATGTGGTCAATATTCTCCTAAGTATCCAAAATCCATATCCTTTGAATCCTATTCCCTCTTAAAGAGTATTTAGAACTTCCCTCTTCAAACCCTAAGTTTAAAACCCACTACCTCTCTCCCACTCTCTAAAGTTGGATAACTCCTCATAACCATCCCCATCTTCTCAAACCCTAACTTCCTCAGAACCCACAACTTCAGTTCCATCAAACTCATCCATGGCTTCAGCATCAAATCGCGGCAAGGGAAAGCTACCAGAACACCATTCTGCATCTGATGAAGAAGATATCCCTATGGAAATAACCAAGAAGCGCAGAATGGATTTCAAAGTCCGAGTTCGTCACATCCTCCCGGTAAAGTATGTGAATCTTAAGGCTTTTCCAGCATCATCTTTTGATTTTCCTGCTTTGCTCAAATATCAGAGGATCGATAAATTTGTGTCGGATTCTGGAAACTGCTATCCGGATCTTGTCAAATCCTTTTTTCATAAGTTGTCTGTGTTTATGAATGCTAATGATGAGCATGTTATGAAAACAATTGTTAAAGACTGTATTGTTGAAGAAAATCTGTCTGATGTTGCTGCAATGCTGAACATACCATCATCTGGGTACTTTCTAAGAAAGGGAGTTAACCACGTGGAAGGGCCGTGGTCCAACTACGACAAGATGGAGTTATACTATCAGATCTGCAGATTTCCAAAGGAGGTGATTATTGCCAACCAACGCACTGCTCATCTGTTGTGCTATGCAAAGAATATTACCGTTTCTGATCGGATGCTTCATTACATAATCTGTTATGTGCTGATTCCCAAAGATTCAAATCATGCCCAAATTAATGATCTGGAAATGCAACTTCTTTTTGCCATCAAGAACAAGTTTCGTGTCAACTGGATTCTGACCATCATGTATCACCTTCAACAACAACTATCTCTTTCAACCTGTCTACCGTATGCAAGGCTGGTGTCAAGAATTTTGGAGCTGACAACTTTAGATCTTAACCGTGAACCAACCACCAAGATGAAATCAACCACCAATGAGATTAACGAAATTACAATTGTCAAGAACACTGGAATTTTTAAGGATACTAACGGTACTTATAAGTATTCAGATGAAGGAGCCACCGCTAACCAAGCCTATCCCGTACCTGAAGGAGGCATTACAAATGAATTCCTTTACCAAACTATAATGACTCAACATAGATAAACCTCCCGGGCCATTGCCTCTCTCTGAAACCTTGTACTTACCTCTCGCCGCACCAACACTGACAACTTTGTTGTATCTGATGAAGAAAATGAAGGACAAGAGGAAGAAGAGGAGGAGGATATGGCTGATGAGGACATTTAGAGAATATGTTGTTGTTGCTGCCTTTTATTGCTTTCTAGTTATTAAGTTTTAAGTTCATGTTCTTAACTTTGTTTCATTTGCGTTGTACTCGTACACTACTTTGGTTGCACTCTTTTGCATGTTTAATTCTGTTTTTGTATGTTTTGCTTACCTACGTGATTGTTCTTTTGATTGCTTTCATAATTGTCGATAATTTCTAGTTTTGTTTGAAAGCTCCTTCCTTTTTGCTAATGACAAAGGGGGAGAAGAGCTTTGGCTTTCTAATGTCTATGTGTGCAGAATTTTTGTCTGTTCTTAGCCTCTGTTTTTTAGAAAGGGGGGTTCATGGACATAGGGGGAGAAACAAGACCAGAACCAAAAATCGTCAAAGCACTGCACAAGACTCAATTGGTTGTAAGTGGTTGTCATCATCAAAAAGGGGGAGATTGTAGAAGCATGCTTCATCTCAAGGTTTCAAGGTTTTGATGACAACAACAACAAGACTCAAGATCATTTCATCTATGCAAAAAGTCAGAAGCTTTCAAAAGACCAAGATCAAAGTATTATGAAAGTGGTCAACATTCAAGCTTCATGTACATTTGCTCGATCATTTTTCAAGACTTAGACACAAGCTATGGTATATCAAATTCTCTAATTTAATTGATATACAAGTGTTCAAAACTATAAAATATTTTTGCATAATGCATTAACATATTTTAAAATCATTTGGAATTGGTATAACACTTTTAAATTAATTATTTTTCAAAGTTTTTACAGTGTTAACCGATTAACCATATAGGTCAATCGATTAACGCCCTAAAATTTTAGATTCTTTGGACCAACGTCACAGTGTTAACCGATTAACCTATATGGTTAACCGAATAACACTGAACGTTTTCTGAAAAACAGTTTGATTTCAAGTTCAAAAATTATTTAAATGTTATACCTTTCCATATGTTAACTGATACTAAAATATACCCTTCTGAAAAGGTGTTTTGGATGATATAAATTCTGAAAATTTCAGATTAACAAGAACCTCCAACAAAAAATTTCAAAAAACAGTCATTGAATCATATTCACTACTTTTCAAATAATTTCAAATACATTCAAAAGTGTTCATACTTGCATAACCTTTCACATTCATTTGTTTGAACACTTGTATTGAGATTAAGTTGTGAATTCAGATTAAAGGAGAAGATCAATCTTAGCATTGATATTACTATTTTTCTCTCAAATTACAAAAAGAATTACAGAATAGTCTGTTGTGACTTGTGATCCAGGATTGTTGGACACAAGGGTTAGTGTTTTGCAAGAGGATTGTTCTTGCACACTAGTTTATTTTGTTATTAGATTGTAGGCCTCCCCGGTTGATGGTGTGATAGGTTGTAATTTCTAAAACAATAGTGAAAACTCTCTTTCATGTGGAAAGGGGAGTGGAGTACCTTCGGATTGTGAAGGGAACCACTATAAATCTTGGTGTCCACTTTCTTTATGCTTTCTACTGCATTCATCACCAAGAACATAACCAAAGAAAAATTAAAGAACACCAAAAATCCGAAAAAAGTTTCCATAAGCCTAATTCACCCCCCCTCTTAGGCATACTCTGATCTTTCAGCTACTCCCATACGCGTATTGGCAAGCCCCATACGCGTACCATACGCATATCACCAGATGGTCGTGCTGGCACTGGGGACAGGGCACGTCTGCTATGCGTACAACCCCTTGGGAAGTCCCCCATACGCGTATTGACACCTCCAATACGCGTATGACCATCAAATCTGTTAAAAAACTCAGATCTCACCATTCTCACAAGTTTCTACTCAAGATTCATCATTCTATCTTTCCATTCATCCCAAGACTCATATTTTAATCGATTCCAATGAATCCTATCTTCTATTCTTTCAAGATTCTACTTATTAGATCTAATTTCGATTACGGTTAAACCCTTAATTCTCATATCTAACATCTGTCATAATTTCACCACAGTGTTCATAACTTTTCACATGAATTTTAGATTAGTTCTAGATTCGTTCATCCAACACTAGATCAGAATATTCAACCATTTTAGTAATTTATGAGAAGAATCATATTGTTACGAAAATCAGACCAATAAGCAAGAACAAACAGAATTCCTATGAGAGAAATGACCTCTCACTACCCTCTCATGTTAATTCACCCATATTGAAATCCATTCTCCCCCTTACCTTGGATTGAAGCTTTTTCCTTGACAACAATGGAAAATTGGTTCTTTTTGCCCTAGCTCTCATTTCTCTGTCTTTTTTCCTCTTTTACGTGTTAACTGACTAATTCCTCCACTAACTTTCTCTTAACCCCTTAATCAGGTTTTAATTCATTTAATTTAATTACTAATAATAATAATAACAATAATAATAACCATAATTCTATTAATATTATTATGAATAATAATTGAAATAATAATATTAATAATCATAATGCTTCTAATCTTGTTATTAAATTATCCCTTATTCTAGGTCCACATTACCCCCAACTAAGGTCAGCTCTCACTCTCGCCCCTAACCTCATACCCCTAATTAAGGACGTCACACACATACACATCACAGAAAATACAAAAGCGACTAAATAGTTTAAATGGGGTGTTACAAGGTACAATCTACTTCACGTCCAAGATGAAATGTACTATTTGTAGTAATGAGACATATAGTCCAGCTTTGCGGAACTAACATCGATAAATATGATTTATTCATAAATAGTAAAATTTTCATCTTTCCCTTCCACAAATAATAATTAGAATCATACAACAACACCATCTTCATATTTATATTTGACTCCATTATTCAAACAAGTAAAATAACCCTTAACCAAGAGCTTTGATGTCATTCTAAGTCATCATGAGGAGCATCCACATTGAGTCAAGAGCAACACACAAGTGAAAGAGACATCACATATTCACCCAAAACTAGGGATGACAAAAAAATTCGTACTCGCGGATAAAATCTGTCACGAATATGAGACATATAGTTTAATGAATACCCACGGATAAAATAAATGAATATTTAAATACCCGTTTATTAATGGATATGGATACGAGTTTAATGATATTCGTGCTCGCAGATATCCATATCCGTTAATAAGTTATAAAAATCATTTAAATATTATTAATTTATTATACCTTATATTTTCATCTTCTAAAAAATAATTAGTCTTCTTATATTTCTTTCTTTTTTAGAAATTTTATTTAAAGAAAATCTTTCACATTTCATTCAAATTTGATTGACTATTTCATATTTAAACTCTTCATTATTTTATATCCCACTTCAACAATTTCGTAGTCCAACCAACTAGTGTCGTCGTTCCTCTGTCAAATCAGTGTCTCTCTTCCTATTCATCTATCGCCCGCTCTTCCATCATACCTCACAATCACAATATTTTTTATTTGTTTGGTTAAAAATGAAATGTATGAATATTATCTTTGAATCTAATTATGTTTTGGTGAATAAGAAGAAAATTAATGTGATAAAATTTTATTGTCAAATTAAGAGTGAGTTATATCGATGTTATGTGATAATAACTTTTTGTGTCTTTAAAAAAAGTTTTAAAAAAATTCATAAAAAATTATTATTTATGGATATCTATAAATATCCACGGATTACCCTCTTAACGGATATCCACATAGATATGAGGCGGATATTGATATCATATTTATCCAATGAAACAGATATGAATATCATGTTTATCCAATTGAACGGATATAGATATCATAATATCCGTCCCCATGAATATCCATTTATATTTTTATTCAAAATTTTAAAATGATAGGCATATTAGCAATCTCACTTATAAAGTGTCTAATCTTTAATGTTCTAAACAATATATGACTTCTAACTCATACTTGTATTCAACAATTTTTATATTACAATATAGATAAAGTGTTCGAGTTCGCCATACCTTGATAAAATGTGTCATATTGATGTAATTAGAAAAAAATGGCTTTATCTTTTTCAGTTCCAACGTTAGCTTTGGCATACAATTTACCGATTAGTTTTCATGCACTTCAATTGGCGTCCAATTGGCCGACAAGTAATTTTAATTCAGACCTTACTAGTGGGACGTAGCTGTATTCAGTGGTCAATTAGGCATACTAGTCAAAATTGATCATTTGGTTAAAATTGTTTAATAGGATGTAACTTTCCTTAGTCTTGTTTACACTATTCTATTCATTAGAATGATTCTAATGTGATTTCAAATAACATATTTTAACTCTAATTTAAATTTAATTTAATTTAAAGATTTTTAGATCTTATGTGAGAGTTTAGAGGGAAAGAAAATAAAGTATTTTGAAATTCTTTTTTTTTTAATATAAAAAAATCTTTAATATTTTATGAATATCACAAAACAATGATCACCAAGAAGATACAAGTTAGTTAGACACTAACTAACATGCTTTCATCACCTTTCCTTATATAAATATAATTAATTTCTTCCTTATGAAGCTTTCCAAATGTAGAAAATTATAGTTAGAAGTTTGTTAAAGGAGAAATAATCACATATGGTCACTTCTATGATAGTTACCACACTATTCCACTCTTGTATAAATAAGTGTTGTAATCTTCTTTTCACTTCAATGAATAATTATTCACATATTCATAATAAGGTATTTAGAGCCTTCATGAAGAAACTTCATCTTTATTAATATTCTTCTTCTTCTTCCATTTTCGAACATTCTTCTTTTTTCATTGATTTTGTTGCAACTAATTCATAAAGTTCATTCAATCAATGAGTTGTTGTTGATTTGTTTGATATTCTTTTATTTGCTCTTACTTTCAATTATTCAATTGTACATCATTTTCTACCTTTGATCCTTTTTCTTTGATCAAATGCCACCTTACAACGCAAATATGGTTCTAGTTCAATCTCAACCCAACTCAATTTACTATGTTCACTCAAGTGATGGCCCGAATTTAGTCACAGTTACACCCAAAATCGATAACACCAATTATGCTGAACTATAAGGAGAGCTCTTGGTGCAAAAAATAAGCTTTTCATGGTTGATCATTCAGTACATGTTCCAGATGATAATTATCTCAATAAATCAACTTGGGAACCGTGGTACACCCTTGGATCATAAAGTTTGTCTTTGATTCCATTGCTTAAACAACTTTGTATCTTGATAATGTAGTTGAAGTTTGGGATGACTTGAAAGAAAGATTTTCAAAGATTGATAGAGTTCGAGTTTCAACACTTCGATCTCAACTCAATTCTCTAAAACAAGCTTCCAAAATTGTTCTTGAATATTTCATAAAAATGAAAGATTTATGGGATGAATTGAGTGTTCACAGAATAATTACAGTGTGTACGTGCTACCGTAAATGCAAATGTGAAGCTATGCGTTCAGCAGGAACATACATTCTTGAAGATTAAGACATTTAATTCTTGACTTGTTTAAATGAAAATTTTACAACTGCGAAGACTCAGGTTTTTTTGCTTGAAACTCTTCCATTCATCAACAAGATTTACTCATTAGTTTCTCAATAAGGGTGTAACATGATTCCTACAACTAATATTGACACTTCAAACCTATTGGAAAATGTTTTTGATGCAAAAAGAAGTTATGGTAGATGTAGAGATTCTTTTGGCAAAACCAAATCTAGATTCTGCGCACATTGCATTTTGTGATCAAAAGCATGACCACACTCAAATTCACAAAAATTCATCGGTTGCTAATGCTAAAAAAAATTCTAACTCAGATGGTCGAATTTCTTCTTACACAACTGATTCTTAATTCCAAGTGGATCATGCATCTGTTATCACTCAAGAAAAGTATGATCAGTTAGTATGCTTGTTACAGCAGTCAAACTTAATTCTTCAAGCAAATGATATTGGTTCAAGTTCGAATAAAATCACCTCATTTGAAATGGTCCAGCTTGGTTATTCATCACTCGAATCAATCCATTCCGCATTAGGTAAAATTTCCAGTTCCAAGTCAAATTTACCTTATTATCTAAGTAACAGTTACAATCCGTCTTGTTGGCTCATTAATTTTTGAGTTAATGGCCATATTTGTTCATCAATGCATTTCTTTGATTCATATTTTAGAATTAAGTTATTAATTGTTCATTTACCAAATGATAGTTCAGTCCAAGTACAATAAGCAGGTAATGTCAAAATCTCCTCATCTCTTTCTCTTTACAATGTTTTATATTCTGATGCTTTTAAAATCAATTTGATATATGTATCCAAGTTATGTCAGTCCCTTAATTTATCATTCAATTCACATCAACTCATTATTTTCTTACAGGATATGAAGTCAATAAGAATGATTGGTTTGGGTAGTCAAGTGAATGAATTGTACAAATGATGAGGAATTCCAAACATACACAAGTACTTGACCTCCCTTTTCTTCATAAACACCCAAACCACACTGATAGCCATTCATTTTTTCACATCATACCTCAAACTTCAATATGGAATTTTAGACAAGGTCATTTATCCAATCATAGATTGTATGATATGACAATGTAATTATGTTCCTGAGGGGACAAATGTTGAACACGATGTCGGGACAACTGGCCCAACTTCTTAAACTAGAATGACAATAATAAAATAATAATGCAGAAAGCAATAAAAACACAAGAGATTGGTAACCCAGTTTAGTAAAACTACATCTACGTCTAGAGGGCACTCTACCCAAAAAAGGAAATTCACTACTTTGAATTAGTACACTTAGTCTTCTATGAACAACAAACCCTATGTTTCTCAATGTCTCTTCCTAATCCTAGTGACTTTCTATTTAAGACTTTCCCTAAATATGAGAACCAAGACACTTTCTTCAACCACTAAAGTCTATTGGTTGTTTAATTTAAAACTAAATTAATACAAACCAATAACTATGCCAAGTTACTGAAACATAGAGAGTTGTACACAAAGATTCAACATTAATCATTATTATGACATTAGTGTGGAATACAAGAAAGAAAAGACTCATCAACCCTAAACACAAAGAACTTAATCTTGCGTACAAAACCATCAACTAAAATATGAGAATTGAGTTTCCTTATATAGTAATGTCGTATGGGTTTTTTCTTATGGATCTCTTATTTAAATTCGTGCGGTATAATAGAGAATCTTGTTGGAATTTATTGTTCTATAAACATCTTTAAAAGATATGATTTTTTGCATTCAAATTCAAATTTAAATCTCCATTTAAATTTGATTTGATCTTTAACAACTGTAAAACAATTAACCACACATTGGTAACAAATATGCAACAAATCTGATTGTAATATAATTAGAAAATTTGTACCAAACAACATCCTTTATGGCCTACTAACAAGGCCAGATGTTGCACTCCACATGCTGGAACATTGTGTTCCACATGTTCCACCAGTACATCCAAATTAACTCTTCCATGCATTGTAGATTTTCTTTTTAGAGAGAATCTTGGATAAAATGGTTCTGAACCAAACTGTAATACCATATGTCTATTTCTAGAGATCAGATGTTGCAATACACATGTTAGAAGACCGTGTTCAACATGTGTCCCTACTACTAACACACTAAGATATCAGCACACACAATAGATGAGAGCTAGATGCCAGACCAGATGCTTCAGCATGTGTGCACGTAGAAACTAGATCATCAGAAGATACTCATACATCAGAGATTAAGTAGTCAAGTTAGTAGTTACACCACTCCACTACAAACACTATTACTCTCTGTAACACCCATTTTAATTATTTAATCTTTTGGTGTTATTTTATTTCGGTGTGTCTTTATGCGGGGGTGTGTCTGAGTGCGCCGGTGAGTGCCCTTAATTATGGAGATCATTTAATAAACTATAGAATTTAATATTAATATAATATAATTAATAATGATAATAATTTAATAATAATAGTAATATTGTTATTCTATTGTTATTATTATTATTATTATTATTATTTGTATTATTATTAAGTAAAGAAAATATAATGGAAGGGAGATGATAGAAAATGATATAAGAGAAAGTGGAAATAGAAAGGAAATAGAAGGAGGAAGAGAAAGAAAGAGGAAGAAGAGAAAAGAAAAGGAAAAGAGAGGAATCTTGGATTCTTCAAGATCAACCCTGAGGAATCAATTAATCGAGGTAAGGGTGTGAAACTTTGTGATTCTATCCATGCATGTGATTATGTAGGGATCGTTTGGATTGTTTGGGTGTTTTTGTGTAGTTTGCCATTTTAGGTCGGAAATAGTTTAATCGGTAAGATTGATGTTTTATCCGATAAAAATCTGGATTAAGTCATGTAGTTTAGTCGGGAAATGTTGGGCTAAGACTACAAGAACGGGTTTGGTGAAAATCGGGTGATTTGTGAGCTTCTGATGATTTTTGGACAGTTGGGGTTTTAGTGTATCGCAGAACTCGCTAGGCGAGCAGCTAGCGAGCGAGCCAGCGAGTGTTCACTAGGTGAGTGAGGAAGCGAGCGTTCGCTAAGGCTTCGCTAGGCGAGATGGGTAGCGAACCCTTCCAGTAGCTACTGTCTGCCTTCGCTAGCAAGTTCGTCAGGCGAATGAGGCAGCGAGCGTTCGCTGAGGCTTCGCTAGGCGAGTGAGCCAGCGAGCATGACAGCGGCTTCCTAGATTGTAAATTTTGAAGTGT
This sequence comes from Lathyrus sativus, assembly GCA_963859935.3. Taxonomy (NCBI): domain Eukaryota; kingdom Viridiplantae; phylum Streptophyta; class Magnoliopsida; order Fabales; family Fabaceae; genus Lathyrus; species Lathyrus sativus. The sequence goes on along the minus strand of OZ012741.1, from coordinate 601,767,368 downwards.
AAAATGTAGCCTTTTGGCAAATTGATCCTTTTAGTCATGATGGGTATATATATGATGTTTAATGGTGAAGAGTATATACTTGGTGTTAAGATGTGAATTTCCTAATATTTAATGTAATTAATATAATTGATTGGTGTGTAATTTATATATATATATATATATATATATATATATATATATATATATATATATATATATATATATATATATATATATATATATATATATATATATATATATATATATATATATATATATATATATATATATATATATATATATATATATATATATATATATATATATATATATATATATATATATATATATATATATATATATATATATATATATATATATATATATATATATATATATATATATATATATATATATATATATATATATATATATATATATATATATGATGCATGGTGATGTGATCAGGAGGATCGTGTGCACTTAGTGTGCTTGAGTTTATTTGTTGTGCATATGGTGTCGTGCATATCATGGTGCTTTGGTGGGAGAATATTTGCTCAGGAGGAGCGTATGTGATTCACTCGTACTCCTTTGTGGAGAATGGTGGGATGGATCGTTGCTCAGGAGGAGCGTATGTGATTCATCCATACTCTTTTGTGGAGAATGGTGGGATGAATCGTTGCTCAGGAGGAGTGTATGTGATTCATCCGTACTCCTTTGTGGAGAATGGTGGGGATAGATCATTATCAAGGAGGGGTGTATGTGATCTATCCTGGGTTCGATTGAATGAACCAATGAGTCGGTACCGCATGCATGGTGTTGAGTTGCATGTTTGCATTATTGCATGTTATGTTTGATGTTTGGACAGTAGGTCGTGGTTGATGCCTATTGGGTAATATTTTATATAATTACTACTTTTGATCATGTATCTTATTACTGATAATTTTTTTATCATGTTTCTCATCCCTTTGTTGTTGTGGTAGTCTGTGCTTCTTCGGAAGTACAGATAATCCAGGTACATTGCGAGCTTGGATAGTGGTGTGCAAGTCGAGTCTTAGGATGCTCTGATATGTAACACGGGACTTGGGTGTTTACTTTTATTATGTTGAATTTGTGTTATTCCTGTGACGTATCATATTTTGGTGAACCTTGTTAATGAATGACTTTATGTAATTTGGCGGATGGCCGAGAAATGTTGAATTAATGATCACTTCTGCTGTTTTATTTTGAAAACCATCTATTGATGTTGAATTATTTGAGGTGATATCCCACTTTTGAGGAGAAACTCTGATGTTTACTTGAATTAATTGTATTTCATTTTAAATTTGGGAAGTGGGGTGTTACAATTGGTATCAGAGCAGGTTCGTCCGTCCGGCCAGTGTAGTAGTTGAGTCTGTCCTTAGGATAGAGATTGTGTACCTTTTAACCTAGTGTTGTTATGGTTAAGCAGTATGGCAGGAAGGAATGATATTGCTTTGGCTGCAGATATGCAAGCGATGGCGCAGGTGGTTGCTAATCAGAATCTTGCTGCGGGTGCGCAATTTAGCGATTTAGCTGAGTTTCGGAATAACAAGCCACAGACGTTTGAAGGACGAATTCTGGATCCTGAAGCTGCACAGAAATGGCTGAAGGCAATTGAGAAAATTTTCAGGACAATGGATTGTAGTGATGAGCAAAAAGTGAAGTTTGGTACTCACATGCTGGAAGGAGAGGCTGAGGCTTAGTGGGACAACAGTCGCCAAAGATTGGAGACTGCAGGAACTGCGATCACTTGGGAGGTGGTTCGAACGGGTTTTCTGGAAAAGTATTTTCTGAAAGATATATGAAGTGCTAAGGAGATAGAGTTTTTGGAGCTGAAGCAGGGTAATCTTACTGTAGTAGAGTATGCTGCTAAATTTGAAGAACTGGTACAGTATTGTCCTCATTACAATACTGAAGCGGAAATGACCTCCAAGTGTTTGAAGTTTGAAAACGGAATGTGTCCGGAAATTAAGATGGGGATCGCTTATCAGAAGATTAGGAATTATCCTGAGCTAGTAAGCAGAAGCAGAATTTATGATAATGATAACAGGGCCAAGATTGCACATTATAAGGCTGTGAATGACCGTAAAGGCAAGCAGAGATTTGGTGGTACTTGTTGCACCCCAAATTTTGACCTCTTAGATCTTCATCATCATTCTAGGAGAATTATCATTGTTTATCTAACCTTAACCTATTTCAAGTTTGTCTTTGTTAAGATACAGGTGAATTAGGGTTCCGTACAGTTGGAAATCGAGGTTTCAACGGTTTAATCAGTCAATGCCTTAGATTTATTATCCATGAAGAATGTCTCTACACCATCAATAATACTCCATTGGGTCAAGTATGAATCCAATTTGAGATTGTCACCCGCATATTAAAAAACAGTGCAGTTCAGGACCCTCGATTAGGTTTTCTGATCACGAAAAGTCAACTGTGGTTTGAGTTTTGATTTAAAGATGTTCCAATGATGGAGTTATGGTCCATGAAGCTCATATGGATTAGGGAAGTCCACTAAAGAAGTTTCAAGGCCTCAGAAGACCCACGACACCAACAGTCGATTCAGAGGTTTTCGATCGTTCGGTTCGTTTGACTGAAAAGTCAACCCATTGACCAACAGGGTTTTAACCCAAAATTGAAGCCAAATATGTTCCCAACATCATTTAATATCTAATAATGAAGTTTTGTGACCAATTGATCAAGAATTGAGAAGTAATCGAAAAGTTGGGGAATTAAGGTTTTGAAAAGGGCAAAGCCATAACTCCTTAACCACACAAGGGTTTTTGACCTAGTTTCAAGAGGAATGAGTGTTAGAACACAGATTGGTTCTTAATAATATCTCTATATTTTGATGATAACTATTATGAAATTTTGTAATTAAGAATTATATACTCTAAAATTTGCTTAAGAGTTTTTACTGCAGATATTAAAGTAATTATCACTCCAGAAGCAAATCAGAACTGAACATAAGAAATATGCTAGACTCTGAAGTGCCAGATGCATCCATTAGAAGATTCTGAATGCTGCCAACAGAAGATCCTGAGCGTAGCCTCCAGAAGGATCTGAAGCAGAAGCTCCAGAAGGATCTGAAGCAGAAGCTCCAGAAGAATCTGAAGCAAGTCAGAAGCATCTGAACCAAAGAAGAATTCTGTATGAAGAGTTTTCAAGCATAGTTACTACAGAAGATTCTAAAAGTACTAAAGCTGCCAGTACTGAGGATCTGACTCAAATATGCTCTGAACTTATACACGCTAAAAGCACACCTACTACAAAGACTCTAATTCAGCAAAAATCTTATCAACATCAGAAGACTCTGATCAAATTAGACTCTGATGATTCTTGCTGAAAATTGATGAAGAAGAATTCAAAGATTATGTCCGTTGGAATATCCAAACGACTCTTTCCTTATTTATGCTAGACACAAGAACACAGACAAAAACGACTCTTCTTCTAGGAAAGGTCACTTGGTGTGAAGACAAAAAGGCTCAGACCTTTTGGTACACTCTTCTCAACGTGAAGTACTCTTGGATCAATGTGCCTATAAAAGCAAGTCTTCAACCATCTTCTTTAGTTGACGTTTTACCTGAAAAGAATTCAATATCCAAAGCTCTCATACAATTCATATTCTTTCTAGAATTAATTTCTTTATTCTTAATATTAAGTGAAAAATCATAGTTGTGATAAAGCTTTATTAGAAGCAATTTAAACACTTATATTTGTCATTACATTTGATTGTAAGAAAACCTTAAGAAGATCCAGTTAGGATCAGTAGTTCTTGAGAAGACTTTGAACAGTTGTTCTTAGTGCTTACTATTGTAATCAGTTGATTAAATAGTGGATTAAGTCCTTGATTGAGAAAGGTAAATCACTCTAGGAAGGGTGGACTGGAGTAGTTGAGTTCAACGAACGAGGATAAAAATACTTGAGTTTTTATTTCTAAGTTTTTATCTTCATACTTATTCAACCCCCCCCCCCCCCTTCTAAGTATTTTCTCACCTTCAATGAGTTCATAAAACAAACATAAATATTGTAGTACCTAATTGGGGCTTTCTAAAACGTACAAGTGTGTTCCATAACTCTTCCTGGTTAGAGAGAACTGAGGTTCACAAGTTGGCAAAAACTCGCATTGGCAAAACCAGGTCAGCATGAGTTTTTTGATTCCAAAACCTCTCCAAATCGATGCTAATCAAAGATTAAGCCTCATTTATGATGTTTATATTGATAATGAACATTTGTACATCAATTCCCACGAAAATGACACAAAGATCAAAGGAAATCATTATTTAATGCAAGTTGCAAAAGTGAATAGTGAAGAAAGAGAAAAAAGGTGGCTACCCTTGTCAAATCATCAACTTTAATTCAACAAGTCACCTCCTATCCTATCAATCATGATGAAAAAAATCTATGGGACATGGAGAATATATTAGTAGAGTGACTTAAAGATAAAGATGAAGATTGCATTGGAAAACTCAAAGATTTTCATGATGGAAGGTTAAAATTGGCAATTTGCTTCACTTTTACCCATACCTTGATCCAAGGCTTTTGACTATAAATAGAACTCACTTCCTATATTATAAACACACAAGTTTCATGCTAGAAACCAGCTAGAACTCCATTCCTTACACAATCACAAGTTCTTGCAAAATTTCATTAAGTTTACAAAATCCCTCAAAATCTACTTTTGCAAAACACCTTTCAAAACCATTTCCAAACTTCTTCCAACTCAAGAAACACTTCAAACACATCAAATATGATGTATTGAAGCTATCCAAATCACTTCCATATTTATGTAACAAGGTTCTAGTGAGTTGGTCTTTGAAATCTTTGGATTTTGGAGATTTTCCTTCATTTACAAGGCATTTCGTCCACTAGCTTGCTTAGAGGTTGTTTGGAGCATCTATTCATCATCCTAGAAACATTTGAAGATCTTGGAAGAGCTTTCAAGATCTATGGTTTTCTTATTTCTTAATCTTTCTTCAAGAGGTAAACCTAAAACTCATAAATGTGAACTTTTCATTTGCATTTCACATGCTACCATGACTGTTTTTAGGGTTTTTACCATGATGTCCTTAAACTTTTTCAACTTCTAACTTGATTTTTATTGTGATATTGATCTTGTATTATTTATACATGTTTATTAACATGTTTAAATAATCAAATTTTTTTGATTCATTGTCTTACCATGTGCATTTTATTCTTTTTATCATTTAGATTTTTATGTTTTGTTCACAAACTTAAAAACCACATAACTTCTCCATTTTAAATCATTTTTAAGTGATTCTTTTTGCAAAATTCTTGTGTTGTAACATATTTTTATATAACTTTTAAAGAATTCTAAAAATCCTATTTTAGAAACACTTTTCATTATGAGAAAGTTATAACCCATTTTAGAGTTTTCACCTTCCTATCTTTCCTTCTTTATTTCAAACATTTGGATTTCATTATCTTTGAGTTTTTAATTTGAGATTATGAACATGGATTGTTATATTCTTTGGGCATTTAAGTTTGAATTTCAATTTTTCTTGGACACATTTAGGTGGTTAACCTTTAAAAACTTTTGATTATCCCCATAAGGTTTTGAACCTTTTGTTTACATTGTTGTGACATTGATGGTTTACATATGATATCCTTTACCTTTACCCCTTTATCCTAACCTTAGGATTGGAGTCTCCATGCTCTATTTAGCGTCCCATCGTGGACATTCTTTACCTTTTATCCTAACCTTAGGATTGGAGTCGCCGTGCTCTATTTAGCGTCCCGCCGTGGACATTCTTTACCTTTTATCCTAACTTTAGGATTGGAGTCGCCGTGCTCTATTTAGCGTTCCTCTGTGGACATTCTTTACCCTTTTATCCTAACCTTAGGATTGGAGTTGTCGTGCTCTATTTAGCGTCCCGCCGTGGACATCCTTTACCTTTTATCCTAACCTTAGGATTGGAGTCGCCGTGCTCTATTTAGCGTCTCGCCGTGGACATTCTTTACCTTTTATCCTAACTTTAGGATTGGAGTCGTCGTGCTCTATTTAGCGTCCCGTCGTGGACATTCTTTACCCTTTTATCCTAACCTTAGGATTGCAGTCGTCATGCTCTATTTAGCGTCCCGCCGTGGACATCCTTTACCTTTTATCCTAACCTTAGGATTGGAGTCGCCGTGCTCTATTTAGTGTCCCGTCGTGGACATTCTTTACCTTTTATCCTAACCTTAGGATTGGAGTCGCCGTGCTCTATTTAGCATCCCTCAGTGGACATTCTCTCCCCTTTATCTTAACGTTAGGATTGGAGTTGTCGTGCTCTATTTAGAGTCCCGCCATGGACATTCTTTACCCTTTTATCTTAACCTTAGGATTGGAGTCGCCGTGCTCTATTTAGCGTCCCGCCGTGGACATTCTTTACCCTTTTATCCTAACCTTAGGATTGGAGTCGCCGTGCTCTATTTAGTGTCCCGCTGTGGACATTCTTTACCCTTTTATCTTAACCTTAGGATTTGAGTCGCCGTGCTCTATTTAGCGTCCCGCCGTGGACATCCTTTACCCTTTATACTAACTTTAGGATTTGAGTCGCCGTACTCATCTTTAGCGTCCCGCCGTGGACATTCTCTAGCACAACAATCTCAACTTAAATTCAGGAGTCGCTGCACTCCATGTAAGTACTTCCCTATGAATGCTTACATCCCCTTAGAACCTTGACCACAATCAAGATTTCCTCCCCCCTAGATAGGGGAAATATGAACGCTCTGATTTCTCGATGAGAATACGTAGGCATAAGATGCGATTTCTTAGCGTGCCAACTAACAATCAACCTTTTCTTTCTCCCTCACTAACAACTAACTTTCTGTTAACATTTAAAACTTAGAATTGGAGTCGCCGTGCTCTATTTAGTCGTCCCCCCGTGGACATTCCCTTTGTTTACCTTTGCAACTTAGGCTTGGAGTCGTCGTGCTCTATTTAGTCGTCCCGCCATGGACATTCCCTTCTTTTCTAACTTAACCTTAGTTTAGAGTCGCCGCACTCTATGTAGGTGTCTCGCCGCAGACATTTACTTTCCCTTTGGAACCTTGACCACAGTCAAGAGTTCCTTACCCTAACCAGGGGAACTACGGTTGCTCTGATGCCATTCCCGTCAGGATACGTAGGCACGAGATGCGATTTCTTGGCGAGCAACTTTTTATATACTTTATATCTTTACCCTTATCACATTTCCTTTAGCAAGCAAACTTTAGCAAAACATAAATATTAACAAGAGGTTCCTGTAGAGTACTGCAGATGTTTAGGATGTGAAATACCTACCCTAGGCATAACCAACCCCCGAACCTTTAGATCTCTCTTTGCTTAGCTTTAGGCCTTGCTTTTTGCTTTGCATTTTTATAGGTTTTTCTTTCTTTAAACCTTTCCTTTTTGGATAAATTAAAGTCCAGTTGTGAATTTAAGAATTAAGATTCAAGTTAATTAATAGCTTGGTGTCACGATTCTCACCACAACACAAATGGCGACTTCACTGGGGACCTCCCCTAAGAGGGTTAAGCCCATCTTGTTTATATTTGTGTTTGCTATATGTTTGCTTGCTTGTATATTTACGTATATTTGTCAATATATCTGTTTGATTTGGGTGCCTTAAGTGGTGAGATAAATCCTAACCCGGATTTGAGTGACACATGAGATAGGATTGTGATATGATCAATAGTTGGGCTATTAGGAGTAGTCCCAATATGTCTGACATATGATGTAATCACGCTCAGTGGAGACTCTTTGAGATGGTTAGTATTGCATGAGTAGTCGTGTATTCACTAATTATTTTAATATGAGTCTGTGAAACTGAGAACCTTTAGTAACACTTTTACCCCACTTGGCCTTTTTAGAACGTAGCGCGGAAATTGTTAGGGAGTAGTCCCTCAATAGTTGTCACGTGATGCTACACTCAGACGAGGTTATCTTGAGAATATTGTTGACTCACATAAGTAGTTGCGTTAGTTGGAAATATCCGAAGGATTTACTATGACTCTGGGAATTTTGATAGAACCCGTTGTGCAGGTGCTTTACCCATAGTACACAGCCTATGAATTTACTGCATTTGAAAGTATTGTTAAATGCAATATCTCACACTGAGTATGAAAAGATCACAAATAGAGAAACTGTATTTGACATGTTTGAGTCCTTAAAGATGACTCATGAGGGAAACTCTCAAGTCAAGGAAACAAAGGCTCTGGCTCTAATCCAGAAGTATAAAGCCTTCAAGATGGAAGACTTTGAATCTGTTGAAGCTATGTTCTCCAGATTTCAAATACTTACAGCTGGACTAAAGGTTCTTGATAAAGGATACTCTACTACTGATCATGTGAAAAAGATCATCAGAAGCTTACCTACCAGATGGAGACCTATGGTGACTGCGCTGAAAATGGCTAAAGATCTGAACAACATCTCCTTGGAGGAACTAATCAGTTCACTAAGGAGTCATGAAATTGAACTTGAGGAAGATGAACCTCAAAAGAAAGGTAAATCAATTGCTTTAAAATCTAATAAATCTGCTAAAGCATTGCAGGTAATAGAGGAAAGCTCTGAAGAATCCTCATCTGAAGATGAAGATGAATTATCCATGTTGTCCAGAAGAATAAACAAACTCTGGAAGCATAAAGGAAAGAAGTTCAGAAACTTCAGGAAGCCTGACCAAAGAAAAGAGTCTTCTGGACACAGAAGATCTAGCAAAAAGGAGGTTGTCTGTTATGAATGTAAAGAACCTGGACATTACAAAAATGAATGTCCAAAGGTGCTGAAAGAAAAGCCTAAAAGAAAATTTGATAAGAAGAAAAAGGTTCTAATGGCCACCTGGGATGATTCAGATACATCTGAATCTGAGTCAGAAGAGGAATGTGCCAATGTAGCTTTGATGGCAGACATAGAAGATCAGGAGGAAGGAACTTCAGGATCTGAATCATACTCTGAATCTGACTCTGACGCTGAAGAGGTAATGGCTAAACTCACTAAAGAAGAACTTATCAAAGTGTTATCAGAAGTTCTGAAGAGGTATAACAATATTAAGCTCAAATACAAGAAGCGTCAAAGCAATCTTGTATCTGAGAATAATATTCTCAAATCAGAAGTAGCTGAGCTGAATGAAAAGAACTTAAAATTGAAAAATGATTCTGAATTAGCTCAATAAAACTCTGATTCTGAAACAGAATCTGAATGCAAAAATATTTTGGAAAAATATGATTACAGCTTTCAGAAGTTTCTTGCTAAAAGCATAGACAGAAGAAAAATGGCTTCTATGATCTATGGAGTTAGCAGAAATAACAGAAAAGGAATTGGATATAAATCTTCCTCTGGAAAGGATTTAAATCCAAAACCTGTTGATAAAATTATCATCAAGAAAACTCCTTTATATTCCCACTTTAAATTTGGTCACTTAAATGATATTGAACAAACACGTTTTGAAAAGAATATTCATGTGTTTAAATCTAAGGCTAGTCACAATAAACCTTATGTTGAAAAACAGAAGTTTAGATAAACCTTCAGAACAACTAACCCTAAAGGACCCAAGAAGATCTGGGTACCTAAAAGTAAAATAATTCATGTTGCAGATGTTCTTAGCAGCAAGGTCAGGACGCCAATCATGGTACCTGGACTCTGGATGCTCGCGACACATGACATGAGAAAGGTCTATGTTCCAAAGTATGGAGCTTAGATCTGGAGGTGATGTGAAATTTGGAGGGAATCAGAAGGGCAAGATCATTGGATCTGGCACTATTGGAAATGGTAAACTTCCCTCTATTACTAATGTTTTACTTGTAGAAGGATTAAAGCATAACTTATTGTCCATAAGTCAATTAAGTGACAATGGTTATGATATAACCTTTAATCAAAAATGTTGTAAGGCTATTAGTCAAAAAGATGGCTCTATCCTATTTAGTGGAAAGAGGAAAAACAACATTTATAAAATAAAAACTTTCAGAACTTAAGGTTCAGAATGTTAAATGCCTTTTGTCTGTTAATGAAGAGCAATGGGTCTGGCACAGAAGATTGGGGCATATTAATATGAGACGTATATCTCAGATTAATAAACTTAATCTTGTCAGAGGACTTCCTAATCTAAAGTTCACCTCATATGCTCTTTGTGAAGCATGCCAAAAAGGGAAGTTTTCAAAATCATCTTTTAAATAAAAAAATGTTGTTTCTACTTCCAGACCACTAGAATTACTTCATATTGATCTGTTTGGACCAGTGAAAACTGCATCCATCAGAGGCAAGAAGTATGGATTAGTCATTGTTGATGACTATAGTAGATGGACATGGGTAAAGTTCTTAAAACACAAGGATGAGTCACATTTTGTGTTCTTTGACTTCTGTAAACAAGTCCAGAATGAAAAAGATTTCAAAATTATAAAAGTCAGAAGTGATCATGGTGGTGAATTTGAAAATAAATATTTTGAAAAATATTTTAATGAAAATGGCATTGCTCGTGATTTTTCCTGTCCTAGAACTCCACAACAAAATGGAGTTGTAGAGAGGAAAAACAAAACTCTGCAAGAAATGGCCAGAACCATGATCAATGGGACTAATCTGGCAAAACACTTTTGGGGAGAAGCAATCAACACAGCCTGTTACATTCAGAACAGAGTGTCTGTAAGACCTCTTCTGGAGAAGACTCCATATGAACTGTGGAAGAACAGAAAGCCCAACATTCATATTTTCATCCTTTTGGATGTATTTGATATATGTTAAATACTAAAGAAAATCTGAACAAGTTTGATTCCAAAGCACAGAAGTGTTTCATGCTTGGATATTCTGAACACTCTAAAGGCTACAGAGTATACAATACTGAGACACAGATTGTGGAAGAATCTATTCATGTTAGATTTGATGATAAGCTTGGCATTAAAAAGCCAAAACAGTCTTAAAACTCTGCAGATAGAGAAGTAGTCTTCACAGACTCTGAAAGCTCAGAGGCACACAAAGCTCAAGTGAAGGAACCAGAAGCAATGCCAGATGCAATTCCTTTAACTTCTCAGATAAACAATTTAAACATTTCTGAAGAATCAACTGTTAGAGGATCATCTTCCAGAATCAAAGCTTCTCATCCAGAGAATGTTATTATTGGAAAGAAGGATGACCCTATCAGAACAAGATCCTTTCTTAGATCATCTGAAGCATCATTATTTGGACTGGTGTCATTAATTAAACCAACTTCTGTAGATGAAGCTCTGCAAGACAATGATTGGATTATTGCCATGCAAGAAGAGCTAAATCAATTCACCAGAAATGGTGTGTGGGATTTAGTTCAAAGACTAAAAGGATTCAATATAATTGGAACTAAATGGGTCTTCAGAAATAAGCTTAATGAGAAAGGAGAAGTTGAAAGAAATAAGGCAAGGCTTGTTGCTCAAGGGTACAGTCAACAAGAAGGTATTGATTATACTGAAACTTATGCTCCAGTGGCAAGGTTAGAATCTATACGCCTTCTTATTTCATTTGCTGCACAAAGTAACATCACTCTGTATCAGATGGATGTTAAAAGTGCCTTTCTAAATGGTATTATAGAAGAAGAAGTTTATGTCCACCAGCCTCCTGGTTTTAAGAGTGAAAAATTTCCAGATCATGTTTTCAAACTAAAGAAATCTCTGTATGGTTTAAAACAAGCTCCCAGAGCTTGGTATGAGAGATTGAGCAATTTTCTTCTGGAGAAAAATTTCATCAGAGGCAAAGTGGACACAACACTCTTTTGTAAATCATTTAAGAAAGATCTTCTAATTTGTCAAATATATGTGGATGATATCATATTTGGATATACCAATACTATGCTGGGAAAGGAGTTTGCTCAATGTATGTAGGCAGAATTTGAAATGAGCATGATGGGAGAACTGAGATTCTTTCTGGGAATTCAAGTCAACCAAACTCCAGAATGCACTTACATACATCATACCAAATATGTTAAAGAACTTCTAAAGAAATTTAACATGACTGATAGTAAGCTGGCAAAGACTCCCATGCATCCAACTAGTTCACTAGGCAAGGAAGAGGTAAGTAAGAAAGTAGATCAGAAACTCTACAGAGGTATGATAGGATCTCTTCTTTACTTAACTGCTTCTAGACCTGACATATTGTTCAGTGTATGCTTGTGTGCTAGATTCCAATCAGATCCTAGAGAATCACACTTGACAGCTGTCAAGAGGATTCTAAGGTATCTGAAAGGTACTTCTAATGTGGGTTTGTATTACAAAAAATCTGATGATTTCAAATTAGTTGGATTCTGTGATGCTGACTACGCTGGAGACAGAGTGGAAAGAAAAAGTACTTCTGGAAGTTGTCAATTTCTAGGAAGAAATCTAATCTCTTGGTACAACAAGAAGCAATCCACAATTGCACTATCAACCACAGAGGCAGAATATATTGTTGCTGCTGGATGTAGCACGCAGATGCTCTGGATGAAAAATCAGCTAGAAGACTATCAGATATTTGAAAGTAACATTTCTATATTCTGTGATAATACTTCTGCTATATGTTTATCTAAAAACCCCATTTTACATTCTAAGGCAAAACATATAGAAATTAAGCATCATTTCATCAGAGACTATGTTCAGAAGGGAATTATAAATTTAGCCTTTATTGATACAGATCATCAATGGGCAGATATTTTCACAAAACCCCTTGTTGAAGATAGATTCAAATTTATTCTGAAAAATATTGGTATGGATTTTTGTCCAGAATAATATTTGTCAGAAGTAAATTTTACAGATGCAAAAATGCTTAATGCTCTGAAGTATTTCTTCTGATTACTTATTCATTTCCTTAAATTACTTTTTTTGTGTGAAACTCTGAACTAACAATACTCAGAGGATCTGAACGTTGGTTAACGTTTCATTTCTCAAGAGAATTCAGAAGCACATGCAAGCAAACACGTGTCACTCTGAATCTGCAAAGGTGTGTACACTACTGAAGAGACGTTTGAGGTGAAGTTTGAATAGTGAAAATCTTGATTTCCCCCCCAATTTGTCAGAATCAATTAATGCTTGAAATGATTTTTATTCTTTTTCATTAAATGTTATGTGTGAACGTGCCACTATCTGACTGTTTGTATGCCTAAGTGTTTACTATAAATATCACATTTCTCACCACTTTCACACTTTTCACATCTCAAAACGTTTATGCATTTCTGTCTTCTTTTCTCTCTTCACAAAAACCCTAAACGTTTGACAAACTCATCTTCAATGGCAACTTCTTCATCCACTGCTGCACAGTTTCAATCAACCATGGTTGCAGTTACTTCTGCAAATATGGGTGTGACTCCATATACGACACCAAAGAGAACTTTGTTAACACCTGTTGACAAACTGGAAATTCTTTGTGAATCAATGGTGGAATTTGATTCACTGGCTGAAAATGGATTTGAGTTTCGCTCCATAATTGATGCTCAAGGATGGGTAAAATACTTTGACATACTTTTTGGACCAGTCTACCCCCTTCTGGTGAAAGAATTCTGGATCCATGCTGCTGTATACCCTAAGTTTATCTTGTCTTCTGTTCTAGGTAAAGAGATAATCATCACAGAAGATCTGATCAGGAAACTCATTGGATATGAGGAGACAGATGGAGTATCTCACCTGCCAGCTGGGCGTGTAGATATGGAAGAAGTATATGAGGAAGTGATGACTGCTGGATAGGCCTCTAATAAGTTCAAAGATCTGAAGCCTGACTACAAGATCTGGGCAAAGATTTTCATGGGATGCATTCATCACAGAAAGTCTACAAACTCTCCAGATTATGTGAATAATGAACAACTCTACTTTATGTACTGCTTAAGTCAGAGCACCAAGGTAGATCTTTCCTACATTCTGTTTATGCACTTATGGAATCATATAAATGCCTCCAGAGAATCTGTGAAAGAAAAAGGTCAGAAGATCAGAACATGGATTCCCTTTGGAAGGTTAATTTCAGATTTTCTGACAGAAAATGGACTGGTGACTGCTCTATATGCTGCTGGAGTCACAGATGAACTTGAATTCATTCTTGGAAAACCTCTGAATGCAAAGAGTCTTCAGAGACTGAAAATTGTAGAGGAACTCACATCTGCACCCAAGAAGCTGAACACTTCTGAACTAAGTCAGAAGAGAATCCCAGTAGAAGACTACCCTTTGTTCTATGCTGAAGAACCAAGGGAAATAATAGTGAGATATATTGATGCTTGCAAGGTAGATGGAACGCCCATTCCTGCAGATATTATAAAAAGAGCAAGGGAACCATTGCCTGTTGGAGGAGAAGAGATCACAAGAAAAAGAAGTCAATCAGAAGCAGAAGCTGCACCTGTTCAGAAGAAGCCCAAAGTTGCTGAGAAGCCTCAGAAGCTGATAAAGAGGAAAGCATCTGGAGACACTCCTTCTGTTCCTGCAAAACGTATCAAGATTAAAGGTACCAAATCTTCTGTATCTTCTGTAAATAATACTGTTGTAAATGATTCAACATTTAAGTCTATTCCAAAACCACCTTCTACCCAAAAACAATCTGTTCCTGCTCCACCTCATATATTTGTTCCATCCCCATAAAAATCATCTAATCCTGTTTCCATCTCACCTGTAAAACCTTCTACTACACGATCACCTGTACCAAAACCAACAACAACAAAACCACAAAATCAGACTCCACAACCAGAAAAATCAATAAAACAATCTGTACCACAACAACAACAATCAGAAAAACAACCTACAGAACAACCTCAAACAGAAAAACCTACAGAATAATCTGAACAACAACCAAAACAACCAGAAAAACAATCTGAACCACAACCACAACAACAAGAAGAACAACCACAACCACAACAACAAGAAAAACAACCATAACCAGAAAAACAATCTGAACCACAACCACAACAACAAGAAGAACAACCACAACCACAACAACAAGAAAAACAACCACAACCAGAAAAACCACCATCAACCACATCTGAACCTATTGGATCTGCAAAAGTTACATCTGATCCTATTACATCAGAACCACCTACAACTGCACCACCATCTAAACCCTCTAAAAATCCATCAGAAACAACTAACCCATCTAAAACCCATATTCCTGAGACAGAGGTTCTAAACATTACACCTCTCAAAACTGTTTTTGAAGTGTCCTCTACCTCTTACACTCCAACCTCATCATCCAATTCCTCAGAATCTGATATACACCCAGATTTTCTGGTATCCCCCTCTCACAGAAATTCTGAAGTAAACCAACCAGAACCCCCTGTTTCTTCTGAAATTATTATTCCAGATCATATTCCAACACCTAAACCATCTTCTGAAATTACCATTCCCAATCCTACCCCTGCACCCAAGCCAAGAACATCTGAGCATGTACCTTCTGCTTCGTGCAAACTATCTTCTTCTAACAAACTTCCTTCTGGTTTCACCTTGAAAAATTTCTACACCAGAATTGAACCCTCTGACACTATCACTCCTCTCAAACCTAAACTTACCATCATTCTACCATCTGTGCTTCAAACATATATCAAAACAATGTCTGCAGTACCTTCATCAGATCCAAAACCATCCTCTGCTATATCTGCAAAATCTGATAAACCTGCTAAATCTGCTTTCAAACCTTACTCTGATAAACCATTTGATGTGGTTTCCTATCAAACTAAAGCAAAACCAAATCTATTGAATGCCTTAACCAGATCAAAACCTGACAAATCATCTGAAATTCCATTCATACCCTACTACCCTCCTCCTCTGATCTCCATTCATAAATCCATCTTTCCACCTACTCCCCAACCAAAGCCAATAACCTTGGAAACTTTGTTAAACCCAAGACCTAGACTGAATGTTGATCATTTATTTACAAGTTTTTTGCAAGAAATATAGATGTATTTAGGTTATGTACAGAGGAAATATTCATCAACAATGGATGCAAAGGAATCTGATGCCATTTGGAATGGCTTCATAAACAGATTTAACACTGTAGCATCAAATCTGAAGAACGTATGTTCTGATGATGCGAAGCTCAGATTTGCTGAAGCTGCTAGAAGTCTGTTCTGGACTGTTAATAGATCTGGACCACTGCTTCTTACAGATGCTCCTTCATCATCAGAAGAGAATATTGAATCTGCATTTGAAGACAACCCCCTGGCTATGACTCTGATAGAACATCCTTCTGGCTCTACTGCTCCTAGCTTCAAAGCCCCTATGGAAATTGACTCTGTTCAAGCTTCAGAAACTGTTCCACCTTCTTCATCTGAGATCAAGAAAGAACATCCAGATCTTGAAGATAAGATTGCAGTTCTGGAAGCTGGTCAATCAGAAATCAAGTCACGGATGGCTAAACAAGATAAGAAGTCTGAAGACATGACTCAGTGGATGTCCCAACAGGATCAGAAGAATGAAACAATGGCTAAGTGGATGTCAAAACAAGAAAAGTACTCTTCTGAGATCACGGATCTGTTGAAGAAGCTTTTGTCAAAACACTCTTAGTTTATTTAATGTTTCTTTTGACCTAGTTTCAAGAGGAATGAGTGTTAGAACACAGATTGGTTCTTAATAATATCTCTATGTTTTGATGATAACTATTATGAAATTTTGTAATTAAGAATTATATACTCTAAAATTTGCTTAAGAGTTTTTACTGCAAATATTAAAGTAATTATCACTCCAGAAGCAAATCAGAACTGAACATAAGAAATATGCTAGACTCTGAAGCACCAGATGCATCCATTAGAAGATTCTGAATGCTGCCAACAGAAGATCCTGAGCGTAGCCTCCAGAAGGATCTGAAGCAGAAGCTCTAGAAGGATCTGTAGCAGAAGCTCCAGAAGAATCTGAAGCAAGTCAGAAGCATCTGAACCAAAGAAGAATTTTGTATGAAGAGTTTTCAAGCATAGTTACTACAAAAGATTCTGAAAGTACTAAAGCTGTCAGTACTGAGGATCTGACTCAAACATGCTCTGAACTTATACACGCTAAAATCACACCTGCTGCAAAGACTCTGATTCAGCAAAACTCTGATCAACATCAGAAGGCTCTGATCAAATTAGACTCTGATGATTCTTGTTGAAAATTGATGAAGAAGAATTCAAAGATTATGTCCGTTGGAATATCCAAACGACTCTTTCCTTATTTATTCTAGACACAAGAACACAGACAAAAAGGATTTCTCTGTGCTTTCTTCTTCTAGGAAAGGTCACTTGATGTGAAGACAAAAAGGCTCAGACCTTTTGGTACACTCTTCTCAACGTGAAGTACTCTTGGATCAATGTGCCTATAAAAGCAAGTCTTCAACCATCTTCTTTAGTTGACGTTTTACCTGAAAAGAATTCAATATCCAAAGCTCTCATACAATTCACATTCTTTCTAGAATTAATTTCTTTGTTCTTAATATTAAGTGAAAAATCACAGTTGTGATAAAGCTTTATTAGAAGCAATTTAAACACTTGTATTTGTCATTACATTTGATTGTAAGAAAACCTTAAGAAGATCCAGTTAGGATCAGTAGTTCTTGATAAAACTTTGAACAGTTATTCTTAGTGCTTACTATTGTAATCAGTTGATTAAATAGTGGATTAAGTCCTTGATTGAGAAAGGCAAATCACTCTAGGAAGGGTGGACTGGAGTAGTTGAGTTCAACGAACCAGGATAAAAATACTTGAGTTTTTATTTCTAAGTTTTTATCTTCATACTTATTCAACCCCCCCTTCTAAGTATTTTCTCACCTTCAATGAGTTCCTAAAACAAACATAAATATTGTAGTACCTAATTGTGGCTTTCTAAAAAGTACAAGTGTGTTCCATAACTCTTCCTGGTTAGAGAGAACCGAGGTTCACAAGTTGGCAAAAACTCGCATTGGCAAAACCAGGTCAGCATGAGTTTTTTAATTCCAAAACCTCTCCAAATCGATGCTAATCAAAGATTAAGCCTCATTTATGATATTTATATTGATAATGAACATTTGTACATCAATTCCCACGAAAATGACACAAAGATCAAAGGAAATCATTATTTAATGCAAGTTGCAAAAGTGAATAGTGAAGAAAGAGAAAAAAGGTGGCTACCCTTGTCAAATCATCAACTTTAATTCAACAAGTAACCTCCTATCCTATCAATCATGATGAAAAAAATCTATGGGACATGGAGAATATATTAGTAGAGTGGCTTAAAGATAAAGATGAAGATTGCATTGGAAAACTCAAAGATTTTTATGATGGAAGGTTAAAATTGGCAATTTGCTTCACTTTTACCCATACCTTGATCCAAGGCTTTTGACTATAAATAGAACTCACTTCCTATATCCCAAACACACAAGTTTCATGCTAGAAACCAGCTAGAACTCCATTCCTTACACAATCACAAGTTCTTGCAAATTTTCATTAAGTTTCCAAAATCCCTCAAAATCTACTTTTGCAAAACACCTTTCAAAACCATTTCCAAACTTCTTCCAACTCAAGAAACACTTCAAACACATCAAATAAGATGTATTGAAGCTATCCAAATCACTTCCATATTTATGTAACAAGGTTCTAGTGAGTTGGTCTTTGAAATCTTTGGATTTTGGAGATTTTCCTTCATTTACAAGGCATTTCGTCCACTAGCTTGTTTGGAGGTTGTTTGGAGCATCTATTCATCATCCTAGAAACATTTGAAGATCTTGGAAGAGCTTTCAAAATCTATGGTTTTCTTATTGCATAATCTTTCTTCAAGAGGTAAACCTGAAACTCATAAATGTGAACTTTCCATTTGCATTTCACATGCTACCATGATTGTTTTTAGGGTTTTTACCATGATGTTCTTAAACTTTTTCAACTTCTAACTTGATTTTTATTGTGATATTGATCTTGTATTATTTATACATATTTATTAACATGTTTAAATAATCAAATTTGTTTGATTCATTGTCTTACCATGTGCATTTTATTCTTTTTATCATTTAGATTTTTATGTTTTGTTCACAAACTTAAAAACTACATAACTTCTCCATTTTAAATCATTTTTAAGTGGTTCTTTTTGCAAAATTCTTGTGTTGTAACATATTTCTATATAATGTTTAAATAATTCTAAAAATCCTATTTTCGAAACACTTTTCATTATGAGAAAGTTATAACCCATTTTAGAGTTTTCACCTTCCTATCTTTCCTTCTTTATTTCAAACATTTGGATTTCATTATCTTTGAGTTTTTAATTTGAGATTATGAACATGGATTGTTAGGTTCTTTGGGCATTTAAGTTTGAATTTCAATTTTGCTTGGACACATTTAGGTGGTTAACCTTTAAAAACTTTTGATTATCCCCATGAGGTTTTGAACCTTTTATTTACACTGTTGTGACATTGATGATTTACATATGATATCCTTTACCTTTACCCCTTTATCCTAACTTTAGGATTGGAGTCTCCGTGCTCTATTTAGCGTCCCACCATGGAGATTCTTTACCTTTTATCCTAACCTTAGGATTGGAGTCGTCGTGCTCTATTTAGCGTCCCGCCGTGGACATTCTTTACCTTTTATCCTAACTTTAGGATTGGAGTCGCCGTGCTCTATTTAGCGTCCCTCTGTGGACATTCTTTACCCTTTTATCCTAACCTTAGGATTGGAGTCGCCGTGCTCTATTTAGCGTCCCGCCGCGGACATCTTTTACCTTTTATCCTAACCTTAGGATTGGAGTCGCCGTGCTTTATTTAGCGTCTCGCCGTGGACATTCTTTACCTTTTATCCTAACTTTAGGATTGGAATCGTCGTGCTCTATTTAGGGCCCCGCCGTGGACATTCTTTACCCTTTTATCCTAACCTTAGGATTGGAGTTGTCGTGCTCTATTTAGCGTCCCGCCGTGGACATCTTTTACCTTTTATCCTAACCATAAGATTGGAGTCGCCCTGCTCTATTTAGTGTCCCGCCGTGGACATTTTTTACCTTTTATCCTAACCTTAGGATTGGAGTCGTCGTGCTCTATTTAGCAACCCTCCGTGGACATTCTCTCCCCTTTATCTTAACGTTAGGATTGGAGTTGTCGTGCTCTATTTAGCGTCCTGCCATGGACATTCTTTACCCTTTTATCTTAACCTTAGGATTGGAGTCGCCGTGCTCTATTTAGCTTCCCGCCGTGGACATTCTTTACCCTTTTATCCTAACCTTAGGATTGGAGTCGCCGTGCTCTATTTAGCGTCCTGCCGTGGACATTCTTTACCCTTTTATCCTAACCTTAGGATTTGAATCGCCGTGCTCTATTTAGCATCCCGCCGTGGGCATCCTTTACCCTTTATCCTAACCTTAGGATTTGAGTCTCCGTACTCATCTTTAGCGTCCCGCCGTGGACATTCTCTACCACAACAATCTCAACTTAAATTCAGGAGTCGCCGCACTCCATGTAAGTACTTCCCTATGAATGCTTACATCCCCTTGGAACCTTGACCACAATCAAGATTTCCTCCCCCCTAGATAGGGGAACTATGAACGCTCTGATTTCTCGATGAGAATACGTAGGCATAAGATGCGATTTCTTAGCGAGCCAACTAACAACCAACCTTTTCTTTCTCCTTCACTAACAACTAACTTCCTGTTAACATTTAAAACTTAGAATTGGAGTCGCCGTGCTCTATTTAGTCGTCCCGCCGTGGACATTCCCTTTGTTTACCTTTGCAACTTAGGCTTGGAGTCGTCGTGCTCTATTTAGTCGTCCCGCCATGGACATTCCCTTCTTTTCTAACTTAACCTTAGTTTAGAGTCGCCGCACTCTATGTAGGTGTCTCGCCGCAGACATTTACTTTCCCTTTGGAACCTTGACCACAGTCAAGAGTTCCTTACCCTAACCAGGGGAACTACGGTTGCTCTGATTCCATTCTCGTCAGGATACGTAGGCACGAGATGCGATTTCTTGGCGAGCAGCTTTGTATATACTTTATATCTTTACCCTTATCACATTTCCTTTAGCAAGCAAAATTTAGCAAAACACAAATATTAACAAGAGGTTCCTGTAGAGTACTACAAATGTTTAGGATGTGAAATACCTACCCTAGGCATAACCAACCCCTGAACCTTTAGATCTCTCTTTGCTTAGCTTTAGGCCTTGCTTTTTGCTTTGCATTTTTATAGGTTTTTCTTTCTTTAAACCTTTCCTTTTTGGATAAATTAAAGTCCGGTTGTGAATTTAAGAATTAAGATTCAAGTTAATTAATAGCTTGGTGTCATGATTCTCACCACAACAGAAATGGCGACTTCACTAGGGACCTCCCCTAAGAGGGTTAAGCCCATCTTGTTTATATTTGTATTTGCTATATGTTTGCTTGCTTGTATATTTATGTATATTTGTCAATATATCTGTTTGATTTGGGTGCCTTAAGTGGTGAGATAAATCCTAACCCGGATTTGAGTGACACATGAGATAGGATTGTGATATGATCAATAGTTGGGCTATTGGGAGTAGTCCCAATATGTCTGACATATGATGTAATCACGCTCATTGAAGACTCTTTGAGATGGTTAGTAATGCATGAGTTGTCGTGTATTCACTAATTATTTTAATATGAGTCTGTGAAACTGAGGACCTTTAGTAACACTTTTACCCCACTTGGCCTTTTTAGGACGTAGCACGAAAATTGTTAGGGAGTAGTCCCTCAATAGTTGTCACGTGATGCTACACTCAGACGAGTTTATCTTGAGAATATTGTTGACTCACATAAGTAGTTGCGTTAGTTAGAAATATCCGAAGGATTTACTATGACTCTGGGAATTTTGATAGAACCCGTTGTGCAGGTGCTTTACCCATAGTACACAGCCTATGAAGTTACTGCATTTGACAATATTGTTAAATGCAATATCTCACACTGAGTATGAAAAGATCACAAATAGAGAAACTGCATTTGACATGTTTGAGTCCTTAAAGATGACTCATGAGGGAAACTCTCAAGTCAAGGAAACAAAGGCTCTGGCTCTAATCCAGAAGTATGAAGCCTTCAAGATGGAAGACTCTGAATCTGTTGAAGCTATGTTCTCCAGATTTCAAATACTTACAGCTGGACTAAAGGTTCTGGATAAAGGATACTCTACTGCTGATCATGTGAAAAAGATCATCAGAAGCTTACCTACCAGATGGAGACCTATGGTGACTGCGTTGAAAATGGCTAAAGATCTGAACAAGATCTCCTTGGAGGAACTAATCAGTTCACTAAGGAGTCATGAAATTGAACTTGAGGAAGATGAACCTCAAAAGAAAGGTAAATCAAACTAGAGCTAATTACAAACGCAAGATATCAGAGCAAGAAGTGCATAATGTAGAAATCCAAATGGAGATCGTTGATTTGAAATCAGACAGGACCACTCGTTAATCACTAAGCCATGTTTCTTGTTGTTTGCACTTTCCTTATTTTGTACTAGCTGTTCGCTTTCAAATTATGTTTGTACTTTTGTGTTAATGAAATGAGCATTACAACTTTTGATTCAATTCATTTTGTCCAGAATTTGCATCTTTATGCTTTATCTTTTAAAAAAATATACATCTTTTGTTCAAACTTTTGATATGCAAATATTTGAGGGAGGATGATGAAAACGTTATACCCATAACTGCTGTCAGTATGCTTTCAATCAAACTTTGTTGACGATGTAAGGCATTGTTTCAACTCCCAAACACTGGAGAAATAAGGAAGATAATCCCTTGTTAACCCCTTTGAACCTTTTGTGGTGTACTGTGATGCGTCTAAGATGGGATTAGGCGGAGTTCTTATGCAAAATGGTAAGGTAGTGGCGTATGCTTCGCGGAAACTGAGGGCGCATGAAAGGAATTACCCTACTCATGACCTTGAATTGGATGCGGTAGTTTTCATGTTAAAGATCTGGAGGCACTATTTGTATGGTTCGAGATTTGAGGTGTTCAGTGACCATAAGAGTCTGAAATATCTGTTCGATCAGAAGGAACTAAATATGAGACAGAGAAGATGGTTGGAATTCATGAAGGATTATGATTTCAGCTTAAGTTATCATCCAGGAAAGGCAAATGTAGTGGCAGATGCTTTGAGCAGAAAAACAATTCATATGTCGGCTTTGATGGTGAAAGAAATGGAACTAATTGAGCAGTTCAGAGATGTGAGCATGGTTTGTGAAATTACGACAGGTGGTGTGATGTTGGGCAAGTTGCAAGTGAACAATGATTTCTTGGATATGATTAAGGAAAAACAAAAGTTAGATGTGAAGCTAGTGGATTTGATGCCGAGAGTAGGGAGTGACTCCGATAGTGATTTTAAGTTGGATAGTACAGGTGTGCTGAGATTCAGAGGCAGGATTTGTGTACCGGATAATGACGAACTGAAGAAGTCAATTCTGAGTGAAGGACATCGTAGTAGTCTGAGTATCCATCTGGTAGCTACGAAGATGTACCACGATTTAAGGAAGTTATTTTGGCGGGATGAATCGTTTATCAAGAGGAGTGTATGTGATTCACCCGTACTCCTTTGTGGAGAATGGTTGGATGGATCGTTACTCAGGAGGAGTGTATGCGATCCATCCATACTCCTTTGTGGAGGATGGTGGGATGAATCGTTGCTCAGGAGGAGTGTATGCGATTCATCCGTACTCCTTTGTGGAGAATGGTGGGGATAGATCATTGCCAAGGAGGGGTGTATATGATCTATCCTAGGTTCGATTGAATGAACCAATGAGTCGGTGCCGCATGCATGGTGTTGAGTTTCATGTTTGCATTATTGCATGTTGTGTTTGATGTTTGGACAGTAGGTCGTGGTTGATGCCTGTTGGGTGATATTTTATATAATTACTACTTTTGATCATGTATCTTATTACTGATAATATTTTATCATGTTTCTCACCCCTTTGTTGTTGTGGTGGTCTGTGCTTCTTCGGAAGTACAGATAATCCAGGTACATAGCGAGCTTGGATAGTGGTGTGCAGGTCGAGTCTTAGGATGCTCTGATACGTAACACGGGACTTGGGTGTTTACTTTTATTATGTTGAATTTGTTTTATTCCTGTGACGTATCATATTTTGGTGAACCTTGTTAATGAATGACTTTATGTAATTAGGAGGATGGCCGAGAAATGTTGAATTAATGATCACTTCCGCTGTTTTATTTTGAAAACCATCTATTGATGTTGAATTATTTGAGGTGATATCCCACTTTTGAGGAGAAACTCTGATGTTTACTTGAATTAATTGTATTTCATTTTAAATTTGGGAAGTGGGGTGTTACAAACCCAATCTTCATCAACCTCTCAGTTAGATTCATGTGCTTGAACATGTCTCTTTGTCAAGGACTTCATTTTGGTCACATATCCTAGTGGCAGTAACTGATACTCCACCTAATGGTCCAACATTTTTCTTCACACCAGTTATAGAAGAATTGGAACCAACTCCCTTGTTTTTGTTTTCCTCATCCTTGTTGATACTAATTCCTTTGTTGGATGAACTTATCTTAGGATTTTTAGAATTGAGACTCGTTTTGAAAACAATAAGAACTTGAGGGAGAAGATGAGAAATAATTTTTTGAGGGCAATATAAATATAAGTGAGGGATATTCTTGCTTGTAACGAAGGCCCATATAAAAGGAGGTTTTGAAACATGATAAATATGTTTTGGTTCACGTGTAACACATACCAAAAGAGAGAGAAACTCCCTTACAAGCCTCCATAGCTTTGACTGCTATTGATTCTCACAAAAGCAGATACCAAGTGCACCCCTTAAATTTTCAAAGTGGATTGTATCTAATGCCTTAGTGAAAATGTCAACCAACTGTTTTTTAATTACCACATGTTCAAGAGCTACAACTTTATCTTCAACAAGTTCCTTAATGAAGTGATGATGAATATACGCTTGGTTCCAATATATTGAACATGATTCTTTAAAATATTGGTAGCACTCAAGTTCTCACAGAACAATATCATGAAATCGTATCCCATATTGTACTCTTTCAACGTTTGTTTCATCCAGAGAATTTGATTATAATTGCTCCCTGCAACAACATACTCAGCTTCAATAATAAATAAAGAGACGTGATTTTTCTTCTCGTTGAACTAAGATGTTAAGTTGTTTCCAAGGAAAAAGCATCCACCAAATGTGATATTTCTATCATAAACACTCCTAGCCCAATCAGCATCACAATATTCTACCAGTATAAGATAAGTGTCATGTGAGTAGAGAATACCATAGTAACATGTCCCATTAACATACCTCAATATTCTCTTTACTTGAGCAATATGTATGGTCTTGAGTTTTTTTTATATCTATAACACCCACCAATAGAAAATATGATGTCAGGTCTGCTTGTTGTAAGGTAAAGCAGACTTCCAATCATGCTTCTGTATAAGCTTTGATTAACATCAACTCCATTTTCATCTTTCATCATTTTCACATGACTAGCAACATGAGTTCTTTTATGGCTAGAATTGTTAGGGTCAAACTTTTTCACTATACTGTTAATATACTTGCCTTGAGATACAAAGATGTTATATCTTCCATCAACTTAACTTAAAGACCAAGGAAGTAAGTGAGTTCACCTACAAGACTCATCTTAAACTTATATTTCATTTTTTGGACAAAATATTCCACCATCGAGTCTAAGATTCCTCCAAACAAAATTTCATCAACATATGTGCTACCATGATTTTCCCTTCATATAACTGCATAAATTGAGTTTTATCTATTCCTCCTCTTTTGTAGCCATTATTGATCAAGAAATCAGTTAATCTTTCACGCCATGCTCCTGGAGCTTGCTTTAACCCATAAAGAGATTTCTTTAATTTGTACTCATGGTCTTAAAAACTAGGACCAATGAACCCCTTTGGCTGCTCAACATAGACTTCTTTATTGAGCTAACCATCCAAAAAAGCACTTTTGACATCCATTTGATACAATCTGAATTTCATCATGCATGAAATTCCTAGTAGTAATCTAATGGACTCAAGTTTATAAGCTTGAGAAAATGTCTCATCAAAATCTACTCCTTCTATTTGAGTGTACCCTTGAGCCACTAACCTTGCCTTATTTCTTGTCACGATATAACTTTCATCATATTTGTTCCTGAAAATCCACTTGGTACTAATGACATTCACATCATCATATCTAGGTACTTACTCACACACTGCATTTCTTCTGAATTGACATAGTTCCTCTTGCATGGCATTTATTCAGAACTCGTCAGTTATGGATTTCTTAACACTTTTAGGTTCAATATTGGAGACGGAGCAAGAGTTAGCAATCATATTTCTGGATTTGGTGATGTCTCATTCATTTAGATTCCCTATGACATTATTAAGAGGATGATCCTTCTGTATTTTGATGGAAGGTCCTTTGTTGATAGTGGCTTCTTCAGAATTTGCACTTTCGATTTCATTTTCACATCCCTTGTTTAGGACATATGTTGGGACATTTGTTTGTTGATGTGAAATATTGTCATCATCCTTAACAACTTATTTTTCTTCAGGATTATCATCATAATAATGTTAATGGATTCCGTCATAGTCTTGGTTTTAGAGTCAAGACCATGTAGGCCTTGTTGTTGGTAGAGTATCCAAGGAATAACCCTTCTTCACTCTTTGGATCCATATTTATCCTTTGTTCACAATCTGCCAAGATATATAACTTACTACCAAAGGCACAAAAATGCTTAAAATTTGGTTTTCTGCCTTTCAAAAGTTCATACAATGTAGCTTTGGTTCCAAGCACGACGATCACTCTATTTTGAATGTAGAGAGCAGTGTTCATGGCTTCAGCCCAAAAATTAAAAGGAAAATAATTTGCATACAACATAAATCTTAAAGCTTCTTGTAAGTTTATATTCTCTCGCTCAACCATTCCATTTTGCTGAGGTGTGATAGGTGCTAAGAATTCATGACTAATCCCATCAACAGAGAAAATTTTGATACCATAATAGTGTGTGTGATGGATTGGAGTAACAACTAACTTGACTATTGATTTTGTGATGTATGAGGATCTTCTATTTATATAAACTTCAAAGGTTTGAAGAGAATCGATGATTTCATCTACCATTAAGGTGCTTAAGTCTTGAGCTTCTTCAATTTTTGTTACCTTCACGTTAAATTTCTGAGGCAAGGATCTGAGAGTCTTTCTAACCAGCTTTTCTTCTGACATCTTTTCTCCAAATGTAAAAGAATTATTGGCTATGTCACACAATCTAATGTTGAACTCATATATGGATTCATATTCCAACATTATCAGATTGTCAAACTTGGTTGTGAGGAGTTGTAGCCTTGACATCCTAACCTTGGATGTGCCTTAATGAGATGTCTTCACAATCTCACAAGCTTCTTTAGCTACAATACAAGTGTTGATTAGTCTAAAAATGTTTTTGTCCACACCATTGAATATAACATTTAAGGCTTTACCGTTTCTAACAGCTTCATCATCTTCATCTATCAGCTTCAAGATTTAAACCTATTGAACCATATTCATAAGTGATCATAGGATGTTTCCAACCTTTAACCACAACCTTGCAAGTTTTCTTGTCAATGGATTTGAGAAAATAAACCATCTTTGCTTTTCAATAGTCATAATTTGTGACATCAAAAACATTTGGCTTATTGACTGAACCTTCATCCTTAGTGTTGTCCATTTGAAAAATAATTATCCTTTATGGAGCTCGCCCAAATAGAACAGGGTGCCTGCTCTGACACCAATTGAAATTTTTCCCCTGAGGGAACAGATGTTCAAAACGATGTAGATACAAGTAACCCAACTTCTTAAACCATAATGATAACAATACAACAATAATGTAGAAAACAATAAAAACATAAGAAATTGGTAACCCAGTTCAGTGAAACCACATCTACATTTGGAGGGCAGTCTACCCAATAAAGGAAATTCAATACTTTGAATTAGTACGCTTAGTCTTGTTTGAACAACAAACCTTATGTTACTAAATGCCTCTTCCTAATCCAACTTACTTTCTATTTAAGACTCTCCCTAAATATGAGAACCCACTCACTTTCTTCAACCACTAACCACTAATGATCAACCTTAATAATAAGTCTATTCTTGTTGAATTTACAACTCAACTAAGACAAACCAACAACTATGCCAAGTTACTAAAATATAAAGTGGTGTACACATATATTCAACATTAATCATTATTGTAGCATTAACATGGAATACAAGAAAGAAAAGACTCACAAACCCTATACACAAAGAACTTAATCTTGCATACAAAACTCTCAACTAAAGCACGAGAATTTAGTCTCTTTATAGAACAATGTCTTATGGGCTTTTTCCTTATGGATCTCTTATTTAAATTCGTCAATAATAATAAAGAATCTTGTTGGAATTGATTGCTCTATAAAAATATCTAAAAGATATGATTTGTTACATTCAAATTCAAATTTAAATCTCCATTTAAGTTTGATTTGATCTTCAACAACTGTCAAACAAATCAACCACAGATTCTTAACAAATCTGATTAAAATCTAATCAAAAAGTTTGCACCAAAAACATTCCTCATGGCCTACTGACAAGGCGAGATGTTACACTACACATGCTAGAACATCATATTTCACATGTTGCACCGGTACATCCAAATTAACTTTTCTCCATGACTCGTAAATCTTCTCTATAAAGAAAACCTTGGATAGAATAATTATGAACCAAATTGCACTACCATATTTCTGTTGCCATAGACCAAATGTTGGAGCACACATATTGGAACATCCTAACCAACATGTGTCCCTTCTACACCAAAACCAACTTGATCAAACTCCATGTTGTTTTACATAATGCAGTCAATCTTAAAAGGACCAACAAACAAAATTATATTCGTTTATTACCAATGACAATAAATCTTTTTGTGACATTTGTCACTTTTCCAAACAAATGAAAAAACCATACAATGTTAGTACATATGATGCTACTTCTAATTTTTCTCTTTTACATTTTGGTATATGGGGACCAATATATACTCCTTCAATTCATGAACATATGTATTTTTTAACCATTGTGAATGAATTTAGTATACTTATATGGGATATTCTGATGAAATCTAAATCTGACGTAGTTATGCATGTTTAAAACTTTGTTAAAACATGGTTGAAAACTAACACACAACAACTTCTCAGATCATAAGGATATATAATGGTCCTGAATTTTCCCTTTCTTAATTTTACAACACCAAAGGCATACAACACCAAATGTCTTGTGTTCAAACTCCCCAACAAAATGGGAGAGTGGAGACAAAACACCATCACATGTTGAGTGGAGACAAAACACCAAATGTCTTGTGTTCAAACTAACAAAATGGGAGAGTGGAGACAAAACACCATCACATGTTGAATGTTGGAAGAGCCTTGTTATACAAATCTAAACTTCCAAAGCCCTATTGGTCATATGCAATAAATCATGACGTATTCCTGATCAATAGAGTCACAACTCTAAAATCATCCAATAAATCACCTTATTACACTTTATTTGACAAATATCTTGACTTACAACTTTTTAAAGTGTTTGGATGTCTTCATTTTGCATTAACTTAAAAACCCTACAGATCCATACTTGATTCAAGAGCTGGAAAATATGCTTTCTTGTGATACAAACCATGTTACAAAGGATACCTTATTTTGGATTTACATACAAATGAAGTGTTCATTTCTAGAAATGTAACTTTCCATGAACATATTATCCCATTGTCATGAAATGACTCTAGTCCCAATAACAATTGTTTTTCTAATGCTGATTGGGCAGGTTGCATTAAGACACAAATATCTATATCTGACCAATGTTTCTTCCTAGGTAATTCTCTAATTAATTTCATGGTGCACCAAGATACAATGTATTAATTTGAATTGATATCATATTTACACAAGACGTGTAAATATACAAAATCAATACAGACAAAAATTCTATGATCACAGTTTTAAGTCTTAACTAACAACAAGACAAATCAAAAGTGCGGATTCTAACAAAACCTATAACTAATCAACAAATCGGTACCAAGGAAAAACCTAATAGCATGCAATTCTAGGAAAGTGGTAAAAGCAACCTAACATGCAATTTTTAGTTTTATATATATATATATATATATATATATATATATATATATATATATATATATATATATATATATATATATATATATATATATATATATATATATATATATATATAGAGAGAGAGAGAGAGAGAGAGAGAGAGAGAGAGAGAGAGAGAGAGAGAGAGAGAGAGAGAGAGAGAGAGAGAGAGAGAGAGAGAGAGAGAGTACGCCAAATGTATAATGGTTTGTCTATCGCTAAGCTTACTCCACTCTATAATGGTTTCCCATTTAAAAATTTTGTCTTCCAATATAGTTTGTGACAAATTACACAATATTTAGTACAACCGCAATATCCAAATAATGCTGAAAATATAAAAAAAAAATTATATCTAAATCGCTTGACTTGTACACAATATCCGAACAGAATCCTTGCAAAATATGCACTTGAAATCATCTTGAATCTTCCAGCCTCAATAATACTCCAAAGTCTTTGTTCTGTAACGATCTTTCCTCGATCCTACCAGTATCTTAAGTGTTGGTCTATCTGAATATTAAGAATAACTCACACCATATTTGTAGGCTTCCGCACAACACTACTGAAGTGAATATAGTGACAAGAAGTTCATTCTTTTGCACTGGATTTTTCAAAACCATCCACAACACCACACACCTTGCAAATCCTGGAAAATCTCCAAAGAAACGTTAAACATAATAACATAATCTCCTCAACAATCAAAAATCTCCAAAGATGAGATTTATGTCCACGCGAAAATGGAATTAGAATAAGGTATAAGATGAAAGAAATCTTTTTCAAGCACTTAAGAAAGATTCAAAACCCTTTTTGAAATTGAGAGAACATGTGAGTTGTGAATTTTCAAATCAATATTGGAAGTGTGTGTTTTCTAACATTATGAAACATTTTGAGAGAAAATGATTTTATATGTGTTTAAGGTCTAGCTTAAAAAGAGTGAAAATGGTGTATGATCTGAGTCATGAGCAAAACACTTGATTTGAGTCAGAAAATTAAGTGATTTGAATCAAGAAGCAAAAGGCACGTGAGAACCCACAGTGTGATTCGAGTCACACAAAATGTGATTCAAATCACATGATTTGAGTCATGAGATATGGTGATTCAAACCAGAGTTCCAAACGTAAACCAAGAAACTTTCAACTCAGTGTGATTTGATTTAAGCATTCTTGTGATTTGAATCGTGAAACTGGAAAATGGTTCATTATCTCCTTGTAAGTCTGATTTGAGTCAAGTGAATAGTGTGATTCAAATCAGACTCTCACAATCTCATTTTTGAAAATTTTCAAATGGCTTTTGAGATTATACTATAGTCATGACTTAAACCACTCTCAAATATAGTTCTTTATCTAAAAACTCAATGGATTGGCTTGAAACATATTTCTTAAAATCAAACAAAATACTTTGATTTATGCATGCAAAAATGGATTTAAAATCAACCCGGAAGATGCTAATCAATGAGGAAAATCAATAACTAAATAAACAAACCAAAAACTTAAAAGACAAGACATCAAAACTCTTAACCCGAAAGGCAGAGACATGCAACATGCAGCTTCAATTTTTCCATGCACATTCAAGCTATACCATCTTTTATAAACCATAATCCTCTCACTGACTATTCTCAGGACTACCTCACCAATAATACTACTACTCGTATTTCTACCATTCTCACTAACCTTCTCAACGCACATGTAATTCCAGTCGGATTACTATGCCTCCTACATACTTAAAAGATTGTCATTGCTATCTCATCCAGTCAATGGACACGTGCTAACATTATGCATTTACTTTTTTTTCTTTTATTATTTACTATTTATTTAAATTATGTTGAGTATGTTTATGTATATCATGCAAAATGTGAATCTTAAAGAAAGATTAACAAGTCAAACATCTTATAAATTTTAAAAGTTAAAATAAGATTTAGTGTATTTACAATCATATTTGTCAGAATTCAGAAAGAACTTGGAGTATTTACTCCTTTCTTTTTCATTCATCATTGAAAGTGAAACTTCACTCTCAAAGACCACTTATGACTGCAACAAAAGGCTTCAACTTCTCCTTACTCTTAGTGATGACCAAGAACAAAACTCTATACAACACAATCATACCAAACATGATAACAAGATCAACCCACTTTGAGTAACCCATTTCAACATGCCATGTATCATCCAATATTTCCCTACCACTCATAGTTTTTGTCCCCATAGAAACATTCAAATTCTCAAACTCATTCTTGAATGATCCTTGAAATGCATACTTAAGAAATGATATATGGTATAAAGGGTATTTCCATAGTGGTTTAGGTAGTTTATTTGGTAATCTATAGAATCCAGCTGTTAATATCATGAGTCCTTCAATTCCACCAGTAATGAACATTCCTATTACATAGTTTGGTGATATGCTTCCAACAACCAACATGAGACTTTCAACCCACATCACAATGGCTAATAGCAATGAAATGAAGTATATAAAGTGTTCTAGTCCTTTGTGCATTCTGCAAAGGTAGTATGCTATTCCTCCGGGAATTAGAGAGATCATTAGAATGTAAGGAACAGCTGAGAATATATTTCCTATCAGAAAAGCACTAACACCATAGTGTCCATTCAATCTCTCTCGTTCAAATACCTGATAGATGAAAGCAAAAATATATCATTTCGAATATTGCTAAACATATTGGCGTCTGGTGTCTGGTGTCTGATGCGTGTCAGTAAATTTACCTTCATTTCCTCCAAAAGAGGAGAGAACCCACCAACAAGGGTCATGAAAGTCAGAACTGAGATAAGAAATGTGAGGAGTGAACCTCTCCCCTGAAAATGCATGCAAGAAGAAACTTTAGGTGCTATTATTACCTACAAAATTTGTTTGATAAAACTAGACTTATTGCTTAATCTATATCTTACCTGAACAGATCCTGATCCACTAGTTGAGCCAATGTCATAGAAGATAGAACCAATGCTTATAGCAATTAAAACAAAGACAACTAAACGTAGCCAGTAGTTGCCTACGTCTCGAAACAACTGCAAAGAAGATCTTCTTATAAGAACAAGACATTGAGTGATAAATGCAGCATGGATCCTCTTCTTCCCTATAACACCGGAGTCCTAAACACATGCAGAAAATGTTAGTCTTTCATGTTAATCATAGATTCATAATAGTCTTTTGGTTCTTGCAAACTCTTTTTAGTGATGTTAGTGGGAGGGAGAGAGGAGTGTAACATGAATCTTACACTATCATTTATTTTCGCAACTTCTTTTTTAACTCGTTTTCTAATTCGAGATGATTTATAAGACTTTACAAGGAAATCAATTGCTTCTTCTGTGGTTACTCCCTTACCAAAGCCTTCTTCAACATCATCATCCTGTAAGCAATAAAATGAATCATATATAATAAGTTCTAAATTTTCCGCTGCCTAATAGCCAAACTAGAGATTTTGCTTACCATTTCAAAATCTTTGTTTATGATCCTTAAGTAGTGATCAGAAGGATTGTGGAGTGTTGGACAAGGAAAACCATTTGCAGCAAAAAACTGCACTGAATCAAGTGTCACTATACATGTATTTTGTCAACTTGAAATCAATATGTGCTACGAGGATTTCAATTTGATCCTAACCTGATTTGCGTCATAGGATGGACCAAAATATACGGTTTCACCAGAAGACAGAAGACAAAGGTCATGAAAAAGTTCAAAAACTTCACTGCTAGGTTGGTGGATGGATACAACAACAGTCCTTCGAACACCGTCACTTAAATTTAAACGCGCAATCCTACTCATAACATAATAAGAAGCTGCACTATCGAGTCCGCTCGTCGGTTCATCAAGGAAGAGAAGTCTCGGCCGCGTTAGAATCTCGATGCAAATGCTAAGTCTCCTCCTTTGTCCTCCACTTAGACCTTTAGAACTCCATCCTCCAACCCTTGTGTTAACAGCATCTATTAGGCCCATTTCTCTGAGTATAAGATCTGCTTGCTCCTTTTTTTCTGTTATGGACATGGAATCTGGAAATTGAAGCTGAGCTGAATAGTATAAAGTTTCTCCGGCAGTTAACGTCGACAGCATAGCCTCGTCTTGTGTTACATAGCCCTGATTTCACATGAAGATGTTAATGAATCTCCTTTCATAAAACAATTTTATTTGCAGGACTTTGTAGCTTTTTTCGGAATTTTTCTTACTGATATTCCATACGCCAGTGCTTGTTTATGGCCATTGATTAGAATTTTTCCTGTGTGCTTTATGTTTGAGCTTAATCTTCCTGTCACATATTGATTATATCAAAAGAAAGAAACTTGGCTTTCAAATGTACAAAGTATTGCTAGTGTAATTTCATATGAACATAAACATATGAGATTGCTTGTTTAACAAGTAATCCCCAAAAGGAACTTATAATCTATAAAAAAACTTCTCAAAATCATTAAATTTACTATAATAACCTGCTAAAGCATCAAGAAGTGTGGATTTTCCAGAACCAGAAGGGCCCATTATAGCCAAAAGTCTTCCGGGTTGAGCATAACCAGTAAGACCCTCAAGAATAGGTTTCCTTTTGTTTCCATTTGGAACAGTGACTCTCAGATTCTCCCATGTCACTGTTATGCTTCCTTCCTTATTCCCTCCATCAACATTTACACTCATTTCTATTGGCTTTAGAACATCATCACCACCTTTAATAAGTTTGACAAGTGGATAAAGGGTAGCCATTTAGGATCATGGAAGTGAAAAAGAAGGTATGAATGAATTATGACTATAGTTTTGGTGAAGGTGTGAAAGTTAGAGTCATGTTTTGTGGTAGTAGTGATGATTATAGTAGAATATAGTGCATGATGAAAAAGAATGGCGATTTAAACAATGGTGAGTATATATCAGAGAAATATAGCTGTTTTGTGTATTTGGAATTGATTATCCTTGAGTTCCTAGGAAGGCACGACAAGAGGGTACAAAAGACATTCATTGGATGCACAACAGCAAAATGGATAGCTATTGCCGCACACTTTTATTTTTTTCTAGTACCATCTCTACGTTCAAAGGGTTGGGGGACAGGGGGGAATTTACCCGTCAATGACAAAGAATGATTTCTAGATAAGTTGACAAGTCAAAGCGGATATACTTCAAATTTAGTAAACTAAAATTCAATACATTAGAGAATTATTACACCACTAACATAATTCTATATTTGTTAAATTGTAGTGAGAAATTAATAAACTAATTGAATGGAGAAGAAATAATTTAGTCCGTGTAAAAATAGGGAAAAAAACAAATGGGTTTTTCAAATTAATTGTTAGTAGGCCTTAGTTTGTTAAATTAGGGATTATCATATTGTTGTTAACTCGGTTTGGTTAGGTGAGAGATTAAACTCTATAATTTTTGGAGGTTGATTATTTTTGTGGTAGTTATATCTTTTAATTAGCAATTACAACTTAGAGCATCTTTAATGGGAGCAACTAAATTGGATGAACTAAATTATTTTACGTGGGTTTAAATTGACATAAACGATTTAAGCAATCCAAAATTGAATTAAGAAGTTTTTACTTCAATGGTGATTGTTTATAAGGAATTCAAACTTGGTATTAAATGGTTAATAAAAATCTATTATTTATGTTAAACAATAAATAAAAATCTATTATTTATGTTAAATAATGAGTTAGAGTACGTTGCTTGTGTAGAGCACGTAAATTAGTTTTAGAGCATCCCATATGCCATGTCAGCTCTATTATAATGCAAATTCCTTATTACTAACGTAAGCTATACAAAATTTTGGTTTAACAACCATGCGTTAAAGTTGCTCTTACATCGATGTCTCTTACAGTTACCACTGAATAAATATTTTCACTGTAATTATCATATTCGGTCAAATCTTATCATTGATATTAGTGATACCGATCTAATGTGTGATACTTACAAGATTAAAGATGGACATAAGACTGAAATTCCTCGAAAAGGCTTACAATGATTTAATGGCGCCTCGTGCAAAGTTTTCAGGAATTGTAACAGAGCACAGAAGTCGAGAAAGCGATTTCCCAACCAAAATCGCTCCAATTCATAGATTAACCAACAAGGCTTCACCGTTGGAAATCCTTACTCCTATAATTATGCACTAGAAGAAAGGTGGTGGAAAGTTTTTGAGAGCGTGTAAGGCGACCTACAGCGCAGAGCCTCACTTTTTTTCTTAATTAAATTATGACAAAAAGGACTTCCATACAAATCATTAACGGTTAAATATGACCTCTTAATATAAGTTACGACTCAAATGAAGTTAATTTAAATTTTTTACACAAGGTCTCTCAAAAGTTTGAGATGACTCTGGTGTTTAATGGCGAGGATATGTATGGATGGGTCAATCAGGTTGAACACTATTTTGAGTTAAAAGGCGTTATAGAAGAAGAAGAAATGCAAGTTGTCTTGGTTTCTATGGAAGGAAAGACACTTTCTATGAATATATGTGCTTGTAAGTATTGTCAAGATGATCTAAAGTGGGGAAGTTTGTGGTTGCGAAGCTTCAAGTCAACTAAGTTGTTGTTTAGTTTTGATGATGACAACACTTAATATCAAATGATATCTAGCAAAGTCAGTTTTTGTTGAAGATAGTTCAAGCGGTCGAAGATCCTCAAGATGGTTGGTTAATCTATCCTCGTTAATCAAGCTATCATCTTGAATATATTCTTGAAAATCAAATTAACATTGTGGTCCAACGAAATACAAGTGAAGATTTTTGTTTCAATGATCGTTAGTGGTTTAACCTCTCAACTCTCATATAATGTTAATAAATATGAAGATATCTCAAGTATCATTAAGATGATTCAAGGCTTTTGTTTAGTGATAACCTCAAAGATAATGGTGCCAAGACTTAAAGCTACAGAGTTGTGAAAGAGAGAAAGTGTGAAAGCTTGTTTGATCATGTATGTCTGAGTGACTAGTGTCTTGTAAGGATACAAGAGTATTTTTGGTAATACAATGGTGAAATCACACAATGCAAATATTAAAGAAGCCTCGTATATTTTATTTACACCACATGAAAATGTTTTCGAGACCTAGCTAGTTGATTAGAGGAATGCTTGATTTATTGGAATTTTTTTTCTAATTCAATAATCGATTAGACCTGATGACCTAATGGATTATGTTCACTAAGTTGAGTCTAAAATCAATTAGAATTATCTCTTAATGATTGATAACAGATAAATATCAAAACCTTCTATTTTTTGCTTGAATAGTTGATTATTCGAGGCCAATATTCAATTAATCTAATCGATTATGGCATTAATTTGACTCATGGATTATTTTCAAATTTATACCATGCCTTAAACTATAAATAAAGATCTTTTCTATCACTTTTTCATTTCCAGAAACGAGCTTTGATCTGACTTTCAATTCTCTCGTCAGTTTTACTAAGTATCCCATTTTCTCGCATATATTTAGCCATGGTGCTTCGAGAGTATTCTTGAGTCTAAATGAGAATCATTATTTTGGGGTAAAGGCTTAATTATAATTTACAAATAGTGTATTCTCTCTTGAGTTAATATTTTCTTCTGTTAGTCTTCATTTTAGGGGATTGTCCTAGGGAGTCTTCCCTTTTGTTTCCAGGTTTCACCTAGTAAAAGCTCTCTTTTGGTTCGTGAAGATTAACCATTAAAATCTCCACAAAGATTCTTGAGCTCAACACGATTAAAATCAATATCGATTCAAAACTATCCTGGTTGAAATCTATCTTGGTTCTTGAGTTAACCTAGGTAAAAGCTCAGTCAATTCGACATTATCTAGTATAAAATCTCACATCGATTTGTGGTATGCCTGCGCAAAATCCTCATTCAGTTTGGAGGATAGCCAACTCAAAACTCCAACAAAACCTAAAGCTTTACGTAATAAATCGTTATTTAAGAACAAAAAATGATATAACACAGAGGAATTGAAAATCTAGCATGCAATCACTATAAATTTAAGTGCGAGAGAGAGAGAGAGAGAGAGAGAGAGAGAGAGAGAGAGAGAGAGAGAGGACACCAAGATTTATAGTGCTTCAATGTTCGTCCTCACTTTGCCTACGTGCAATCTTGAATGATTTCGCATTGGAACCTGCATAGCTCCTTGTTATTTGACAAATATTTCAAAGAGTTCATACAATCACCAATCCAGAATTGCAACTGAGAAAATAAATCTCCTAATTTGGATCTTGACTTGTATACAACAAACTTGCCCAACTCTTCTACATAATCTTTACTTTAATATATTTCTTGAATCTTCCAATAACACCAATTATGTTCTAAGACTTCATGTGCAGCAATTAACCCCTTGATCTTACTGATTCCTTGAGCAATGAAATTGTATGAATATATTAGAAGAACTCTTTCTTATTTGTAACCTTCCACACAGTTACTACTAAGTCAATGCTATAGAGAAGAATCTACTTCTCTTCAGTGGAATTTGTCACCACCATTGACAATCTCTCAATCTTGATAACAACCTGAAAACTCAACAAGATCTCCAAGAACGATTACTTTCAAGTACGTGCCTCCTTTAATCAATCTCAAAACTCTCGTTATAAAGATCTGAACTCAATTGAAGTTGAAGATATGAGAAATTCGAAGCAAGACTTTGAACACTCAAAATAGAGGAAATTGATTTTCACACAAAATCACATTGAAAAATCTTAACAAAATGGTTGATGTTATTTAAATAATGATGTCAAAAAATGATTTATATTTGCTTGAGATAAAGCATAAAAAATGATTGAAAAAAGGTGGTTAGATTTAAATTAAGAAAAACATAATTTGGATCAAATGAGCAAAATGAGGTGGACTGAAAGAAATAACATATTTTTTAAAAAGATGCCACTTGATTCGAATCAGGAAAAACATGATTCAAATCAAATTTCATGTGATTTGAATCATGAATGAAATTTGATTCGGATCGAATGACACAGAACTGACAAGGATTTTTGAAAAAATGGTTTGATTCGAATCATGTTCAAAGTTTGATTCAGATCAAATCAAACAAAATCAAACATGACTTTTGAAAATAGAAATTGATTTGAATCATGTGCAAATTTTGATTCGAATCAAACCAGACAAAATTTGTTCCCAGAAAAATGATCAGGATCAAGTGTAAAATTTGATTAGGATTAAATTACTGAGTTTAGCTACTGTCTAATTTGATCATGATAAACAATTCAGTGTAAAACTGAATTATTCGAATCAATCTTGTAAAATATAAAATTTTCAAAAGCATTTTGAGATTTTATCTTTGAATCAAAGTTGAACTAAAACACAAAATGATTTCATTCCACTAACATATGTTATTGATCAAATAATATTTAGATCAAGATCAAATATAACCAAAGTTTTATGCATGATAAAAATGAATCAAACCAAACTCAATTCCAAGAAATGAAATCAAGGAGACTCAACAAATCTAAATAAAACATGGATGAAAGCGTTAAGATAAGTAATAAAATAACCGGATAGTAGGGACATGCAACTACAATCTCCCATTTTTTGATGCTTGACAAGCTTTCACTTGGAATTGAGTCGACCTTTGAGTAACACACATATAACTCCCCCAAAAAAACATTGCACGCAAACAACTCACATCATAAAAATGCATCAAATAATTCTAGATTCATTACAACTTCTCCCCCTTTGATAACATCAACAAGAGATAGTTTGAAATGCATCTAAAACCAAGGAAACAGTCACTAACAAGTAATTCCAAAGAACATATGAGCTAAACAACTAAGAAGCATACACAACAACCATGATCACATATTCAACAAAGATAAACACATTACAAGCAATCACAATGCAAATGGACATCCAACACAACATTCAACAGCTAACAATAGAGTGATCAATCTTGTAAGTTAAGGTTTGCATTAATAATCATAAATAATGCATGAACAAGTAATCAAACATTCTAATGTACGTAATTAGCAACATGCATTTAAAATACTTAAATGCAAATAAGAATAATCAAAGACATACGCTAGAGAGGAATGAATGAGATATGGAGGAAATAAGAAAACCAATGCATAGATCTAGCACAAATACATAGAATGATACAAGTTTTAAAGACATACCATTGTAGGTTGGTAAAAGCTATGATTTGTTACAAAAAAATGTTTGTGCAATTAAAATATGTATAGCAAACGAAACTAAAAACTAAAACCTCATTCTACTTAAGGCAAGAAGAGTCTAAGACTCTTAAATCCTTACAAATCTTGTGGAAGGATTCCAACGACAATGGTTTTCTAAAAATGTCAGCAAGCTGACTTTTGGTGTCAACATACTAAAAAACAACATCTCCTTTTTCCACATGATCTCTTAGTAAATAGTATTGAATCTCAATGTGTTTACTCCATGAGTGTAGTATTGGATTCTTAGTAAGACTTATAGCATTAATACTATCGCACTTAGTTGGAACACAACCAAGTTTTAAATCGTAGTCCAATAGTTATTGCTTAAGCCATAAGACTTGTGCACAATAACTATCGACGATAACATATTCAGCCTATGTGGTATAAAGAGCAACATTATACTGCTTCTTACTAAGACAAGAAGTTATGTAGCTCCCAAATAAGTGGCATGTACCATTAGTACTCTTGTTATCCAACTTGTACCCCTCGAAATCAGAATCATAATATCCTACTAAGCTACAAGCACTTCCTTTCGGATACCAAAGATCATGATTAGAGGTTCCGTTAAGATACCTCAAAATACGTTTAACGATCATAAAATGGGAATCCTTAGGATATGCTTGATGTCTAGCACACATGCACACACTAAACATGATATTAAGCCTACTCATGGTTAAATAGAGTACGGATTCGATTATATCTTGATACCTGGTTATGTCGAAATCCACTTCTCTTTCATCTTTTTCTATAAGCACATTTGAAGCCATTGAAGTTGAGATAGTTTTTTAATCTTTCATCTCAAACTTCTTAAAAAGGTCAAGACAATGCTTCATTTGACTTATGAAAGTTACTTCTTCACCTCGCTTGATTTTCAATCTAAAGAAATATGTTAACTCTTTCATAAGTGACATCCCAAACTCCATCTGCATCAAACTAGCAAATTCTCGACAAAGAGATTCATTAGTAGACTCAAATATGATATCATCTACATAAATTTAAGATAAGAGAATATGTTTTCCTTATGTCTTATAAACAAAGTGGTGTCGACTTTCCCGTGTTTGAATCCTTGTTTGATTAAAAATCCATTCAATCTCTCATACCAAGCTCTAGGAGTTTGTTTGAGACCAAAGAGGGATCTTTTCAACTTAAAAACATGATTAGGATTATTGCAATCCTAAAAATTCAGAGGTTGTGAGACATACACCTCTTCATTTATATGGTCATTTAGAAAAGCAGACTTAATGTCCATCAGATAAAGCTTAAAGTCTAGGCAGCAAGTGAATGCGAAAAGGAGTTTATTGGCTTTTAGGCGGGCTACAAAAGCATAAGTATCCTTGTAGTCAATCTCTTTAGCTTGATTATATCCTTTTTTCAATAACCTAGCTTTATTTCTCGTAATTACTCCATTTTCATCCATCTTGTTCCTAAATACACATCTTATGCCTATGGTAGTTTTATCAACCAGACGCAGAACAAGGTCCCAAACGCCATTTATTTTAAATTGTATTAGTTCCTCTTGCATAACAAGTAACCATCAAAAGCAACATGAATTGAATATTCTACTGAAGCAGTTATATGATTGCAAATCCTATAACCTTTACTCATAGATGAGTACCCTAAGAATATATCTTCATCAGATTTTGCATCGAATCTACCAAGATTGTCTTTTCTATTATTCAAAATAAAGCATTTGCAACCGAAAACTCGAAAATATAAAATATTAGGCTTTCTACTTTTAAGTATCTCATAGGGTGTCTTCTCTATGATAGATCTTATGATTACCCTGTTTAAGAAGTGGCATGTGTTGTTAATCGCATCTGCCTAAAAATACTTAGGTAGGCTCATCTCATTCATCGTAGTCCGGGCAAGCTCTTCCAAGACACAGTTATTACATTTTACAACAACGTTTTGTTGTGGAGTTCTCATACATGAGAAATTGTGAGCAATACCATTTTCGATGCAAAATCTTTGAAAATGATGGTTGATAAATTCTCCATCATCATCATTATAGAGAGTGGTGATATTAAAACCAAAAACATTTTGAAAAAACTTAGAAAAGTCAACAAAATATTTAAAAGTGTCATTCTTATGGGCTAAGAAAAGTGTCCATGTAAATCTAGAGTAGTCGTCAACAATCACAAATCCGTAATATTTGCCACTTAGACTTCTTGTCTGCGAAGGGCCAAACAAGTTTAAGTGGAGAATCTCAAGAGATTTTGATGTTGAAATAACCTTATTCGGTTTAAAAGATACTCTTGTTTTCTTTCACATTTGGTAAGCATCGCACAATTTGTCTTTTGAAAACTTTATTTTTAGAAGACCAACTACTAGACTTTTGGATGTTATCTTATTCAGCAAGTCAAAATGCACATGGCTTAAGCGTCTATGCCATAACCAAGAATCCTCATTATTAGATATTAAACACTTAGTCTCATGTATTGAGGCATCATCTAGATCAAGCATATTGACATTTTTAATCCTAGAACCCTTAAACACGATGTCCTTAGATATCTTATGCTCAATTACATAACTAAGAGTATGAAAAGCAACTGAATATCCTTTGTCAAATAATTGGATAATACTTAGAAAGTTGTGTTTAAGCCCTTTCACTAACAACATATTTTCAATGGTAATTGTGGAGGGATTCCCACAATACATTCACCAAGAATTTTACCTTTCGTATTGTCTCCATACGTGACGTGACCATTTTCCATCTCATCGAACTTGATGAACATGGAAGCATCTCCTGTCATGTGTCTTAAACATCTACTATCTAGAAAAAACAATCTTTTTGCGGAGGTGTCGCTACTCGAAAAATGCATCGTGCAACGACGGGGAGACGAAAAAGATAGACAGAAGAGTCGCTGCCGAACTTTATTTATCCCATGAGAGGAAAGGGAAATATCAAGAAAACCTAAAGAAAGGAATGGACAAGATGGTCTCGCAACCAAGAATGGGTTCGGAAGCCAGTTATGCAAGGGGAAGGTATTAGCACCCCTCGCATCCATCGTACCCGATGGGAACCATTTACTTGTCAATGTGTGATTATATCTGCTTAAATATTATGCTATAAAAAGTGTTTTCCAAAGGGTAAAGAAAGAGGGTTTAGAAATTAAGAAAGGAGGCGACGGGGAAGAAGAGAGAAAGAACAGACTCGATAGGACTTCGCGGTCCTAGGCCTATGTATTCTCAATAGATGTGAGAAAGTCAGAGTCGACGTAGTTCGGGGAACTACAGATATGGGGGGAAAGTGCTCGACAAGGATTGTGGCCCTTGTGCCTACGTATCTTTACTTAAAAGGAGTAAAGAATCAGAGCAGCCGTAGTTCGGCCTACGGTTTGTTGGTGTTTTTATGGATGATGCTATCGTGCGCATTCTAGCAGTTTA
Organism: Lathyrus sativus; assembly: GCA_963859935.3. Taxonomy (NCBI): domain Eukaryota; kingdom Viridiplantae; phylum Streptophyta; class Magnoliopsida; order Fabales; family Fabaceae; genus Lathyrus; species Lathyrus sativus. The sequence goes on along the minus strand of OZ012741.1, from coordinate 601,723,913 downwards.
GGTGTTTTGCTGCTCGCATGTGATGAGACTTAAGCGTTACCTGTTTGCGGTAGAACGGACGTAACATGTCCTTTTTGAAAGATTTATTAGTTTTTTCCATGTGAGGCAAGATGTCATGTTTGATTGGTTGAATTGTTTTTAGGGGCGAGATAAGTCCTCGGATAGTAACCCCTACGGGTAGTACCCAATTCTTTATCTCAAAGTTTTTGTCATGAAAGGCATGGCGAACGTGGCGTCTTCGTATTGAAAGACAAGTATCAAGACCACCCACACTAAAGTGAATATCCTGACCCTTGGAGAGGAAGGAGACTACACTCAATCCTCTCTCTTTAATTCAATACAAAAAGAACTTCATTCTCTTATTAAAGTATTTTGATTTTGAATGGTAAGTGCTTTGCGACTGTAAACCCTACGGTAAATGTCAGCACTCGGGATATGAGAAGGCCTACGCCTAACCACTCCACGACCAATCAAGTTTTGTTATGAAAATGAGTTTGAAAATGCACTCGATACGTGACCGAGGTTTTAGGTCATAAAGGTTTCGGAGGGAAGTTATGAAAGGAGAGAGACGGTAGATAAAGATAGGTGATGGATAAAGTTGCGTATTTGTATTGAAAGGTGAGTATCAACACCACTCACACTACAGTGAGTGTCTTAATATTCGGAGGGGAAAAAGTCTACACTTAATCCTTTCTTAATATAATTCAACACAAAGAGGAAATGATTTTTATGATTGAAGATATTTATGAAAATGAATTCGGTACGAGGACCGAGGTTTTTGATGAGGAAAATATGTAAGTTCATGGTGGTAACCAAAAGAAAACAGATCTTTGATATGTTAATAAACACAAAGGAAACACATGTCAATAAATCTCACAAGAAGATTCAGGCATGTTCAAAGGAAATTCAACAGTATATAAGGATAGCGATCTTAACAATGCGCTAAAGTTTATATGGACAAAAGACATCATAATTGAGAACAACTTGCAATATTTTTACATCATATGAAAATAGACATTAAAACAAGCATGTTGCAAAAAGAATGAGTTCAAAAGGATAAAAAATGACAAAGATATGAATTTTTGAAGTTTCATGTAAAAAAGTACAAATAAAACACAACAAGCAAAAATAAAATAAAAGTGCAAGGGGTGGGAGTTGAACCCACGCCCCTCAGCTTGCAGGCAAGCAACCTGGCCACTAGAGCACATACACGCGTGCAGGTAGGATAGAAAATATGAAAAAGAAAAAAATGCAAAAGGGTTGATCCCCCTCAGGGATCGAACCCAGGTCTAGGCAGTGAAAGGCGCATGAGAGAGTAAGTTGATTACCACTGGGGTGGCTATACATCCTTTGATATAGCCACCCCCATAAACATATAAGGCGTGCTTTCAAGGATTTCTGGGCAAATATGAAATAACAAGAACAAGCATGATCATGATACGTTTTGATTCACAACTACATCAATTCTTAATAGATTCAGGTGAAATTTTAGTCAAATTTGACTGTTTTTAAACAAGGAATAAGATGGTGCAGTTGGAATTTTGAAATGAGGCCTTGAAATAAAAACACGATGCAACTTGCAAATTGAGCAATTGGTTTGCATTTTGAAAGCCACATATCAATTCTGAGTTAAAATCCACAAAAGGGGAATGCACACACAACAAACATTGCATAACAGAGGTGTATGACACTTAAAATTCAAGCATGCACTAGTAAAAAAAAAGAAATGGCACATGAGTTGCAAGAAAAAGCATGAAAAAGCTACCTACTGTCAAGACAGGTAGGAAGATTTGAATATGATCATCATGATATCTCAACCAAACACATAGGAAATGCAAAGAAGAGCAAGTATAAACAATTATCAAACCAAACTTAAATGCAAAATATGACTGCTGAGCCCTAGCAATTGAAATTGGAGAAAATTGCAATGTGGAAAACAAAATCAAGTAGCAGCCAGAATTGGAATGAATAGACATATCAAACATCTTCAAAACATCATATGAAAAGTGTTTATACCTCAAAAATGTTCACAAACAATATGAAAATGAAAAACACAGGCCAGCTGCTCAAACACTCAATAAAATGCAAACTTTGGATCAAAAATGATTTGGAACAGTTGGAGGTTAGGGAAATGTTATACACAAGTTCAAAATATGATAACCAATTAGTCTAGCACTTAAAGTTGTCATGAAATGCATACAACAAGAATATGACCATCAAAATGCAATTATGCCAAACATGTGGAATGGGGCTGTCATGACAGAAAAATAGGACATACAGAAATGATTGATTCATGAACACACAAGTCTTATATGCTATTAGAGATCCAACTATGAATGAATTACCCTAAAACTAAACAAGCCACAAAAAGTGAAGTGTGTGCCCAAGTGGTTTTCAAAACAATTGCAGCAGCAGGGCACAAACATGGTTCAGTTGTGAATCAAAAGTCTCATGTTGATAAACATCACACACACACACCATAAATGTAGATGAGAGTGAGTTACAACACAGAAAAGATGCACATGACAAGCAAGAAAGATATTGGCATATGGTCATGGTAAATTAGTTCATAGATGCAATTTGATGGTGAAATGAGAGAGCAAGCAGCCATTGATCAAACCAAACATCAACACACATTGGAACCAAGTATATAAGTGAGTTACAACTCAAGATTAGGCATATTGTAAGCACACAAGAATTTTGGTATATTCATGGTGATTTTGGCGTAAAAGGAGCAGTTTGAGGTGAAATAAGAAAATAGGTACACATAGATCAATTTAATCATCAACACATCCTAGAATCATGAACATAAGTGAGTTACAACTTAAAGCAATAGGCATATACAAACAGAACAACAAATTGGTATGTTGTGGCAGATTTGGTGTAAAAATGCAATTGTGAGTGAAGTTTGAGGATTTGTGAAAACAAGCAAGAATAGATCAAGTAAACCAAGTATACACATCATTATCATGACAAGGAATGTGTTTTAACTCACAAAACAATCATAGGACTGTTGAAATGAAAAATGGTATGTTATGGTGAAAAGTGGAAAAATATGTCTTGGCAAGACTGTTGTGGCAGCAGGTGATGTCTTTTTTCAAATTGTGAAGTTTAAGCCAAGATAATAACATACACACATCATAAATATGACAAGGAAAATGATCATTCATTGAAATCAAGTTCATAGCAATTGGAGCAGAACTTTGGTATGCTGTTGGAATGTGAAACAGTTTGGTGAATGACATGTAACAGCTGGTGGTTTCATGACAGTTGGGGTGTTTTGGTGGCATACACAAATTTCAAATAGATAGGACAATGATATTATGCACATAAATCATGTAGATATGGATTGAAATAGAATGTGATGTATTGGTGGTATCAATGATGTTTGAAATGTAAGTGAAGCAATGACAAGTCAGTTTGAACATTTAAGAAGTTTTTGAGCACATAGGCACCACACACACCCTCAAAATAGGTAAACAAATGAGTCCACAATTTTAAAGTCAAGCAAAAGTGCTCCAAGCCAAAAATGATATGTTGAACCAAGTTTTGACAGCAAAACTATCAATATCTCAAACAGCCCTAATGACCAAACTTATATTTCTCACATCTCCACCAAAGCAAACATTATGAGCAAGATCAAACATTAACCAAAGACTTGAGATACAAGAAATAGCAAGCATAACAACTCAACACCCACTACATAGTAATGGTAGGCAAGAAAGACATGAAAATATCATAATGTGAAAACAAGGGCCACATTGATTCAAACATGATCAAGGGCAAGGGGAAATCTATGAGTAACTTATAAGTTATCCACATCTCACTAATGAACTAAAACTAACAAGCCTAGGGCAAGCATATCAATATTTCAACATTGGCTCCTAAAACTACCACATGACCAAAATCTCACAAACAAGCTAAGCATGACATCAAAGTAAAAACTTGGTAACATATCATCCATATATCGTTTACAAATGAAAACACACTATCAAAACAAGTAACATGGCCATGAAACTAAAGTTCTTGACAAAGAACTACAATGGGGCAGCCATGGTATATTTTCACAAAAATCACCTCAAAATGACAAAACATGATAATGTATGATTAGTAGGGAGTTGGAATGTCACATACCTCTTGTAGACAAACTTTGAGCAAGCTAAAAAGCTTAGAAACCCAGAGATCCTCCTTCCTTTGCAAAGAGATAAAGCTTGCTTCCTCTTGAAGCAACAAACCAACTTTCAAGACAGTTGGAGTTGTGTGATTTCCAGCTGGTTTTTTATGGCTTAGACACTTGAGATATGATGTATAGGAGGTGTTAGGAGTGTTAGAATGGTAGGAAGAAAGTCAAACAATTAAGGTGTGGAGGTTGACTTTTTGGAAAATGGTGTTTTTGAGTAGTTTAAAAGTATGGACACCTTCTACACGATGTTTAGAGATTGTGTGGATGGTTTTGAGGGACTTAGAGATGGTAGAACTGATCTTGAGCAGAGTTTTGCTCAAGACAGCTTTTTGGTGAAAAATGGAAATTTTGAAATTTTGAGATTCTTGAGGAAATGAAAGAGAATTGAGAGCTATGGTTTCTCTGGTTTTGGATATTGCTCTGGTGTATCTAACATCAAGGAAGAGGCTTCTATTTATAGCCAAAACAAGAGTGAGGACAGCTTGGTATTTTACCACTTTTGGAGGGAGATTTGTGAAGTTTTTTCAAATGAATCTTGCAAAATCTCTTCCTATCAGCTCCATGGTTCAAAGAGGATCAGAAAAATCAAGTGGAGATGGACATGAAGTGACTGAGGTGAGCTTAGAGTGTAGGGGGGCTGCAGCTGCCAACTCCTCAAAAAGTTTCTCTTTCCTCCCTTTTATTTGATTAAAATAATGTCAACATGCTCCAACTTGCTATGTTCATTAAACCATCATTCCTTCTGATTTTCTCTCCATCTATACCTCAAATTATCAGTTTGAATCATGATATAAGGGTTGAGGATAGTCCAAGTTGTAAAAATCTGACTTTTGAGAAGTGTTGGAGTGTGGTTTCAAGTGTTGACAACCCTAACTTCCATGGCTCATAACTTCCTGCTCACACATGCTATTGAGGAGTTCTACCACAATTTGGAAACCCCTTAAGTAGCTCTACAACTTTCATGTTTTGGGGATTTCCAAATTCTTGATAGAACTAGGTTGAAAAACCCTTCCAAGTTGCTGAAAAAACCACTTAAAAAGGCTAAATAACTTAGAATTTTTCTAAGTTATTTCCCTTCTTAAAATGAATTTTGTCATAACTCCAATTCTATGCATTTTTTGATCATGGACCACTTTGAGGCTTTTTTAGGATTTGTCAAGAGCTTCCCAATGAGCTTTGAACCACTTCATTTGGATGTGTGGTTGAGGAGTTATGGTCTTGCCCCTTTGAAAACCCTAATTCCTGACTTTTGCAATTACTTCCTAACCCTTGATCCAATGGTCATGAAATTTTATGGGAAGGTGTAATATGACATAAGGAACATTTTTGATTCACATCTTGAAGTCAAATTCCTTATGGTTGGAGAGTTGACTTTTCGGTCAACCGTTCGATCCATCGGTGACTACCGAGTCGACTGTTGACGATCCGGGTGTCTTGAGGCCTTGAATATTCTTGAATGGACTTCACTAAGCCATATAAACCTTATGAATCAAGATTGTATCATTAGAACACCTTTCATATCAAAAGTCAAACTACAGTTGACTTTTCCTGATCGAAAACCCTAATCGGGCCTGAGCTGTATTTTCTTCAATATTTGGGTGCCAACCTCAAATTGAATTCATATTTGAAGCAATATAGCATCCTTGACCCTATTTAATTGGAAATTAAATCAAGACGTCGACTGATCAAACCATTAAAACCTCGACTTTTAGCTGTGCGAAAACCCTAATTTCCCCTTTTTGCTTGGATACTGTGCAGATGAACTGGATGATCATTCCAACCCCACTATGACTTTTGAGATACTCAACAGGCTTCTCCTTTATTTTTCTCATGCTCCTGATGACTTGTACCAATGCTTTTGATTAAAAAAAGGGCGGGCAAATTTAGGGTATGACAGGAGGCAAGACTTTCCTATGACAAATCAATAAGGTAATTTAGGTCCTCAACTAGTGGGTCCTTTTGAGTTTGTTGAATTACATTTAGATATCTGTCTGAACTGCACTAAAGCGGCAAGAAGCAAAAAAATTAGTTTTGAAGGAATTCCCTCTGGGATTTATATTGTCTCCACAGGGATCGGTTCAAGGGAAAGAACGAAGTTCAACGATTTCTACGTTTCTAAGCTTCTAGTGAAATTTTGGTCAAAAGATTCACGTTACCATAAATAAAGGCATAAAATATAAAGACGGAAAATATAAAGTAAAGACTGAAATATAAACGGAGCCTTGTTGGGATTGGATCTCATCAATTGATAACACATACATTCTTCTGATAATGTTAAATACAACTCAATCAATCGTCTAATATCCTCACGTATCACCCACGACAGAGGTTATATCTAACACAACATCGAGAGAAAAACTGTATTCTCTCATTGGTGATGTCTCACGTAACAAAACCAACACAAAGCATTAAGAACTGATACTCACGCAAATGCTAAGCCTAAATCTAAGTCTAGAGTTTAAAACCTAACAGGTAATCATCCTAGATCCAGATCTGAAGAGTATATGTCTATAGCGGTTTAAATCAAAGATAAACAGATAAATTAAGACTTCATATTAAACGCAATGATCAGAATACGTACATACGTTTAACCCTTTTTACATGTATTCAACTAATTTTCCAAATGGATGTGAACATCATTCTTCATTACTATTATCACACATCCTTGCAATACCATATTGATCCTACTTAATCAACACAATAAAATAGAATATACAAGTGAATATCAACTTACAAAACCATGTCAAAAGTTTGCTCATTGATAGATGAAAATCGAAGATCAAAGATTTGAAATAAGCTTTGCAAGACCCACAAATAAGTAATCAAAGACGATCAACAATAGAGAATCAAAACTAGTTCACAAACATACATTAGATGAAATACATAAGGTATCAAAAGATTACATCCAAACCCCAACAAGAGATCAAAGATCTTACCTTCTCCCTCTTAGGGTTTGTATTTCTCTCTCTAAAATAAACTTGAAATGAAGAGAGATAAAGTTCTGATGTGAAAAATATATTATTTTTCCTAAAAAGCAAGAAAAGTACTTACATAGTACATTCAGAATTTGTCATGTTTGCACTGCGAACAAATCCTTTGCCCAGCGAACATCAAATTAGGCACCTGAGGTGCCTCTGAATAGTTAAATCATCCTTTAGAAATATTTGAAGTTTGTTGTGTAAGTAATTCTTCGCACTGCGAACTACCTCGCCTACAAGTTCACACCGCAAACTTATGGTCCTTTAGCTACTACCTCAAGTCTGGGATGGTTTGTTGGTCCTTCGCTGCATCTTCACACAACAAATTTTCTGGTTCTTCTTTCCTTCTTTGTCTTCCTTGTCCAATTCACTTGCGTCTTAATTATTGATGTTTTATGCCTAATTTATGCACAAGAACATGAATTACATATATGAAAACATGAGAATTCAGTTGAAAAGTTCCAAGAAAGATGCTTCATTTTATGTCAAAGTTCGCACTTAACAGTATCCATGTCATTTTACAATTGGAAACTTTAACGTTCCTAAATATTATATATATATATATATATATATATATATATATATATATATATATATATATATATATATATATATATATATATATATATATATATATATATATATATATATATATATATATATATATATATATTGAATGATATATTCATATTGGACGAAGTGTAAAAAAATATTATATATATATATAACTTCATTAATTATTAAGGCCCTATAAAATAAAAATTTAGATGTTAAGAAATGCCCTCACGCAGGATCGAACTACGGACCTCCAGTTTACAAGACTGGCGCTCTACCACTGAGCTATAAGGGCAACTTGTGATATATGCTTACAAAAACATTAAATAAACATATTTTAATGGAAAATTTTATTAACTCTAAGCATCACAATTTTTATTATTAAGTATTGAAGAATTGAAATAAATTTGTTTATATAAAAGAAAAAATTAAAAGCTAAAAATAGTTTTAGCACAAGAATTAAATTTATGGAGCTATAGCGAGGATCTCTTCCAATTTAACTTGAGGTTCTAGATTTGAATTCAGTCTTGAGCACGCATCAGTGTTAAATCTTTTAGGAAGAGCTTGTCGTCTATTGTAGTCCAAAATGACTCAAGGGATTGGTCTATGCAGTTGCACTCAAAGGATACCCGGCTTTAAAAAATGTTTTATGGAAAAGAGGTCGTGGTGATGGATATTCTTATTTTTAAAGAAAGTGACTTTTTATTTTTTATTTGAAATCTTGGTCATTCTATTTACATTGTTTAATACATTAAATATTGTTTAGGGTCATTCATACTTGCACATAACAATCTCCCCTACAAGTGTGACTTTCGACATTCTATAACAGGATCCAAAATTGAATTTAGCTCCCGCTTCCCCATCAAGTTGAACCATGGGCTCTAATACCATTTGTTGGCAATTCTGAGAGAGATGAGAGCAACAACGGGTGCCCAATGCTTCAGAACCACACGAGAGAGTTGTCATATCTCTACTTTAAAGCTTAAGTTATTAGGTATATGGGTTTTCTCTCTTATAAATCCAACATTCTATCCATTCATAGGCAACGTGGAACTTAACTACTCACACTTGCACCCAACATTCTCCCCCATAATTTTGATTCCTCACATCCTATAACAGGATCCAACACCGAATCCAACTTTCACTCCCCCACCAAGCCAAACCACAACTCTGATACCACTTGTTGGAAAGCTTGAGGAAGTCGGAAACACCAACAGGTGCCCAATGCTCCATGACCATAAGAGAGAAAGATGTAACATATCCACCAAAAACCTTAAAGAATTAAGTATATGAATCTTCTCTCTTATAAATACAATATTCCACTCATTCATAGCCGATGTGAGACTTAACCACTCAAGCTTGCATCCAAAAATCTCCCTCACAAGTATGAGTCCCCACATCCTATAACAGGATCCAAAATATGATCCAGCTCCTGCTTCCCCACTAAGCCGAATCATGGGCTCTGATACCACTTGTTAGGGAGTCCATGGGAGGTATAAACACCAATGGGTGTCGAATATTCCATGACTACAAGAGATAGATGTCACATCTCCACCCAAAACCTTAATGCAGATATATGAGTCATCTCACTTATAAATCCAACATTCCACTCATTCATAGGCGATGTGGGACTTAACCACTCATAGTTACACCCAGCATTATCATCAATATGAGTAGCTAAGTCCTCTATTATTGGGTTTACGTTTGTACATTATTATGATTTGTATGTATTATAACATGATTTGTGAACTTAGACTACTGTTAAGAATAACTTTTTAGTTTAAGACCAATAATAGCCATATATCAAAAGGTAGAGTATAAACATGAATTTGGATTTTATATTCATATATAATGTTGAAGCTTATTATTATCATATTTTTTATTATACATAGGTGTTAAGGACCAATCATCATCAATATGTATCAATTAGAATTAATTATAATTATTGTATTACCTTATTGTATGAATACAAATATAAATATACCATAGTGTGATCTCATTAGACACACAATATTATACAGAAAAATAATCTTTCAATATTGCAAACCCATTTTCAATCCTTTTTAACATCATAGGGGATTATTCATCAGTCATCATATGCCTACACACCACAACAAAATGGTGTCTCTAGACGGAAGAACCATAATTTAGTTGAAATTGCACGAACTCTTTTACTTCACCACAATGTCTCTTCTTGTTTTTGGGGAGATTCTCTTCGCACAGCTTGTCACCTTATCAATCGAATTCCCTCATTGGTCCTTCAAGATCATATTACATACTCTATCTTTAACCTGTAACATGATCTCTAACCTACTCCTCTTCGTGCTTTTGGTTACATATGTTTTTTCATGACCTCAGTCTAGGTAAAGACAAACTTTCTTCCAAATCTCTAAAATTTATTTTCAAGACTATTCACGAGTACAAAAAGGATATTGTTGTTTTTGTCCTCAACTTCAACGATACATTGTTTCCTCCGATGTTACTTTCTTAGAAACTTCCCTATTTTTCTCTGCCTTTGGGTCGTCTGATGAGAATTGTACTTCATATGTTCCAGATATCCCATATGTCATTCCCACACCCATTGATCCACTACACATCCATTACGTGTGTACCAGCAATGGACACACCCTCTAGTAAGAGATGATAATTGATAAGTGGCTTTTATATCATTTTAATTAGTTGTTTTTCCTTTATATTTTACAGTTTTCATCCACTTTACTTTCATTTTACCATGTTTTACGCTTTGGTATTGTATTTCCTTTGTTTTCAAGTCATAATAAGCATTCCAAGCGAAAGAAGGACGAGAAGTGGATAAAACATGAAAAAAGAATAGGGCGGATTGTTAGAAGGATTCACAAAGTATATTTTTCAGTATGTTGCACATCATGATAGACTTGTGGTATTTTGATCATATATAGAGCTTAGTAACTCAGAATAACGTGGGACCAGTGGAAAATGAAACCTAACATCAAGGGATACAAAATCCAAAAGAAACCAAATACAAAAACCAGAGGCTTGTTATAGGAACCCTTAATAGCTATTACGATCGTAATAGGAAGAGAACTTTCTACCGATTTGTTTCCTTTTCTGGCCTAATTCCATCTACTTTAAGGCTTTTGATTGTTTGAATTTGATCTTTATTTTTTGTAATTAGAATTAAACTAAGGAGATTTTTTCCATGTTTAGTATGTGATATAAAAACTCATATTAGTCTTGAGTTTTTATCCAAATTTTAATTTCAGCTTTAGTTTTACGCTTCTTTTCATCGAATTATGTAAAAGTCTCCATTAGAGCACTTGGATCAAGTTTTCAATTTAAGTGTTTCTTTTCATTATTCAAGTTCTCGATTATCACTTTATTTAATTTTTTATCGATTATGTCTTTATCTGTAGTTATTTCTTTGATTGGATCATTCCTCACCATGAGTGAGTAGTCCACTAGGGACTAAGGGTTATGAACCTTATCATATGATTATTCACGTGATTTAAGCTGGTTACAGGAATTCCACCCTTTTTATTTTAAGAATATAATTTTTATTCAAAACTTGCTACGAAAGTATGAGTGTTATTTTTAGGTATTTGACTTACACTGAAAAGCTAGAGGCAATATTAGAAAACAAGTTTTTAAATAGTCAAGTCCGAAGTCACGAAAGTGATCGGATGAAATTAAGAAAGGTTCTATTTTTAATAGTTGTGCAAAGGTAAAGACCACTAGCAAACATTTCTGCGTGAGCGAAAGCCGACGAGTGTCCCGTTCTTTAGAGGTAGGGCAATAGGCTGGCAAAAGTAGGTATTGCCATATTAACCTATTTTTCTTTAAACTGAGTTGGAATTCCCATAATAGAAATGCTTAAGTCACGTGGAGAATTCTAAGATAGGAGTCATAACCCTAGATATTTTTTGTTTTATAAATTTTTACACATTTAAACTATTTTTCCAAAAGTGATTTTTCACTTAAGCTATTTTCAAAACCCATTTTTCGGTCACTCTAGCTTTACACCGATAAAATAAATTTATACTTAACTATTGGTTTTTAAGGTTCGATACTTTTTACTACTCTGACATTTTTCGTACGCTTGCGACATGTCAAGTTTTTGGCATCGTTGTTGGGGACCAATTGTGTTAATATTGAAATTTTGCCTGATCATCGTAGAAACTATAGCTTATTTTTTTGTTTATTTTATTGTTTTTGTTTGTTGTAAGTTCTCTCATTGCCCTTGTACGCGAGGAACTCATTTTGATTATTCTAATATGCTACCGTAGAGATTATAACAACTTTTTATTTTCTGTTGTTTCTTTTGTACGCATAGGGTATACCCAAAATATGTTCAATTATGTGAACAATAGCTATGGAAACTCTTATCCCATAACCTATAACCTAGGGTGTATGGATCACCAAAAATTTTACTATACTGACCACTCCTGTTATTTTGAGGAACCACTAAATTTCGAACTATCCAACCTTGAAATGTTAATGGAGATTTCCATTGAGATGCAAACTCTCTTGAATGAAGAGTTTAGAAATCAAAACCTCCTCACCTATGAGGCACTTAGGCAGTTAAATACTAAGGTTGAAAATGTTATCATCCATGCCAAAATGTTGGAGACTCATACCCCCCAAGTAGCACAACAACAAGCTACTTCTTATGTCCTTCCTGGATTATTTTCGGGGAAATCCGAGCAAACGCACAAGGGATATGGGAATGTTGTAATAATCGGAAGTGAAAAAAAAGTTGAAACTCCTAGGGAGAATGATAAAAAGGTTGAGGAGAGTTCTGGTGAGAAAAAGGTAGATAATGAAGAAAATTCACTGACACCACCCAAAAAGGATGTTATCAAAGAGGTGGAGAAGGAAACACCTTATCTTTCTCCTACTCCCTACAAGACACAAATTCTTTTCTCGCAAAGATTGGTGGAAGCTAATGTAGACACCCAATCTGATAGGTATGTGGAGGTGGTGGAAAAGATCCTTACCAATGTACCATTAACCAAGGTCCAGTATAAAAAGAGAATATTAGAGGATCATGAAACTGAGAAAATTATTGTTGTTAAAAGGGGAAGGCTAACCTTTGAGGTGGGGGATTAAAGGATTAAATCCAAACCCGAAAAGTTAATTCTTATGATAGAACTGAAACCACCCTCACATGTTCAAAAGTATAAACGACCCCATAGAAAGAAGAAAAAGAAGAGTAGTGGATACGAGAGATGGCTTGATAAGTAGGCATATAAATATCATATTATTGAGAGTGAGGTTGAGGAATCATTATTTGAAAGAGCCACCATGAGTGCTTACACTCATCACTGGTCAAGCTAAACAACCTTAAATAAAGCACTTCGTGGGAGGCAACCCACGCTTTTTGCACTAATTTGTTTTCTTGTTGTTTTAATTTCTCTTCTGGTTAATAAAAGAGCTCATGAAGGAGGAGCAAACAAGACAAGGACTAGTCTTGGATGATGTCTAAGAAATGATGCAACAGCTGATGTTGTGTTCCCCTCCTCTTCAGCAACCTATGATTCCACCCCACCTCTCTTGTGCTAAAACATTGAGCACAATGTTTGATTCAAGTTTGGGGGGTTTTACTTATTTTAGTTATTTTTCTTGTTTTTTTTCATTTTCCTGTCATTTGTTTTCTATTTGCTTCTTTTAGTTAATTTCCCTAAACCAAAGAAAAACACTTTCGAAGCCTCTCCCAAATCACGACAGTAAATTTTTCTTGTGAGAGCTTTGATCTTAAGGATGTTAAGAAAGTATATATAGTTTGAGGGAAGAGAGACTAGGACTAGGGACACTGGAAAAGTTTGAAAACTTAGGTATGACCCAAACACCCTAGGTCTCCCGGAGTAAGGACGTGAGTCCAACGTGTAGATTTGTGCCATAGTACTTGACTCTGAGAAGTATTTCCCGATTAGTTTATATTGACAGTCCGAAATAATTAAAGAGACTTGCGTGTATGTATGGTTGGTTGAGAAAAATAATTTAGGCATAAAAAATGATGAAATAAAAAGGCAATAAAGACAACTAGTCCTTCTAAGTTGGGAAATCCTCACCTGGTTATTTATCCTAACGGTGGTTGAGTCTCAACTGTCATCCTAAAGTGGACAAATAGATGCCAATGTACGTAAAATCTTCGGAAATAAATATAATAAAAAGGTGCCTAGAAAAAATAGTTCCCGATTGATCTTGTGCATGTAATGGAAAAATAATTGCAAATACCTTAATATGATTGTCCGAATGGAAATGGAAGAAAATCGAAAAAGAGACTTAAGCCCAAAGCATAGTTGGAGAGGTGTCCGAAAGGGAGATTCAGGTATGTGATTTTTTTTTTTTTGTGTGCGTTCTTGTAATACTTTTGTTGACGAAGGATTTCCAAGAGAACTAGGATTAGCCAATCAGAACAAAATCTCACATATGAGTACCGACATGCTTCATTTTCACAAGCTCTTTCATTTGACGTAAATCGCTTGATCTAAAAAAATCGATATGCAAGCTTTGTTGCTTAAGGGCAAGCAACGGTCTAAGTTTAGGGGAGTGTTATAAGTGGTTTTTATATCATTTTTATTAGTTGTTTTTCCTTTATATTTTACAGTTTTCATCCTATTTCCTTTCATTTTACCATGTTTTACGCTTTGGTATTTGTCGCAACTGCGAAAAACAATCGTCGGTAAACAGAGTCGCCACCTAACGTTATTTATCCCGACGGGGGAAAGGAAATAATTAAAGAAACCTCAAGAAAGAAGAAGACATGGTCTCGCAACCAAATTCTGGATTCAGGAGTCGATTACGCGAGAGGAAGGTATTAGCACCCCTCGCGTTCATTGTACTCAATGTGATCCACTCTTGTTGCTCTAATGAAAGGGTGTGTTTATCTAAAGCCTACTTCTAACAGAAACGAAAAGGGAAAAAAACAAAAGAAAACTCGATAGGGCTTCACCATCCTAGGCCTACGTATTTCCTTGTGCAATGGAAAAGTCAGAGTCAACGTAGTTCGGAGGATTACGAGTGAAAAGGGGGGAAGGGTGCTTGCCAAGACATCGTCGTCTTGTGCCTGCGTATCCTCATCTGGTATGAGAAATCAGAGTATTCATAGTTTGGCCTACAAATTGTTAATAGTTTTTTATGAGCGATGTTAAGTTCGCGTTCCAGCAGTTAGGGTCGATGCTTATTTGCAGTAGAACGAAAATAACATGCCCTTTCTGAAAAAAGTTTGAAGGGACAACCCTGAAGGACAAAATGATTTGAATTTGTTTGAAGAGTTTTAAAATAAATGAGTTGAATTTTTTTTATATGTGCATTACACTAAAGTCTATGACATAGGATCAAATACTTTGCGCTAACGATCCAAACGTCTCACGCGCAAAGTACCCTAAGATGAGGTTAGAAATGCACCCGTTCATCTTTTCCCATGTGCTTAAGGCTCGTGACGCACTATGTACATCATATTTATTAAGTGTTTTGATTTTGTTTTGAGAAAGGAGAGAAGGACTCAAAGGGCAAAAAAAACTAAGGGAAGCTCACCTAGATGTTGTCATTAAATATGGCCCTATAGTTGAGAATAAACAAGGGAAATCTACCTAATGTTATCATACAAAGATAGACCTAAGGTTGAGGTCAAGAAAAGACTACTCTAATGTTGTCATGCAAAGGATTGAGAGCCTAATGTATATCCTACTCTAAACTTAATCAGAAATCATGTTGGACTATGAGCCTTAAGGGAGCATGTGATCAAGCACAAATAAACATTATACAAACCATGGGGAAGGAAAGTACTCAAGCAAGGTGTAAAGACCAAAGGATCAAGTAATGAACATAAAATCATGAACTTCAGAATCACACTCAAATAAATTAATTCAAAAACAACTTCAAGATATCAATCAAGCTCAAGAAGAATCATATTTAAATCATGAACAAGAAACTAGACAATCATCAACTCAAGTCATCCATAAAAAGAAACAAATGATCATGTGAAGTAAAGGAGATGAAAGTCAATCCAAAGGTCATCAAAACATGTCAAGGCAGTAGGTATTCACGTCATATGAGCATCTCAAGCCTCACTCAAACACAAGTAAACAAGAGGTTTCAACTAAGTCAATCATCATGCACATTCAATTCAAAACAAAGTCATATTTATGCATCAATCAAAAAAGATAAATGACCTAATAAAATCAAATGAGAGGCTCTAACACATGTTATACCTATTAAAAACAAGTGAGAAAAATGTCTCAAGGAGAAATTCACAAATGCATCATCAAACCAATAAAGGTTCAAGACATTTCACTAATCGAGCATAAATCGAGGATCGTTTAAAATCAAATAAGAACCAATGAAAAATACAACATCAAAGAATAAATTCATCCTTCAAATACTCATTAATGATGTGTCAAAATATGGTATAGAAATTAGTTCAAGAAGACACACAAAAGGCATCAAGATAAAAAACCCTAACTAAGAACAAAGTTGTCAAACCACTTCACAGATTAATTCAAAATAAAATAATAAAAATAAATGAAAAAATAAAATAAAAAATCACCAAAGTTATCTCAAGATGTCAATTAATCAGAAACATAATTTTTCCAATTTTTAAAATGATTTAACTATTGAAAATAAAATCAAATTGAAAATGAAACAAAAATAAAATAAAATGGAAATAGCAAGGCATGAGGGGTGAAAAAGCAAAATAGATATAAACTAGGACTCAGTTCAATGCGCCTTGGGCCAGCATACTGGGGGTGCCAATATCAAAAGAAAAGCAAGCCCAACACATTGAAACCCAATACTCACAACCCTAGATCTGGAATCCACGTGATGCACTCTCAACGCATCATAACCATTTAAGCAGGATCAGACGTACCCAAGGATTTTTTATCAAGAACTCGCTCCGTCCTTGGATCTGATTAAAATAAAATTAACCACAATGGGCGCTCAGGATCCAAGGTCAAACATGGCCCACTTTAATTTAACAGACTGAAAAGATAAATCAGAACGTGTGGCATGACTAATCCAAGTGGCTTCCACCTCACCAACACATAAGCAGGGTCAACCTGCCATGCATGCAAACCAGAGATGCCAGAGCCCTAGCTCCGGTGAGCCTCACTAGAGCCACCTACAAACCTCATCAAAAATAAAATAAAAAAGTTAAACATTATTTTGAAGGGAATTTCACATAAATCATGAATCCACCCTCAAAAATCATGTATCACCACTAAAACACGATGAAAACAAGGGACGAAAGTTTGACATCCAAACTGAAACTAGCTCAAACTAACACAACATCATGACAAACAAAATCAACATAGGTAAGGGATCTCCTACACACAAAACAAAGACTCCAAACACGTATGTTAGCAAGAAAAGTGAAGTAGAGAAATACCTAACAAAGTATCATCCGTTGCACCTTGGAATAACTCAAAACATTCAGAATTCCTCTTCTCTTGACCCCAAGAGCTCTAAGGATGATGAATGGAGCCATGTCACACCCCAATTTTTGACCATAAGATTTCGCCTCCCTGTGCTTATTTCTTGCTTGTTTCTTACTTCTATATATGTTCATTATGGCTAACCAACTTGCGCAGATGCAGTAATTTCAGATGGATGGTATACCTTCCATCTGTCAAGCATTTTAGGGCGTAACCAACGGGACTTAACTAGAGAAGAATTGGTGGCCACATCTCATTAAAGTTAAAGTCAGGATCTTAGGAGCAAGGCACTAGGATGCATGGTTCGAATTTCTCCTCTCTCAGGTTATTCCTTCGCCATAGTCATCAAGAAAAGAAAGTCCTTATTGTTTCTTTGACCATCGGTGTCCTAAACGCGAGATACTTTAGTGTCGAGGTTAAGCGTTAAAGTTTAATTCATATTGTTCTTGAATGCAAACAATCGGATTTACCAATTAGGGGGTTACGTGAAGGATTCACGGTTTAAAGAGAATTTTATTAATCCGCACTAGATGAAATTAATGCTACAAGCACAAATTGAAGAGGAAAACTAGAGGTGATGCTGGAAGAAACATATTTACACTCCAAAGAATAATAGTAAGGGAGATGAACAAGTATGTTGTTGTCGCTACTATTTCCATTTCTAATTGAGACCTGCTAATGGGACTAGTAAACCCCACATTAAGTTTTAGATACAAGATATTGGTCTGTACTGCTATTGACAAATAATACTAAACAACACAGTGCCAAGAGAAAATAATGACGCCAAGTTCGATAGCCGATTCGCGTCCTCGATGGTTCCTGATTTCGCTTGCGTCCAGCAGGGTGGGAACCTGGACAGCAGACATGGGAATTCAATCAACCTTTATCCCGCTGAAAGCACGACAGCTGCCTCGCCAATTCCCCTTCCGTAAGTGGATGAGGCCAAAAGTCTGAAGACACGAATATACGGCAAGTAAGTGTCAAGAAATCAGCGAATAAGTATCGTATAAGAAGGTCTCAAAATGAGAAGAAGTTTTGGGGAGTGAGGCAATTCGTGATTTACCTTAATTCAAACTTCACTGCTCGTGCCCAACTCGCGGATTTGTGATAGCAACAGTTGTTTGTTTTAACAGCATTAACATTTATCTTGACTCCAACCTCAATATTAGCGGCGACGCCGCAGCTTAAACCAACAATGGTCGGCAATCAGCCCTGCAACCACCAGATGATAGAATGTTGGGGACGGGAAGAAAAGGATGCGGCACTGCGGCATCTGTTACACAAAACACAAACTCATATCAGCTCAACTGCAACAACAAGATTGTGATTCCTCCATCAATAACTCAGTGCACATGTTCCTACTGCCCATACGAAAGCTTCCATTATTGAATCCAACTTGATGGCACCTGTCCCAAGGTCAAAATTGAAGGTAATTCTCATTAATAGTCATCGAATTACAAAAAGGAAAGCTACCACAAACATGATCCTGTCAAGATAGAAGACTTTACCATCAAAATCGTTTTGAAGTCGGGAGTAAGAAATTATTGACCTTTTTGTCGCCACGAACGGTTATAGAAATCATGCAAGACCATGACCCTTGAGCAGTACCCCTGCAAGTTGACGCAACAGCTCCGCTTAACCCGAAACAGCTACATGAATCACACAAATATTATTGTCGGTAACAAAATAAGGAGGTAAATAACCATCATGATAATTGCAAACGAAATCACCTCTGAACGGCACTGTAGCCATCACCATGATTGTCGCTAGCCTTCCCGAGCTGGAGGTTATTCGCTGCTGTAATTGTTTTAAAATCAAAGAAGAACCATCTGCACTTGTGAAATATGGAACACTCCCAGCACTGTGGAGAACTTCGTAGTTGGTACCCATCGGACTCTCCCACTGTAAGACGCCATAATAAGCTGTGTGGTTAAAATAGGCTAAGCCCAAATGCTAAATTTCATGCAGCACCGCAACAGTTTGGAAGGCCTCAATCCAATCGCTACTACCAGCATGAACCGGTGTTTGTTTGCTCCTTTGTCGTCCCATTCAACCTGCCAAAACCATCAGCAGCTTCATTCCAAACCCAGAAACTTTCCATTTGGCAGCAAGTCCTGTTCTTCTTTCCAACCAACTCGGGGACTGTTTTGGCTTCTCGCTCACCCGCTATTACCGAAGAAATCCCTGTAAATTCAAATTCAGTTCATTAGAGTGAATTAATAAGCTAAATATGAACATAAGGATGAGAGAAATCTTGGCAGAACACTCATGGAAACCGTCTTTGGCCAAGACCAATTGGAAGCGTCGATTTCTGTAGAACGACAACTTCTTGTTTCCTGCAAGCAAGGCAAAACGCCTCTTCAATTTAGAGCACGTTCAAAATTTGGAAGGAAAATGTTCATCACTCCACCATCTCCCGGTACCTACAATAAACAACAACAGTCATTAAGATTTCGAAATCTTTCCAAAGTTATTTTAGACATGTTAAAATCAGGAAATCAACTTGTGTCTCAAATACCATAATCAGCAGTCAAATCTCATTCATCAAGCACCATTAATAGCTACAAGACCAAAACAAAAGGTTTCTAAGCCAGTCAATTCAAAAGGGAACAAGATCATAACTATTTCCCAAAAAAGGATAGACATGTTCATACGGATTGGGAAACGAATTAACCATTGAGTTGATTGGCAAAGTTGGTGAGAGCTATAAAAGGAGGAAGGTTCACAAACATATAAACCATTCATTCACAGATCCGCAGGCAACCATTCTCAGAAACACACAAACCCCCCCCCCCCCCCCCCCTCCAAATTAAGCCCTAACCGGCGAACAAGAAGAAGGAGGAAACTTATCTTTGTTTTGAGGTCGCTGCCTTTCAATCCCGTCAAAGTTCCGTTGGAGGCCGCTACCGCCGGAAAACCGCCATTTCCGCCGCCGGAACCCCTTTGTGAACCGTCATCACCCGTGCTTCTCAACCATACTCGCCGGAACCACGAAGTTATCGTCACCATCACCGACAAGCCATTGCCATTGTTCATTAGGGGTAACAATCTTCCTCATTTGATAACTTTAATTCATGATTAATGTTGTTTTGTGGGGTTTTGCTAGGTTTTGATGAGAGGTTTGGGGCGAACGCGAAGAAGAGAGGAAGAAGAAGCTCGGAGTTAATGGAGAGAAGCGAGAAAGGCAATCGAAGACGGGAGAAGAAGGTGGAAAAGAATGAGAGCATATCGAGAGGAAGAAGGGTCGATTTGGGGCCTAGGGTTTCGTTTGCCTCCGTTTGTTTTTCTTTGATGTAATCATCATGTGTAAATGCACACACGCACACACGATGCACCCTCACTATTATCACCCTCAGATCTCCAACGGATCCGATCTAACGGCTCGCACACCGTGCACCCACCATAAACCATATGCCTGCATCACACCTAATCCACCACCCTTTAATTAACCATTTAAAATTAAGTAATATGTTTTATTTAACTTATATTATTTGTTTAACCTGTAATCAATATTTTATTACCTAATCAATTAACCCTAACCTTTTTAAAATTAAGATAATGCCATTTTAAATTAATCCTTTCCTTTAGATAACTTAATGTAACCTCATATTTAACAAGCCATTAATCTTTAATAATTGACTAATCCTTTTTGTAATTAACTAATTAATCTATTTAGACTTTTTATATAAAAACTAATAAACCCTTTATAATAATAACTTCCTTAAATCCTTTTTCTCATGTTCTAAATAAAAAAGCCTTTTTATTTTATTAAAATAAATAATTTATTCTATTATAATTTTAAAAGGACCTTTTTCTAAATAACTTAATTTTATTGATGACCAAAACAATTTTAAATCTTTATTAAAACTAATATAACATTTTCCTGAAAATCAATTCATATAATCCAATTCAACATTTTTCTTAAAAACAAATTAATATAACACTTTCTTAAAATCAAATTCAACCCTCCCTTAAAAAAAATTAACATCGTAAAATTCAATCAATCGTGCACGCTTACACTCCACGCACATATTCACATTCACGCACTTAGCTCTTTCATGCGTGTGTATGTCTTTTATTTCCCACATTTTACTTATCGCAATTTATTTTACCGCAATTCATCTTATCGCATTGCATTCCGTCCAAAGGAAGAACTTGCACGTAACGTAAAACTTGCGCGTATGCATCCCATTTGCATCATATTCCCTCATGATCCTTGATCCCATTCAAGTCGATCTTTTAGGATAGATCCTACCCTATAGGAAGGGCCTTTATCTTTACAACTTAGATGGCAAACAATTCAACACAATTCAAACTTATTCAAACATTAGAGAAGTTGATGTTAATCATCTTAAGTGGGATAAAACTTCTACCCCATAACAACATAATCAATTTTCCTACAACGTTGTGTTGGTTTAAATCAAGTGATCTCCCTTAAGATGACAAACCGTCTTTTCTCTTAGACCCAAATCAATCAACTACCTTTATCCCGTAGGAACTTTGACCACAGTCAAAGAACTCCTCAATCCCTTTAGAGGAACTACAAATACTCTGATTCCACTCCCGTAAGGATATGTAGGCATAAGATGTGATATCTTATCGAGTATACTTAGAAATAAACCCCTAGGTCTTTTATCCTTTAAACAGATAATCCATAGCAATAAAACAAACATAAAACAAGAGGTTCCTGTAGAGTACTACAGAAACTTAGGATGCTAGCACCTTCCCTAAGTTTAACCGACCCCCGAACCTATAACTCTCTAGCTTGCATTTGCATTGCATTGTGGGAATTTCGATTTTTATCCCTTCCTTTGGACAAATCAAAGTTTGGTTGCAGATGAATTAAAGATTCAAACTAATCAATAGTTTGGTATCCAAATTTCACCGCGACAAGCCAAAAATGCAAGGAAAGTTTAAAGGAGAAGGCTAGCTCGTGTTGTGAAATTTTTGGAAGAAAATGATACTTTTGATCGGAATCTGAGCAAAGATGAGAGTTGTGTTTGTTCTAGGGTTTGTATAGCCTTTAATATAATGGATTAATGGGTAATTAAGGCCCAAACCAAGAGAAAAGTTTGTTTGAAAGCTTTTTCCAAAAAATGATGGTGAGAGAAGGTACACGGGTTATGGTATGTAGTGATCTGTTTTGTGTGGTGTAAATGAGAAAAAATGAGATTTGTGGGAGGTGTGATTGGAATAGCATGTGAGGGAGAGTGAAATGAGGTGCAAGTTTTGTTGTACAACGCTTTCCAATTTTGACAAAAAAGAGTGAAATATGGTGCATGGGGAATATGTGAAGTTGTTTGGCTTAATTGGGCAAGAAAAGGTATGGTCATACGTGTGATTTAGATGTATACAAAGAGGCTGCAAGAAGCTACACCAATTATGCCAAAAGGATTACAACCTTACATGCCTTGAATCATGTTTATACACCCTACTTTGCATGAGCATAACTCCATGAATACGGTTTCAATTGGTGAGATCTTGAGATCATAGGAAAGCTTGCATGATGAGGAACAACTTCCATGTTTATGGCAACTTAAATTGAGGCTTGGAAGATCGTGAAAAATTGTCTTGAAGTTGGTGTCAATGTCATGAAGTTGATCCAAAACTTACTAAATTTGACAATTTAAAAACCCTAACTTGGAGACACCATATCTTGACTTCTAAACATCCAATTGGAGGGTTCTTGTCATCAAAAGAAAGCTTGGAGAATGAGGAATAACTTCTATATTGGAATAAAAATAAGATTGAACTTGGATCATAAAAAGTGGACTTGAAAGCATGCTCCTCAAGCTGAATTTCCACACTTAGAAAAATTATAAGTGTTGAAACTTGAATTGCACTTTTTTCCCAACTTTAACTTTCCATATCTCTTGATCTAGACATCTTTTGGACTTTATTTCTTCTACAAACTTATAATTCATGGTGTCCTCTTCAATTTGATTATAAGTTTACCTCATTTGGATCGAGGATGAGGAAGTTATGAATCTTGCAAGATAGGTAGAATTTCAGATTTTCCATACTTAGTGAAATTTCACTAAAACCCTAATTTAGTCAACTTTCTTGATTTTATGATTCTTCTTGGTTATCCTTGATCAATATTCATAGTAGCACTTATGATAACTTGAAATGCCCATTATTGACCAAAAAATCAAGAGTTTGACTTTGTGAGGCCACGGTTGACTTTCTTGATCAGATGAAACCCTAATCCTTTTTCCATTGACTGAGGCCTACGTAATGACTTGTGAAAGACCTTGAGGTATATATGAACTCCTTGTGATGTGTATTAAGCCATAGAAAAAATATTTTCTCCAAGAATCAATCATAAGAGGCCTTTGATCAAAACCCTAGTTCAAGCACAAAAGATAGGAGAGTGTGATCAATGCTTGAAAACTTTAATCCAGATGATTGTGTGAGGTGGTTGAGAATTCCTTGATGAATAAAAGGACTTTGAAGCTCAATAATGACATGATGTTGAAATTATCTCCTTAACCCTTGCTTTGAGAACCATCTCCTCTTATTGAGAAAATTCAAGAACCCTTATCCCATGCCTTAGGAACAATGCAATGTGTAAATAAAGATGCAAATGAAAGGAAGCATAAGCCAAAAAAGGCTAAAGAAAACGAGACCAAATTTTGGGGTATTACAATATTGTATTTCCTTTATTTTCTGTTCATAATAAACATTCCAAGAGAAAGAAGAATCAGAAGTGGATAAAACACGAAAAAAGAATGTGGCAAATTGTTATAAGGATTCACAAAGTATACTTTTCAACATGTTGCACATCACGATAGACTTGTGGTATTTTGACCATATCTAAAGCATTGCAACTCAGAATGACATGAGACCAGCGGCAAATGAAAGCTAAAGTTAAGGGCTACAAAATCCAAGAGGCGCCCAATACAAAAACTAGAGGCCTGCTACGGGAACCTGTAATAGATATTACAGTTGTAATAGGCAGGCGAACTTTCTATCGATTTGTTTCCTTTCTAGCCCGATTCCATTTACTTTAATGCTTTTTATTTTTTGGATTTAATATTTATTATTTGTAATTAGCATTAAACTAAGAGATTTTTTCCATGTTTAGTATTTGATATAAAAACTAAGAGGTAGTCTTGAGCTTTTATCCATTTTTTAATTTCAGTTTTAGTTTTATGCTTCTTTTCATCGCATTCTGTAAAAGTCTCTATTGGAGCATCTGGATCAAGTTTTCAATTCAAGTGTTTCTTTTCCATTATTCAGGTTCTCGATTATTGCTTTATTTATTTTTTATCGATTATGTCTTTATTTGTAGTTATCGCTTTGATTGGATCATTCCTCACCATGAGTAAGTAGTCCACTGGGAACTAAGGGTTATGAACCATATCATACTATTATTTGCATGATTTAAGCTGGTTACAAGAATTCCACCCTCTTTATTTTAAGAGTATGAGTTTTATTCAAAACTTCCTATGAAAGTAGGAGTGTTGTTTTTAGGTATTTGACTTACGCTAAAAAGGTAGAGGCAATACCAAAAAGCAGGTTTTTTAACAGTCAAGTCCGAAGTCACGAAACTAATTTGATGAATTGAGAAAGGTTCCATTTTTAATAGTTGTGCAAAGGTAAAGACCACTAAAAAACGTTTCTGCACAAACGAAAGTTGGCGAGCGTCCCGTTCGTTAGAGGTAGAGCAATAGGCTGACGAAAGTAGGTATTGCCATATTAACCTATTTTTCTATAAACTGAGTCGGAATTCGTGTAATAGAAATTATTAGGTCATGTAGATAAGTCTAATATAAGAGTCATAACCCGATCCTATTAGTTTTATATATTTTTACACATTTAAACTATTTTTCCAAAAGTGCTTTTTCACTTAAGCCATTTTCAAAACCCATTATGTTGTCGCTCTAGCTTTACACCGATATGATAGAAATTGGTACTTCACCGTACGTCTCTGAGGTTCGATACTTTTTACTACTCTGGCATTTGTCGTACGCCTGCGGCATGTCAATAATGATCCATCAACATTATCATTTCCTGCTCCAACTTCTCCTCCAGTTACATCACGTAAATTTGACCATCCAATAACATTACTAAAAGGTATTCAGTATCATCATCCTAATCCTAAATATGATTGTGTTTTAAATTATGAGCATCTCTCTACTTCTTAAGTTTCTTTTGTTTCTACTTCGGATTATGTGTTTATTCCTAAGTTTGCAGGTGAAGTTATGACTGATTCCAATTGGCGTCAGGTGATGATGAAATAAATGGTTGCTTTGCATTCAAATAACACTCGAGACATTGTCTTTTTACCTCCAGACAAAACTATAGTTGGATTTCAATGGGTTTATACAGTGTAAGTTGGATCAGATTGTCAGATTGATCGTTTCAAAGCTCGTTTGGTAGCTAAAGGATACACATAAATATTTGGTCTCGATTATGGTGAAACTTTTTCCCCAATGATCGAGATCAGTTCAGTTCACTTATTCCTTGCAATGGTTTCCATTAAGCATTATTCGCTTCATTAGTTGGACATTAAAAATGTATTTTTACACAGAGAGTTGGAGGAGGAAGTGTATATGGATCAACCTCCAAGTTTTATTGTTCGTGGAAACTCCAAACTTATTTGTCAGTTTCAGCATTCTCTTTATGGTTTCTAGCGACTCAAAACTTCTCTTTTTGAAATATCCAGACAAAATATTTGGGTCCACTCATATACCTTTTAGGCATTGAAGTTTCTTAGTCCTCATCAGGCATTGCAATTAACCAATGTAAATATGCATTAGACATCCTAAGTGAAACTGATATGCTTGATTGTCTTCCTATTTATACTCTTATGGATCCCGACGTCAAGTTTTTCCCGGGTTAGGGAGAGCCATTGAAAAACACAGGAAGATATTGACGTTTTGTGAGTAGACTTAATTATATTACTGTCACCAGGCCGAATATTACATTTGCAGTGATCATTGTGAGCCAACTTATGAACGTTCCTTGTGATAGTCATTGGAACGCAGTGATTTGGATTCTCATATATATATATATATATATATATATATATATATATATATATATATATATATATATATATATATATATATATATATATATATATATATATATATATATATATATATATATATATATATATATATATATATATATATATATATATATATATATATATATATATATATTGCACCAAGAATATGACTATTATATGAAGATAAGGGTGATGCTAAAATCATTTGTTATTCAGATGCAGACTGGGCCGAATAACCGTTAGATACGAGATGCACTTCTAGATATTGTGTTCTTATTAGAGAAAATACAATCTCATGGAGAAGAAAAAAACAAAACAAAGTTGCACTTTCTAGTACTGAAGTTGAATACCGCATTATGGCAGCAACCTCAAAGTAGCTCACATGGCTTAAAATTTTACTCTTTTAGCTTAGGTTGGGAGATCTTTAAGCCACAAAGCTCATATGTGATAATTAAGTGGTACCCTACATTGCATCCAATCTAGTTTTCCATGAACAAACCAAACACGTAGAAATAGACTATCATTATGTAAGAGACAAGGTACTTTCGGGAGAAATAACCACAAATTTCGTCAAATCTAAAGACTAATTGACTTATGTGTTCACTAAGTCTCTCAGGGATTCTCGAGTGAATTACATTTGCATTAAGCTTGGCTCATAAGGCATAAATGATCTAACTTGAGAGGAGTGTTAAGAATCAATCATCATCAATGTGTATCAATTAAAATCAATTGTAATTATTGTATTGCTTTATTGTATACATCCTACGAATATATATATACTCTAGTGTAATCTCATTAAACACACATTACGGTTCAAAGAAACTGATATAAAAAACATAGAATAATTTTTGACGAACAGTTTCTCATGATATCAGCTATGAGGTAATTTGAAATTAAAAGACATTGAAAAAAACTAAAAATATAAAATATGAATTAAAAAAGAAAAAATATATATTTTTGATAGTAAATTGAAATTAATAAAAATATGGAAATTTTTTTTTCATTTTTTATAATATTAAAATTTAAAAAAAATTAAAGTTTAAAAATTTTATAAACAAAATTATATAATATTTTTATGAAAAGTATATAATATTTGCCATGTTTGTTAAACATATCAATTAAGTAGTGTTTAAAGATAGATTTATGTATTAAATTCCTAATTAAATAATTAAATTAGAAAAAATTTATACTTATTTATATAAGGATTAAGGATATTTTGGTCAAATAGAATATAGGGGCAGAGGAATAAATGATAGGATATAGGGTAAAGTTTTCCATAAGCTATTGTAACTTGGAGGATTGAATCTAAGATTTAGAGAAGAACACACATAAGTTTCAAGTCTTTACCAGCAAGATAACTCCTAGGGGTTATTAGAAAATAATAGACATATTCCTAACACATAACTTTTGATCCTCTTTCGTCCATGAAGATGAAGATCCAAAGAAAAACGACATACATCATTGGTTGCCATTGTAAATACAATTACGAAATCACAACAACATTTAGAAAAATTGAGTTCTACGAACAACTACGATTAAGATTTCATTTAGACAAGCTTTTAATTTTTCTTTGAGTTCAAAGAAGATTGAGAGTAGAAAAATTGATTTTTGTCAATTAGAACGAAAATATTTCTTAATTATGATACTCTTTTGCACAATTTGTTAGTTTGTTATTTTTTAAATTATGTAAATGATATCATGACTTTTATCAACTCAACTAAATCATGATATATCATTAAGCTATGTGCCATATATTATTAAAAAATGATACATCACCAAATTTAAATATAATTACATGAAAGGGAATTAAAACAATGATTTTAGAATAATGAAACTAGTTTTTGTGAGAGATATAATTTTAGAGGTTAAATTTTTTTTGTTTGAAAAAAAGCAAATATATTACTAAGCCAAAAAACCGATACAAAGCACAGCGATCAAACGATCCAACTACAAACAAAAAGAAAAACAACAAAGCTCTCAAGGCATTATAAGCATACTAACATGATTTTTAAGGTGGGACTTCATCCAATATCTCTGTACAATGTAGTCCGCAATATGAGACACAATTGTACTACTATCACTAGTAGACCCAAAGCAAATGAAATTCCTATGATGCCACACTGTATACACTGTTTCCGCCACTGCATACTTCAGGATTGAATCTCTCCAACCCTTCCCTTTGCAGTTACAGATAAGCCAGTCCAACTCATCATCCCAGTTTTGAGCTCTGTGGGTGATTTGCAGTCAGTCCAAGATGTCATTCCAGATCTTCCTTGTTTTCACACACTCATACAAAAGGTGTTGAATTGTTTCTTTTACATTACAAAAGCAACACTTGTCCTCAGTTATCAAGTCTATCTTACATAGTCTGCCTTTAGTAGCAAGTCTCTTGTGTGAGGCCAGTCAGAATGTGCTCAAAGCTCTAGGCATCACAGGGTTTCTTAAGAACAACTTCCTCCACTCCACTCTAGGATATTGACTCTTTATATCAAAATACATGTTCCTAGTGCAATACTTATCCTGCTGTAACATGACTTCTCATTCAGCAAGGTGACTCACCATTTGCCTTTGATTAAGAATGCCTTTTAAGATCCATGAGTAGCTACCTTTGATGGGCACAATTATGATGTCTTGGTGCTTGGTGTAATAGTTATGGATCCATTTAATTCATAAATTATTAGCCTTGCCACATAGGTTCCTAGAAGCTTGGGTAAGGTAGCCTTATTCCAATCAGAGATTGAGATGACATTGAGACCTCCCTGGTTTCTAGGCTGACAAGCTTTGCTCTAGGAAATGGGGGACTTCTTGGTAATTTTGTCATTGTTAGACCAAAGGAAAGACCTACAACCAACTTCCACTTTCTTGATGACAATCTTGGGGGTAGGAAAACATTTGAGCCAATAATTAACAGTGGCAAATAAGACACTATTAACGAGTTGCATCCTGCCAGCAAAGCTCAAGAGTTTAGCACTCCAATGCTTGATCCTGCTAGTAATCTTCTCAACCAGAATTAGATAATGTCCCTTTGATAGTCTCTTACTAGTTAGAGAGATACCAAGGTATATGAATGGTAAGAGCCCTTCAGAAAAGCCAGTCAAGAACTTTATGCTCTGCTTGGTGTTGTCCTCAACATTCCCAAAATACACCTTGCACTTATTGGGATTGACATTCAACCCTGTTGAGGAGGATAGCTCTTTGAAATCCTGCATCAACAACTTAACTGACATTGTGTCTCCTCTAGCAAAGAGCAAGAGATCACTTGCAAAGAACGCATTAATAATGTTCAGTTTCTCACATTTATAGTGGAAGTTGAAGTTATGGTTCATCTTGAGTCTTTACAACCTTCTATGGAGATACTCCATCACAATGATGAACAACAAGGGGGGAAAAGGGTCCCCTTGCCTAAGGCCCCTCTTGGCCTTGAGAAGTCTAGTAGTCTCTCTATTAACTTTATACCTGTAGGACAAAGTGGTCACAATAGTCATAGTATATCTTATGAATTTGTCAGAGAAACTCATTTCCTTCATAATAGCTTATAGGGCACACCATCTATAGTGTCATTTGTTTTTTGAAGATCCATTTGGATCATACATCTTGGAGGTCCCCTTTTGTGTTATATCCCTTAATAAGCTCAAAGTCCAAAGGAGTGTGATATTGAATATGCTTTCCTGGCATAAAAGTTGTTTGACTTTCATCAATTATGCTCCCCAAAATCTTACTCAACATGTCTGCCATGATCTTGGATATTATCTTATAAAGGGTAAATCAACAAGAGATAGGTATAAAGTCTTTAATCATGCTGGCATTGTTGGTCTTTGGAATGAGAGTAACAAGGGTGCACTAAGCAAGTATTCCTTAATGATATTCTAGGTGACCTTGAAAATTTTAGCACTGCATCCATCAATCCCTGGAGCTGTATTATCATTTATACCATTAAGGGAAGTCTTCACTTCTTTTTTAGTGATTGGCTCTATGAGGGACTGCCTCTACTCATCATTAAGCTAAGGATCATTCCTCATATCAACTAGATTAATGCTATTTAGAGTTTGAGTAGATTTACCTACCAGGTCTCTATAAAAACTCATCACTTCCTCTTCAATTTTGTGTTGACCAGTCAGAATAGTCCCCTCAATAGTAGTAAGAGTCTTGATTTGGTTCATTTGGTTTTTACTCTTCAAGGAAGCATGAAAGAAGGCATTGCTTCCACCTCCAAGCCTAAACCAGTTAATCTTAGCTCTTTGGCTGACTAATTGTTCTTCTATGTTATTTAACTTGATAGCCTCTGATGTTTGGATTTTGGTTCTCTCTATAAGATCTTCATTCATCATGTCTTGTAACAGATGGTTCTGAGCCTCTTTCAGGTTGTTTCTAGCTGATTCAATTTGCTCTTTGATCCCTTTAATAGTCCTGCTCTTGTCCCTAATGGTGGCTGTAAGATTATGAAGTTTCCTCCACATGATGTACATGGCATTACCATTCACATGATGAGACCAGCTATCTCTAACTGCTTCTTGAAACCCCTATATATTAATGTCCGCATTCTAAAATATAAAGTGAGATTTGTTAGGTTGGTCCATAACTTGTCCCTCAAGACATAATAAAGCATGGTCTAATATCTCAGGTTCCATCATTCTCAATGTTGTGCTCATGTGCTTTTGAATCCATTACAAATTACCAAGCACTCTATCTATCCTAGAGTGGATAGCACCATTCACATGTTTGTTGAACCAAGTAAAGTGGTCCCCCTCATTATCCTTTTCATGTAAGCCCAAGTTCTCCGTCATGTTGGTTAGATCAATATACTCCCCTTCCACAACATGTTTCTCTCCTATTTTGTCCAGAGCACTGCAGACATTATTAAAATCTCCTATGATAAACCAAGACCCATTATTTTGAAGGCTTTCTATGTCTCTCCATAGTCTCTTTCTTTGATCCAAGGTATTAAGACCATAGATAACAGTACATCATTCCTTCATTCCAAATCGTTATTGTATTCAATTTCACAGTGGATGAATTGGTCAGAGTTGGCTAATTTTTTCACTTTAATCCTGGATTCATCCTATAACACCCAAATTCTACCATTAGAAAGGTTCTCGTAGTTATCCTGATATCTTCACTTGGTCCCCATTTTATTCCTAATGGCTTGAGCCTTATGCTGCTAACTCTAGTTTCCACTAATATAGCTAATGCAGGATTGAGACTAGATATCACTTCACTACTCTTCCCAGCATTGTTTATTCCTCTAACATTCCAAGAAATGATTATGATGTATCATTTTGAAGACTTGGATCATTCCAAATCCTAAGTGTCTCAAATTCATTAAGACAATCTACCACATTACTAGTTTCATTGACAACATACTTACCTTTATTTTTTTCAACTTGTAAATACTTGAATTTGAGATGTGCTTACTTGATCCTCTTTCTCATTAGGGGTGCGATCTACTTCTCTAACTTGCTCTACTTATGTGACCTCCTTGACTTTGGTTTTTCAATGGAGCACTTGTGTCCCACTTTCTGACATGTTTCACAATACTTTGATTTCCACTCATATTCCACCATTTGAATGAGTTTCCTTCCCTCACTATCCTTGATGGTTATTGACTCCTTGAGCTTCTGTGTAACATCAACTTTCACTAGAATCCTTGCATAAGAAACCCTTAGCTTAATAGCAGTGCAATCATCTGTGAACAGGGGTTTCCTTATGGTACTCCCCATTCTCCCTAGACTTTTCGCCCCCCCCCCCCCACATATGTAAAGGGAGTTGTGGGAGTTTCACCCAGATGGGTATAGTTTGCAGCATGTCCCTCTTGAAGTTAAAGTCCGGTCTCCACTCCTTTAAGACCATCAACACACTTTGGATAGTGAAGGGACCTCTCATAAGCACCATGTCTCGTTCAATGAAGAAGTGAAATTTCAACAAGAAATAGCTTTCCTCATGGTAGAACATATCAAGGAGTTTCACAAATTTCCAAAACTTACTCATGAATTGTTTCACCATGTTCATGCTCAAGTCACGTCCTAGGGCATACATTATCAACGCAGATTCTCATAATTTCACCCCTGATTCATCTATTTCCACTTCTACTTCCCCTTCAACTAATTTAGGAGTTATGAATTCGATGGTCATTCCATTCGAGGGCATTCTGTTGCCACTTATCACATCCACCCATAGCTTCTTAGGTTGTTCTTCTTCATTGTTCGCCTTGCCTTATTGTCCCGATGTTGTTTTCTCAGGAATGGGGGTTGCCCCTTTTTCACCATTTTCCTCATTTTACTCCTCGTACGAACTACTTTTAGTGTTTCTCAAGGTGCTACTGTTATTCGTTCCTTTCTCCAGTTCAAGAGTACAAACCAAAGGATATAACACATTTTTCTTCTTCAACCGTCCCCTCCCCCTCCCCATACTCAAAACGATTTGATGCTCCTAAGCAAGATACCTCCGATCTTGGTCCATATTCTGAGAAATACGACTAGGACTTTAAACCAACATTTGAGAAAATATCTCATCAAGAGCTAACTTTGGATCTGAATAGATGTAGTTTGGCCCCTAACCGTCGTGTCGGATCTCACCTTAACTGCCTGGAAATCGCACCTCTAAGTTAGCTATAACAATTATTATTATTTAAAAAACCAATTTTAAAAATTAAAAATCTAATTAAATCTATTATTTGTTTGTCTCAAATTGTTTTTTTTATATAATTTTTTTAATATGATCAATAAAAAATAATTTTTAAAACAACTTATAACTTTTTGTATGTAAAATTAATTATATTTTTTAATTTATGTAAAATTGTTTAAAATGGCATGTAATTTAAAACAAAACAAAATTTTTTTTTTCAGGATTTAGACCAGAAAAATATATTACTCTTTAATAACTACTAGTGAATTTTTATTTGATTTTAAATCTAATTTCTTTTTTAATAGAGATCATGAAATAGTAGTAATAATAAATAGTTGAGATTTATTCTTACATTTTTCATTTTAACGTTATCTTACTAATAAGCATTTTTCTTTAAGTAATAGTGGTTTGAATTCTTCTAAATCTCCTACAACATTTCATAGTGTCTCGAGTAAGATTGATTTTAGGGGAGAGAACTAAAAAACAAATAAATAAGGGTAACTCAAACTCTCAAGACCATGACGAAGGATGAACTACAAAGTTCATTGGAAGCTCATGAATAAAGGATGGATGAAAGAGGAAACGAAAGGCAAAAGCGGAAGTGGCTTTGCAAGCTCGTTTCAATGTGAAGAATAAGAGATCGAAAGGGAAATGGTCTTCTAGAGATAAGAAGAATTTCCAGAATTTTGGTGGAAAAGATCCATAAAATTCAAGAGGACAAAGAGGAAAAGGAACCTCCAAGGATGGTAGTCAAGGCAACTACAAGCCGCTCGACAAAAGTACCAAGAGATGTTACAATTGTCAAAAGCTTGGACATTTCTCAAGAGATTGTCGTTTCAAGCGCAAGGAGAGTGATGCGGATGAAGCGAAGGTTTATACGCAAGAAGTGGATGGTGATAGCACACTTCTTGTGGTGATTACGGAGGAGAATAATGGCATGGACAACAGTAGAAAGTTGTTGGACAGCAACTACTGCAGTGCAGAAAAACTGCAGAAAATGCGTTCGGAGAAAAATGCATTAGTAACGGTTCGAGATGGAGTCCAAGGTAGTGATGAGTGGTACTTGGATTCTGGTTATTCGATGCATATGACGGGTAGAAAAGATTGGTTCGTGAAGATCAACCAAGCCACGCGAAGTAGAGTGAGATTCGCGGATAATACGACTTTGGCGGCCGACGGTGTCGGTGATGTCTTGATCATGAGGAGGGATGGTGGTCATTCCTTGATCAAGGACGTTTTGTACATTCCTGGAATTAAGTGTAACCTTTTAAGCATTGGCTAATTACTTGAAAGGAATTACACAATTCGCATGGAAAACAAAGTATTGCGCGTTTTGGACTAAAATGGAGTTTTGATTCTTAAGGCTCCTATGGCTGCCAATAGAACTTTCAAGATTGAGTTGAAAGTTATGGAGCATAGGTGTTTAGCTACTACTGCAAGTCGTGAGGAATGGTTATGGAACTACTGTCTCGGTCATCTCAACTTTCGTGATCTCGACGCGTTACAAAGACATGGTATGGTGTCCGGGCTTCCAAGGATTAATATTCCAACTGAAATATGTGAAGAGTGTGTTCACGGGAAGCAACACAAGAGTAATTTCAGCAAGGATGCGGGTCATAGGACCAAGCATCACCTTGAGGTGGTGTATTCTGATGTATGCGGACCGATGCAAGTCAATTCCTACGGTGGCAATCAATACTTTGTCACGTTTATTGATGATTTTAGTAGGAAGTTGTGGATTTACCTCATTAAGAGGAAGGATGAGGTGTTTGAAGTGTTCAAACGGTTTAAGTCAACGGTTGAGCACCAATGCGGTAAAAAGCTCAAAACTCTCAAAACGGACGGTGGTGGTGAATTCACATCCGGTGAGTTTATGAGATATTGCACTGATGAGGGGATAATCCGTGAGGTGGTGCCTCCCTACACTCCACAACAAAATGGCATTGCGGAGAGAAAAAATCGGACAATCATGAACATGGTACGAACCATGTTAAAAGGCAAAAATTTACCGAAAGAGCTTTGGGGTGAAGCGGTATCTACAACTGCCTATTTGTTGAATAGGTGTCCGACAAAGAAGCTGGAAAAGATAACTCCAGAAGAGGTATGGCCCGGATTCAAACCGAGTTTGAGTCACTTGCGCGTTTTCGGTTCAGTTGAGTTTCGACACATTCTGGGACAGCTTAGAAAGAAGCTTGATGATAAGGGTGAGAAGTTGTTACTTGTTGGATATCATCCTACCAGAGGCTACAAATTGTTTGATATGAGTAGCAAGAGGATTGTGGTAAGTCGGGACGTGATTGTGGATGAAATCCGGACATTTGACAGCAAAATTTCTGCTGTTTCCGTACAGGAAATCGATTTACCAAATGAGGTAATTGATTTTCAGCCCGTGACAGAGCCCCCTGGTGCTGCTGGAAGTCAAAATTCAGGCCCAGAAATCGATTTCCTGGGAGGAAATCCAGCCTACTAATGATCCTAGACAGCAACCATTCGCAATGGAGGATGGTGAAACGAATAGATGACCAACGAGGCAGAGAGGTATGCCTCAAAGACTCCGAGATTGTGAGGTATTCCGTGATAACGAGATCAATCATGATGGTGATCTCATCCATTTCGCTTTAATGGACGAATCTGAACCGATGAATACGGAGGAGGCATTAAGCGATCCAAAATGGATGAGTGCAATGAAGGATGAGCTGGAATCAATTGAGAAAAACAATACTTGGATGTTGGTCGATTTACCAAAAGGTAAAAAGGCAATTGGTGTGAAATGGGTCTTCAAGGTGAAAGCAAATTCGAAAGGTAAGATAATCAAGCATAAGGCTCGATTAGTGGCAAAGGGATTTTCACAAAAGGAAGGCATTGATTTTAATGAGGTATTCGCACCAGTTGCAAGGCATGAAACCATCCAGTTAGTTGTTGTGATTGCAAATGCCAACAGTTGGCTGTTATATCAAATGGACGTCAAATCGACATTTTTGAATGGTCCATTGAATGAAGAGGTGTATGTGGGACAACCACCAGGTTTTGTTGTTCAAGACCAAGAGGCAAGATTCTACAAGTTGAGGAAGGCACTCTATGGTTTGAAACAAGCTCCAAGAGCTTGCAACAAACGCATAGATGGTTTTCTTAACAATATTGGTTTCAAGAAATGTGTGTCCGAGTATGGGGTGTATGTGAAAACGGGTGCTAGCGAAGGGGTGATCATTCTTTATCTATATGTGTATGATTTGTTGATTACCGGAAGTTGTGAATCATACATTTCAAAGTTTAAGCAAGAGCTTATGAGGGAATTTGAAATGAGTGACCTTGGTGCTATGACATACTTCTTAGGCATAGAGTTCCAAAAGACAAAGTTGGGGCTGCTCATGCATCAAAGAAGGTATGCAATGGAGATCTTGAAGAGGTGTGATATGGAGCATTGCAATGTTGCCATAACTCCATATGAGGCACGGTTACAACTATCCAAGAGTGAGGAAGAGCAAGATGTGGATCCAACTCAATACCGGCGATTGGTTGGATCATTGCGTTACTTGTGCAATATGCGGCCTGATTTGGCGTTTAGTGTCGGTATTGCTAGTAGGTTCATGGAAAAGCCAAAGGTATCACACTTGACAACGGTTAAGAGGATCCTTCGTTATGTGAAAGGTACTCTTGGCTGTGGAATTTTGTTTTCGGTAAGTGACACGGGCAGAAGTTGCAATTTACTTGGATACGCCGACTCTAATTGGTGCGGAGATAAAGACGGTCGAAAATCAACGGCGGGTTATATCTTTATATTCGGCGGTGCACCAATCTCTTGGTGTTCTCGAAAGGAGCCTGTGGTTGCTCTCTCTTCTTGCGAGGCGGAGTATATTGCAGCTTCGATGTGTGCATGCCAAGCTGTGTGGCTTGTGAATCTGTTGCGTGAGCTGGACAGCTGCGCGAGAGAGGGAGTTTTGTTGTTGGTGGACAACGTTTTAGCTATCAACCTTGCTAATAATCCCATAGCACATGGGAGAAGCAAGCACATTGAGATGAGGTTCCATTACTTGCGTGATTTGGTGAGTTTTGGACAGTTACGTTTAAGCTACTACAAAAGTGAAGAACAGGTCGCGGACTTGTTGATGAAATCAGTTACAAACGATGTTTTCAAGCGACTCGTGGTGAAGTTGGGGATGAAGAACATCGAGAATTTGACTTAAGGTGGTGTGTTGGATGTTATATAAGTCAAATGCAATGTAACTATGATTGGAAGCTATTTGAAAAGCTGCCAGAATGTTGTAGGGAAAACCAGAAAAATACTTCTGTTTTTAGGCTGTTTTGTTTAGCTTTTATTTGTTACTTTGTTTAGTGTTAGTAGGCACTATATATACATTTTGTAACATTTTAAATGAGTTAATGCCATATGAATTTTTTACCCTCTCAAATAATCTCTATTCTCTCTAAACTTCATCTTCCCCAATCCTCCAATTTCACCAAAATTATCCATCACCTCCATTGATTCACATACAAGCTTTTGTGCTTGTTCCAACATTTTCTTCTGCTTCTAGAGAAGGATTCTTTATTAGGGTTTGTGCAATGACCTCCTCCTCACGGCTTTCCTCACCCTGACCATTTTCGATATCATTATTATCTCCCTTCGTACGTTATTCAAAAATTTCAACTGTGAACGGGGTGAAAGCACTCAGAGTTGTCACCTTGTTCTTCTTCGTCTGACCTCTCCCTTTATTCATCCTAGATCCACAAGACAACACAAATCAACCCAATCTGGTCCCTACTCCGAAGAGCATGATTTTAAACCATCTCAGATGAAGATTCTGTTGTCAAACCCTAATAAATTAGTGGTCACAGAAAATTTATGCCTCTCACCAGAAACCGCAGGGTTGCCGAAAATCGCAGTGTAAACTATATTTTCTTTCGATACCTATTTTTATATGGCAGATTTCGGAAAGAATATATTTTGTTTACCTTTCTTTAAGTTAGTTCTTCCTAAGAAGATTTTGATATAGTTCCCCTCTCTAAATCATAAGTTAGGTATGATACCTTTAAGAAAAGATTTAAAAAAATGATTCAAGGTGTTCTGATGCAGTTTGAATTGGTTTTTTTAGATAAAAATTTATTTGATTCAAAGATAAATTTATTTGTGGTTCAATTAGATTTTATATGATTGATTAAAAAAATCGAAATCCAATGTCATGCAGTTTAATTTAAATCGATTTTTAGATATTCAAATTATAAATTATATTTTTTATTAAAATTATAAAAAAAGTTACTAATAAATAATAGATATGATATAATATATAACATTTAATATATTAAAAATTAATATTACAAAATAAAAATAGTTGATTATGGTTGAAATAAATAAAATAAAATAAAAATAGATTAAATTAAATTAATAAATAATATTTTAAAAAATAAGTGTCATCAAATAATAAATTAACAAAATAATCATATTAATAATAATAAAAACTTAGTATACAAATATATGCAAACTGTTCGATTCGATTTGAATCGATCCTTTTTGAAATATCAAACCAAAATTTGATATGAACCGAGTAGTTTTTACAAAATGACATTTAAATAAATTCAATAATATTTACTTTTTTTTTGTGGTTTTCAATTTTTTTTATTGATTTATTAGTTTTATTTAAATTAGTTTGAATTTGAACATCTCTAAAAATAATTATTTTGACATTTTTATTATTTAAGAAAATGAAAGACAAATTTTCTCTTTGTTAATTAAATAAAAACTAACACAAATTTTGAAAAATAAACTGTGTCTAATGTAAGAATTTTTTTTATATGGTTTTCTTTAAAAAGAAAAGTATTTTCATATGATAGAAGTGTTTTCAAAATTCAATAAAATATAAAATATAAAAAAATGTATGTATAATTAATTTATATTAAATAAATGAAGTTTAAGAATGTTACAATTATCGTGATCTATGATAGGTGACACTATCACTGTAGTAATCTTAGGTGTCATTATCCTAGTGGTACATACATACATGGAAGGATTATTGTGAGAGAGGATATCATCATATCTCCATTTTCATAACTTCAAAAAACTTGCTTACTTTCTTTGTTTCTTGTTTCCACCTTCATCACCATGAAATGAAATTCAATAGCTTGTGTTGTTTTAAAGCATAAGATTGAATGGCTGCTGCCACGTTCTGTAACCTCACACCTCCTTCTCTTTTCCTTAACAACCAACTTACCTACTTCAATAGGCATTTTCCTTCTCTTAATTTTTCCTTTCTTTCTATCTTTCTATATGCAAACAATTATACAAATAATCTAACATGTCATGTTCTTTCATTTTCAGGTGTCATTTAGTTTCCAAAAGGCCAAAGTGTAGTACTAGTATTCAAAAAGTCTTACATAGGAGATTTCAACTTCAAACAAGACAACACTACTACTTACATGTGTATTGTGCAGGAGAAGCGGAATTGTCCTCTTCTTCTTCTAGCTTTGAAGATGTTGGTCAGGAGGATATTTCAATGGAAACATTGATTTGGAGGGCTATCAAGTTGCCCATTTACTCTGTTGCTTTGGTCCCTCTCACTGTCAGCATCTCAATCATCACGAATTTACCATTTTTTTTCTCACTGCATTGTGAATTCATGTCATTTTAAGCAATATCATTTTCCACAAATAGGTAGGAAGTGCAGCAGCTTATTTACAGACTGGAATCTTCTCAGCTAAATGCTATTTTCTTCTCTTGGCTTCTTCAGTTCTTGTTATTACCTGGCTCAACTTAAGGTACATTTCAATTTTCTTGCTTTGCTAGCTGCTCTTGTCGTTTTGGAATCACTAATTGTAATTCTGATGTTTTTTTTATGTGTTTGCTGCAGCAACGATGTTTATGATTTTGACACTGGAGTTGACAAGAACAAAAAGGAATCAGTTGTGAACTTGGTCGGAAGGTTAGTTTCTCTCAAACTTGTATTTGGTATTTTGTATTTGCCTATTTTCTTTTCCTTCTGCACATGTTTTAAATAAAAAAAATAAAAATAGAACTAACTTGGCTTGTTTTATTCTTCATGTTGAATTCGGAAAGCCGTACAGGAATCTTTGTTGTTGCTTACTTATGCCTTGCTCTCGGCTTCGTTGGCCTGACTTGGGCCGCTGTTGAGGCAGGAAACGTGCGTTCAATCTTGTTTCTTACTTGTGCAATTATTTGTGGCTACATATATCAGGTAAAAAGTACTACTGATATTGGAATCATGTTATTTTAGGGAACTTATTCAGTCATAAGCTAACTATCAATTCAACGCGTTGATTTTTTAGTGTCCGCCATTTCGGTTAAGCTATCAGGGACTGGGAGAGCCATTGTGTTTTGCAGCATTTGGTCCTTTTGCCACTACTGCTTTTTATTTAGTACAAGGCAGTGCAAGGTTATCACAGTTACCTGACTAGAGTTATAGTAATATATATTTTTCATGGCTTGATTGATTGTGGTTTTTGAATGATTTTAGTAGCGTGACGAACCGTTTCCCACTGAGTGGAACAGTTTTTTCAGCATCAATCCTTGTTGGCTTCACAACATCTCTTATCCTTTTTTGCAGTCATTTCCATCAGGTACTGTTATTTCTTAATTCCAATTATGACAGTACTTTCAAGCATGTGACCTTTTTTGTGGATGATATAGGTTGATGGAGACAAAGAAGTCGGAAAATTATCGCCTTTGGTTAGACTTGGTACTGAAAGAGGTGCAGAGGTAGTGAAAGTGGCAATCTTTATGCTCTATGCTCTTTTGGTTGCTTTTGGTCTAAGCAAAACACTTCCTCTCACTTGTATTGTGAGTAATTCTATGCTTTCTTTCGTTCTTTGCACGTATAGTTGCTATCTTGGGCCATGAACTTATGATTTAATCTTTTCGTTATGAATATTGTTGTACTAGTTCCTTTGTGCATTGACATTACCGGTCGGAAACCTGGTAGTTAGATTTGTCCAAGACAATCACAAGGCAAGTAAAAGAATGTTGTCGAGTCTTTGTAACACTACATTCTTCTCTAGAGTTTTTTATATTAAAACTAGGTTGTATTGTGTTGTGTTGTTGCAGGACAAAAACAAGATTTTCATGGCCAAGTACTTTTGTGTGAGATTGCATGCTTTGTTTGGTACTGCACTGGCTTTTGGATTGGTATTGGCTAGAATGGTTAATAACAAGATAATACTCAGATGAGGATAGAGTTTTGGTAAAAGGAAGTTATATGAAGCAAGGATTTTGCTCAAGAGAATCAGCGGCACGACGCTATATGTTATGCATCATGAACAAAATATGTCATCAAACTCTAGCAATAATTGTATAAAAATAGGATTATTTTTAAAATTTTCATAATGTCTGTCTATTTTTTATTAATTGTGCAAGACAATAATTAGAAAATGTTTTGAGTGAAAATAGGGTCATTTTGACCGGTTCTCCGTTCTTAAAAATTCACCTCTCAGTTTATCAGACATTCACATCACCATAGTTTCTCTGGTTTCCCTTTTCTGTGTTTCTATCTTCTAATGTTATGTAATGTTAAGAAGGGTATACAAATTGCATTACATTGCATATATGAATGAATATTATTAATAATAAGAATCGAAAAGAAAGTGTAACACTTAATAAAAGCATTAATCAAAATGAGGGTGTTCTATATGTTCTCTTTACCAATGACAATTGGCATGGTGATTTTTACATTGAGATATTTCTCTGGACCTGATGTTCCTAAATATGTGTTTTTCACGGTTGCTTATGCCTGGTTCTGCTCCCTCTCCATCATCATCCTTGTCCCGGCCGACATATGGACGGTATTTCTTTATTTACTCATAAACTTGATACCTTATTGCTTTTATTTGATTGATTCACACATTTGTGCTTTCATTTATTATTAGACGCTAAATAGTAATTACAATGGAGTCATTTCCTTCTTATGGAGCTTATCGTATTGGAGTACCTTCTTGCTTACATGGTAAGGTTCTTCTTCCCTTTTATACAACCCTAGAATTATAATATGCAGAGCCGTCTTTCAGGGCGTGCAAGACGGGCTACCGCATAGGATCACATAAAATGTTTATCATGGTTAAACTGCTGTTAATTAGGGCCTCTAATTGTTTTTTCATGGTTAAACTACGACTAATCTACCGTTTATCTCCAAAAACTTGAGACCGCTCTGATATGCTTTGTACCCCTTGATGAATTTCTCTGAATTTAATAGTTCTGTGTAATGTTTGGTGTGATCTTTTAGAATATTTATGGAAACTAGGTTAATAGAAAAACATAAACTCATAGTTTTGTATTAAACTATTTCTCTAAACAGGGCTGTGGTTCCCCTTCTTCAGGGTTATGAAGATGCTGGAGACTTTACTGTCAAAGCAAGATTAAGAACAAGCTTACATGGAAACCTTGTTTTCTATCTCTCTCTTGGTTCTGTTGCACTTTCTGGATTGATATTACTAATAGCTCTTAACAAATTTTGGTCCGCTTCTCTTTCTTTTTGATTTTTTCTATTCTTCAAAATTGCAGTTGTAATGCTGTTGCAATTTGCAAAGACCTCAAAATCTTTTATATAGTGGCCACAATTGCGGTTGCAGAATGCATTAAACCATGTTATACACCGCTAGATTTTTCAAATCTTTGCAAGCTAACCTACCCTATATCTAACTCCATGCTTAATAATTTGCAGGACTGGTAGCATTATGGGTTTTGCTATGGCTTGTTCTAACACATTTGGACTTGTTACTGGTGCATTTCTACTCGGATTCGGTATGAGTGAAATTCCAAAGAATATTTGGTTAAATGCAAATTGGACCATTCAGCAAAAATTTCTTTCCCACAAAGTTGCAAAAATGGCTGTCAAATTAGACGACGCTCATCAAGATTTTTCAAATGCTATTGTTGTAAGTTATTCATTCATACTATTGCACTATCATAACAATTTGATTCTGAAATTTGGTGTTTGTAAACGTGCTGTAGATCATATAACATCTGCGTCTTATTGAAAAAAAGAAATCCTTTCCTTTTATCCTTTATTCTTTGCAGATATGATTTTTGATGGTGTGCCATTGTCAGATCACACAGGCAACATCAAAGCAAATGTCCAAGCGGGATTCTTTGAGACCCTACATGAGTATAATCGACAAAATGATGCTTCAGATGGTAAAGTTTGAGTTCATAGTATTTTCAGGTATTTATAAACTCTAAATGTTGTATGGCTAGGTGTTTATGTAACATTGGATTTTTGTTTTTCAAGTTGAAAGAAGATCCTTCCTTCAAACCACAGGGAGGGACACTAGGAGAAAAAGACATGGATTATGATACAGATGAGAAATCAATGGCAGCACTAAGACGTCGTCTTAGAAGAGCTCGTGTGCAGTATTATCGATATAGAAGGTAGACACTGATCTATTTTGCTATAAAAGTTCATACTCAGTTCTGAGTTCTCACATGCCATTGTATTGAAACATACCATAATACTTCAGAACCACTCTTGTTTTTTTGTGTGTATATACAAATTCTCTTCGAGTAATAAACATATTTTCTTTAAGTATTATGATTAACATTGGTATTAATATTATTTACAGTGAATATACCAAATCTGTCCTAGAAGCCCTTGAGCTGGAGGATACCGTAAAAAACTATGACAGTCGTGATGCTACAAGATGGTTTGATCCTAACCTACATTTCCTTTTCTCATTGTTTATCTTCTCATCATTGCTCAAGTGTTATATCTATGAAGTAATAGTGCTGCTATGTCATTATTTAAACATGTTTTATTCCAATCTTGCAGGAAATATACTTCATGCTTGAGACCTGAACGAAAAGGCAAAGTAGGTGCAGTTTTGGATACAATTGGTACTCACCCTATATTTGTTCACCCTAAATTTTTTTACTAAAGAGAACAATTTTATATAGCTGAAATATGTTGATTTATCGCAGAGTTTCTATGGCGGTGTATATTAAAGAAACAAGTTGAGAAATCATTGGCTGTTATATTAGGCTTCATGTCGTTCGCCATTCTATTAGCCGAGGCTACCATGCTTCCCAGTGGAGTTGACTTATCTCTTTTCTCTATCCTAGTACATGCTGCAGGACAGAAAGAAGTGCTTGTGCAGGTGATATTTGTAGACCTTTCTGTTAAGGCTACGCGTTTTTCTTCAATCTCTTCGTTTTCTGATAGTTTGATTCTTCTGTTCACAGTTGGCTGCTTTTGTCCCTTTGATGTATATGTGTGTTTGTACATATTATTCGTTGTTCAAAATCGGAATGTTGATGGTTTACTCGTTGACACCGAGACAAACAAGCTCTGTAAGCTTGCTTATGATATGCTCGTAAGTTTTTCACCGTTTTAATGTACATGTATGTATCTTTTTAGTCATTTGTGCGTATTGTCGTATACTAAATTTCTTCCCTATATCTCGTAGGATGGTGGCAAGATATGCTGCACCAATTTCATACAACTTTCTCAATCTCATCAATATCGGCGGGGGTAGAAAAACCATTTT
This sequence comes from Lathyrus sativus, assembly GCA_963859935.3. NCBI lineage: Eukaryota > Viridiplantae > Streptophyta > Magnoliopsida > Fabales > Fabaceae > Lathyrus > Lathyrus sativus. The sequence goes on along the minus strand of OZ012741.1, from coordinate 601,679,666 downwards.
CGAAAAAGTATTCTACTGTTTTCTTTCCAGCTTCATTTATTATGCTACAAACATTGTTGTTTTTTCTCTAGTTTGTAATACAAATACTTTGTGCAGAAAATGGGAAACATTGATGATGCTGTTCCTTTTTTTGGCAAAGGATTCAACAAAATTTACCCGCTTATCATGGTTATATACACTTCGTTAATAGCGGGCAATTTCTTTAACCGAATTATCAACTATTGCGGGAATTGGAGAATATTCAAGGTTAATAATGAGGATGCAGAAGATATGGACGGATTCGACCCGTCCGGAGTAATAATCTTGCAGAAAGGTATGCTCAAGTCTTTTTATTACCAAATTCTCTCTCCCATTTTAGTCGCGAATACGTTTAAATACCTTCTCTTTTATCCTCAGAGCGATATCTTCTTCAGCAAGGACACAATGTTGGCGAACTTGTTTTCCCTTTAGCTAGAAGTTTCAGCATAAATGTGGATGTTGAGTCTGTCAATAGAACCAAGGTACACATTGAAAACCACTGTTTTTTTCTTCATTTTTCTCTTTCAGATTTAACAGTCTCAAGTCAAGTTTTATGATACGTTCGCAGGCGGCTCTGGATGAGAGTACCTCGGGCGAAGATAAAACGAACATCATAGTAGAGACAACAAATGAAGAAAATCATAGTGACATAAGCAAAAGAACTGGTGGCAAAAAGTATTCAGCTTTAAGGACAAACCCAAAGGAAGAAGGGTCGAGTAAAGATTTCGCAGCGGAAAGAGAACCTTCCCCTTTGACAAATGATGCTAATGATTCTCTTCAAGACGTTAGTTCAGCGGCGCCATCGTCTGTGGTAGCCACAAAATGGGAATCAATGATGAATGGAATTAAAAGTTTGAAATCTAACATTGACTCCAAGAGATTTCTTCCTCTTACTAATAGTACACAGACATCCTATCTAAACTCGCAATCTTCATTCGAGTCTCTTGATGATATATTTGAGCGATTGAAACGTCCACCTGCGGAACATAGAGATTCTGGTGGTGGCTGATATAATCATAGAGCAGACTTCAAATATGTAACAGTAACTCTGTAAGTAGTTAATCTGCTTCTGAATTTTGTTTATTTTGGACAAGAGTTGCACGTATATAACTTAATGACATAATGTCCTTGTACCACACAGACTTGTTTATATTTTACAGTTGATAAAACTTTGTATAATGTTTGAAAGAAATTACTGAAATTATTGTTGTCTTTTGATTATCATTTGTGCTTATTGTATTCTCATTTACTGAACTTTGAATATTGTTTAGATTAGGTTGGTTTTGTGTCGCGTTGTGAATTCCACTTTAAGATTTTAAAAATAGTTTTGAGTGTCTTTAGTTTTTTAAAGATAATGAGTGTAATTTAGTAAGTTTTTTCGATTCTGATTTTGTTAGTCGGATAAAAAAAATTACTAGTGGTACCTATCATTTATTTAAAAAATGTTTACTTTTTTAGCATAGGAAGGAGTTGTGTAGCATTGCTCTTTCTATCACAATTGTTGAATATGTAGCTGCCGGTCGTTTTTGTGCACAACTTATATTGTTAAAATTGTAATTATTGGATTACAATTTAAAATCCACTCACATTTCAATCAAATGTGATAACTAGCGCAATAAATCTTACCAAAAATCTTGTATTTCATTCACGTTTTAAACATATACAAATTTGACACCATTTTAAATACGTAGATACTAAAAATTAATTGGTTAATATTTTTTCAAAACCGTTGTTCACGATACATTTTCACAAGATACGTAGGAAATTAGAAAATTTAAATTATTCGTATTTTACATGGATTTAGACTCTTATTTCATTTCAATTTGATATTTGTATTATGTTGCAAACTAAACATTTTCTACTAACAAGTTATACTTTAGCCAACCCTATTGGTATATTTTGTAAGGTAACGCTAACTTGTGCCCCAAGGGTACAAGTTAAGAAACCCACTCATAATAAATTTGTATTGGAAAAATTAATTTAAAAATCAATTTTATGCTTTAATTAAAGTTTGTACACAATTTCTAAGACAATATTTCTTAATTTAGCATTACCTTATTTTGTAATATCATTTTTGTATTTTGTTTTATATGTTTATTTGTTTACTTCTTACATTCTTCATGTCATTCATTCATTTCTAAGTTGTTGTATGACCGATTGTTTTTGCATTTAAAAGTTTTTTAAGTGTATATTGTTAATTATGTGCATTTGAACATTATTTTGTTTGATCATGTATTATTTAATCTTTCATTCATAGATGTTTTTATCACATATTTGTGTTTCTATGTATTTGCACGTCTATTTGCGAATATTGTTGTATTTAGTATGTCTATCTTCGTATTCTAAAATATATCTTTTAATGTTGTGTATTCTTCTTAGTTATGTATGACTCATTTGTTTCTTTGGATTATCATTTGTGTTATTGGTTATTTTGCGTTTAGAATCATTAACATCTATCTGTTTATGATCTTGTCTAAAGGAGAGAAGTTGTAATGTGAGTCTATATTTGATTTATGCATTTTATGTTGTTAGTGCTTGTCTTTGATACCTCAAGGGTTATTGTTTTGATTGCTTGTCTTTTAAGCTTTTGGTTTTAGTCTTATGTCATTGAGTCTTCTCATCAGTTGCGCATTTTTGGATTGAGTTTTAAATCTGTATTTTAGCATGCATAAATCAAATTGTTCGATTATAGCTTAAATAATATGATTGAAATTAATCTATTGAGTTTTTTTTTAATCAAGACTATGCTTGAGAATGATTCAAGTCATGACCATAGTAAAATTTCAAAATTCTCTGAACTTTTGTGATATGAGATTATGCCCTTGTGACTCGAATCACATAGCTTGTTTGACTTAAATAAGACTCATAAAGAGCTCAATAATGCATTTTCATTTTTCCTTATTCGAATCACATGTAGGTCTGATTTGAATCACAACACTCTGACTCGAATCACAGGATTGTCTAATTCGAATCACACTTAAATGAAAATTCTCTTGGTTGCCTCTGGACGAACCTTTAATTTGAATCACTAGTTTGTCTTTCTCGAATTAAGTGACTCGAAACACATATCTTGTGACTCGAATCACACAAATGAGTTTCATATAATTTTTTCTTCTTAATTCAAATCACTTAGGTTTTTGATTTCAACCATAACTCTTGCTTTAGACTTAAATCATACATCATTTTCTCTCTTTTTTGTGCTAGATCTCCAACACATATAAATACGATTTTCTCTCAAAACCTTCAAGAATGTTAGAAAACATACACTTTTAATATTGATTTGAAAACTCATAACTCACTTGTTCTCTTATATTTTCAAAAGAGTTTTGAATCTTTCTTGAACACTTGCAAACAATTTTTTTCATATTATACCTTATTCTTTTTCCATTGTTACATGGATCTAAATCTCATCTTTGGATATTTATGTTTGCCGAGGAGATTCATTTATTGAATTTAACGTTTCTTTGAAGATTTGGCTAAGATTTCAAAGGTTTGCAAGGTGCACGGTGTTGTGGACGGTTTTAAAAATAATAGTGGAAAAGAAAGAGGTTTTTCGCTCCAAGTTCATCTTAGTAGTGATGTGTGAAAGCCTATAAATAAGGTGAAAATTCTTCCCAATATTTGGACAAGCCAATGCTTAAGATATCGGTAGGATCTAGAAAAGAACACTATAAAATGATGACTTTGGAGCAGGTTGTTGGGGTTGAAAAATTTAAGGTGGTTTCGAAGATTTCCCAAAAGTTTAGTTTTTATATTGTGTACAATTTAAGGGATCCAAATAGAAGATTTTTATATTTTCAACATTATTTGGATATTGTGATTGTACGGAACTCATGTAATCTGTCACAAATCATGGTGGAAAATCAAAAGTTTTCAATGGACAACCATTGGATATTGGAATAATCTTAGCAATGACGATAGTTGGACCACTATAAATCTCGATGTACTTCTCTCTCTCTCTCTCTCTCTCTCTCTCTCTCTCTCTCTCTCTCTCTCTCTCTCTCTCTCTCTCTCTCTCTCTCTCTCTCTCTCTCTCTCTCTCTCTCTCTCTCTCTCTCTCTCTCTCTCTCTCTCTCTCTCTCTCTCTCTCTCTCTCTCTCTCTCTCTCTCTCTCTCTCTCTCTCTCTCTCTCTCTCTCTCTCTCTCTCTCTCTCTCTCTCTCTCTCCCTCTCTTTAGTTTTGCAGAAATCACATGTTAGGTTGTTTTCTAGAATTACATGCCATTAAGATTTCTTTTGATAGCGATTTATTTGTAAAGTGTAGGTTTTGCTAAAATAACAACTTTAAGTTTGTTTTGTTGAAGATTAAACTAAAAATTGTGATTGTAGAATCCATATAGTATTGATATTGTACAATCACACATCTTGTCTTGATATATTCAATACATAGCATTACTTTATGTACTTTGGTAGGTTTTGTATTTCGTTCTTGATTGCTTTGTGTATTGTTTAAGTCGTTATGTCCAAATTTTAATCAATAATCATAATCTCTTTTATACGCTAAAATTTGTTTCCACAACACAAATCATTTTGTTTTTAAAACTCTGATAAAAGTTTTTCAAAACTATTTTCAACTAAGATTTTAATTGGAAAGTCTATTCAACCCCTCCCCCCCACCACCACCTCTAGACGGTTGAATACTCCATATTTATGTTTAAGAGTTCTAACATGGTTTCTGAGATTTCTAAGGCTTGAGCACCATCAGCGAAAGTAACATTTACATTCATTTGTTACTTCAAATTCTTCACACCGTGTTCATTTTCTCTTGTTTGATACTTGGAGAAATTTCATAGATCATTTCAAGAGTCTCACATTTCTTTGGCGGAATTACAATTAAGGACATATAAAAATTGATTTTCATTTAAAGACATAACTAAAAGTTTTTAGCTTTGAAATCAATTCTAAACTTTCTATTGTTTTCTTTTCCCCAAAAGAAAACAAGTTTATTTACTACTTCACGATTAACATAGTGAGTAGGGATAAACATACAATTGATTATTGTTTCTCATAATTTAAGATAAAAACTTTGAATGAATATTTAAATACCAGATTTCTATAATTCAAACTTATCACCATTAAACGGTAGATGTGTGTTTAGGAAAGTCCTCTTGTTAAAAGAAGTGTTGGAAGCCATCTTTCTCTTGAAACGATTAGTCTTTAAACATGAGTTAGCCTCTGATGTCACTTGTTGAACATGCGACTCCATACACAAGAGACACTATTATAAAATATATCTTTCGTAACACCATCTTACAATGAACGTTTAAAAAACCATAGTAATATTTCATTTTCGCTTGCCTGAATTTTTTATTATTTTATTGAAATACATTTCTTCACGATCCTTAATAACAACTGTTGTGATAAATGAAAGGTTACTTGCTTCGATTTCTAGCACCAACATTTTTATGAGGTGTTCTACAAAATTTTTTGATAACGAATGAGGAGCTCTTTGGTCCATTGCTTCTCATAGTCACCGTAAGAATAAAAACTGTTAATCAATTTATATAAACTTTGATCCATGTACATAGGAAATTAAATTATTAACTATATGTAGATTATCAAGAAGCTATATCTATATATAAAATGATTGAGAAACTGCAAACAAAATTTTATCATCTTTTCTCAATCAATTTGATGCAAACACGAGAGACAATTTTGAACTTAGTTCTTGTAGTTCTCTATCTATTATTGTTACTATTCCTAGATTAGTTATTATAATATATATTGCTTGATGATACCAAGTGCAACCTTTCCATACATGTTTTAACTTAGTTCAGCTACTGCGGAGAAGTGTATATAACCCATTTATGCATAATTGATATTTTAAGTTTTAATTGTGAATTAGTGAATCTTAAGACCCGACGATGTCTATATAGTCATTAATGAAGCTGGAATATTGGAGGGAAGCTTTAGCATATTCAAACTAACCATACCAATCTATTAAAGTATGTCATTCGATACTTCTATCCTCAATAATTGACACAATTATAGACTTTCTTAACACTAAGTCTATTGGTGGTTTAAGTCGCTACTTCCATTTCAAAGTTTGTCATTCTTTTTTATTCTATTGTTCTCTTGATTTTTGGTGTTAATTTTGGCAAGAACAAGGCTATTGAAGATGCTGTAATAGACTGTGTTTAATTTTGATTTCATTTTGTTGCATAGAAGAGATTTACTAAGTGTCCAATGAAGAAAATGCATTTTGGTCATGTCAAAATTTATCACACTGTTTGTGTAGATATTTTGTAGTTGTGTTTGTGTATAGATTATGTTATTTTAGAACATATTTAATGTCATTTTAATTTGGTGACTTTAATTTGAATAAAAAAATATAACAAAATTATAATTTAATGTCATTAAATTCAAGAATATGTTGATATAAAATTTTGGTATGATAAATAATAAATTATGGTATCATAAAATGTTATGAAATTTTATTCTGGTGACTTTAATTGCAATTTGGTTAAATCAACATAAATGTTTTTAAAAAACTAAAATGTAACATTTATTAAATAAGAGATTAAAGTGAAATTTAAAATTACATGTGGAACGCAATTTAAAAAATGTGATTGAGTTTAACTCAATCCTACAAAATTAGTTGATAAAGTGAGGATTACCCTTGCTTATAAACATATGTTTATGCGTTGTTTGACGTAAACTCTTAACAAAATATAATAGGATTGAAGATGATACCATTTTCAATCAAATATCACATTATAGACTAAATATGTTATTTATTGATCATAATAACATTTGCATTTACATTATAAATAGAATGCTAAATCTAACTGATGAAGTTTAATTCTCAAAATATATAATTAATGTATATAAATCAATTTTTGAAATTTAGTTGGGATAAACAAAATCATATTTAACTTCATTATTAGAGGTATAATTTGTAGTATGATTTAGACGTTTACGATAAAAATAATTTGAATTACAAGAAAAAAATACATATTTAATTTGATTTAATTGATTTTTAAAATTAAAATCGAACCAAATCAAAACAAACTATGTTGTTTGGATTGATTAAGTTCTTAATAATATTTTTATTAAGTTATATATCCATATTGAAAATAAAATAATTTTATTTTTAATCTTTCATAGATTATTATAAAATAAGTTTATAATTAGATTCATAAATATGATTTGCATCTTACCATTTTATTTTATATCTAAAGAATAATATCCATAAAATTGTACTCTTAAATAAATTTGAAATAATATATTATATAATTATAGCAAAAGGGCATGCACGTTATTATACTAGTTTTATAACACTATAATTTATTTTTTTATCATCAATATTTTATAGATAAAAATAATGTAAATTAAACTTTTTCTAATCTTTTTCTTATTAACAGTAATAATTTAAAAACGAAAATAAAACTAAATGTATTATATTTATAATATTTTAAATAAAAATAATAATATTTATAAATAAATAATATTTTGTTTTGGAATTAATTAGAATACATGCAGTGTAAACTCACTTGTCATCCAATTAAAATATATAAATATAAAATTAAAAAATTATATTTAAACTGGTTCTTTCTTCTTATATGTTAAAATGATGAATTCTAATTGAATAACAATATAAAATGATGGTTTTATACTAATAATATATTTTAATTAGTTTTTTGTTTTTATTGAAATGCGAATTAAAATAGATATCACACAATATATAAGATTTTACAAAATCTGATGCATTTCAAACGCTTCTATTAGAAAATAATCCAAATATATTCGAATTAAACACAATATTTTTATGATTTTCAATTTCATTTAATTCGATTAATGATTTTTTCAATTTTGAACATCAAATAAAATTACATCACATGATAAGAAAAAAACGTTTTTGAATTTGTAGTACCAAAAGCAATTGCATTTATTTCCAACAATGACTGCCGTAAATGTCATCCATCATCTCTGACAAGCCTTTACTCCTCTCATCCCATCCAACCCAACACAGAATGCATCACCAACCAAATTACCAAACCCAATAAATCAGTTTCGCTGAAACCCTAACCACCAAACTATGGCTTCTTCTCTCCATCTCTCCACACCCTCTCTCTCGCGTCCACGGTCAGTTTCACCCTTTCAATTTCTCTTCATTTCACGCCACACTATTATTCATTATCGTTTCTGGAACCAACCATTTTCACACAATTATATCTCCTTACAGAAATTATGTTATGGCGTGTAAAAGATATAGAGATTTATTTTGCTCACAACTTGGGAACTCGTTGAATTGAAGCTTAAACCTAATTGTAGTTAATGTTACTGAAAACTAATCCATATTATCATAATTTTCAGCTGTGGCGGATTACATATTTTAATTTTTTAGCTTATTTCAACTCCAATTTAGCTTATTTAATGAATAAAGCTATACATTTCTTCAATCAATTGAGTTGAGCATGTAATTATCTTTTACTAATTGTAGCTTTTGTCTCCTCTTCTGTTCAATATAGGGTATGCAAAAATTTCAAATTGTTCAATCAGCTGAGCATTATAAATTCATCTAAGCTACACGTGTGTGGCTCAGATTTGGCGTTTGTTCGGCTAAGCTCTAAATTCCCTTCACGGCTCAATGCTGTAAGTAGACTTAAAGCTGCATTGACCTCTGGAGGAGGAGACTTAAAAAATGAAGATATGGTTGGTGTTGAATCGGCACAACCTGATCCAGTAGCACTTGGAATACTGGGAGTAGATACGGCTTTAACAGGCAGTGGTTTTGCTGATGATAACGATGAGTTTGATTCGGACAGTCCAACGAAAGGTTTTGCTTCCATTCCTGAGGCCATAGAAGACATTCGTAGTGGAAAGGTTGTTACTCTCTGTCTCTATGGGTATTCTTTTAACTGTTAATGCAAGGAAGGCTTGTGTTGTTAGAAGTTTTGGTTTTATGTTGCAGCCACTTAGCTTTCTATCATTAACTGATATTAGTATTTCAGATGGTAGTGGTTGTAGACGATGAGGATAGAGAAAATGAAGGAGACCTAATAATGGCAGCACAGTTGGCAACACCTGAGGCTATGGCTTTTATTGTGAAGCACGGAACTGGTATTGTTTGTATAAGCATGAAAGAGGAAGATCTAGAGAGATTAGAGCTTCCTTTAATGGTCAACAGTCGGGATAATGATGAGAAACTCCGCACAGCATTCACTGTGACTGTGGTATGTACAATTTGGTGCGTACATATTTTATCTGGAGTTACTTCTGTATCCATCTGATCATGGCCTTCCATTGTTACATCTTCTAAAAACTATATATACTGACCTTATAATTTATCTCATCTTAGCTGCACTGTGTAGGCATTAAGTTTGACAAAAATTCAATACTACTTCATTTTGTTGCATTTAGTATCTCTTGTCTCCCAGGATTTAACGGACATTTACTTATTATATGCTAGAATAATATCCTGTCATACAAAGTTATTGAAATTTAATAAACTATAATTATGACAGATTGATTTTCCCTATGTAATTCAGTAATTTATCTATGCAATTTGCTATGTATCAACTTTTTACATGACATTTGTAGGATGCCAAACATGGTACCTCCACAGGGGTGTCAGCCCAGGATAGGGCAACCACAGTTTTGGCCCTTGCATCCAAAGATTCAAAACCAAGTGATTTCAACCGCCCAGGCCATATTTTCCCACTAAAATACAAGGAAGGTGGTATCTTGAAGAGAGCTGGACATACAGAAGCTTCAGTTGATCTGGCAGTACTTGCTGGTTTGGATCCTGTCGCAGTTCTATGTGAGGTTGTGGATGATGATGGTTCCATGGCTAGATTACCTAAGCTTCGCCAATTTGCTGAGCGTGAAAATTTGAAAATTATATCTATTGCTGACTTGATAAGGTATGTGGTAGCATTTAGTGGAAGATGTAGTAAAATACATTATTTGAATTTTATGTTGTCGATTATGTTCATATTTTACATTCAGTTACAGCACGGGACGGATCTAAGGGGAGGTTAGGCATGGGTCCTGACCCCTCCTTCCCTTTCATCAGATACAATAGAAGAATACAGAGATTACATACGTAGATCAATGTTGATAGAGAGCTGAAGCAACTGAACTAAAATATGATCAATGTTTTCAAGCATGAGCAAATAAAGACCCCATTTATTATAAGCATGTAATTGAGAAAATGGAGTGAACCTCCAATGAAGCGAATGGACTAAAAAGATGGTCGCGTCTCTTTTGATTTTTGTACCAACTTGCCGTTTTTTCTCTTCCTATAAAGTAAGGAGGTTCTAGGTCTTAAGGGAAACTTTAATGAAAAACGAATCATTCGTTCAATTATCTCATTATTCTAATTTAACTTTAATATACAACAACAACCAAGTTTTGTCCCACCAAGTGAGGTTGTCTACATTGATCAAACTACGGTCTAACTACGTTCTAATGTTTATCAAAATCCATATTTCTATTTGACTCATTAATCTCAAGATTTTTCCTAATAGTTTCTTTTATGGTTTTTTTAGATCTTTCTCTATCTTTAGTTGTTTGACTACCTTTCATCAAATCTATTCTGCTCACATCAAAATCCACACATCAATCGCAACATCCTCATCTTTGCTACACTTATTTTATTTTGTAATGGTTTTTTACCGCACAACTGTGTGTCCTGAACAACATCGCTAGTTTTACAGTTGTCAAGTAAATTTGCCTTCAGTTTGAGTGGTACTTTTGTATCACATAAAACTCCCGAAACACTCTTTCATTTCAACCACCCAACTTAAATTCAATTGTTTATGTCTCATTCTATTTCACCTTCATTTTGAAATATGGATCCAAGATATTTAAACCAGGTAATCTATGGTATGATATGATCTCCAACTTTCACCTCTAGGTTATAAACACTTCTCCTTTTGTTAAATTTACACTCCATATACTCCGTCTTACTTTTGCTTAGGCGAAAATCATATGTTTCTAAGGTTCGTCTCCAAGTCTTGAACCTCTCATTTAACTTCTTCCTCGACTCACCAAGTAGAACTATATAATCTGTAAAAAGTATACATCTCGGTGCTACCGCTTGGACGTGTTCCGTCAGTACATCTAAAACTTAAGTAAAACGATATGGGTTAAGAGTTGAAACTTTGTGCAATCCTATTGTTATGGAAAAATCCGTTTGTCTCTCTACCTTGTGTCCTCAAACTAGTCGAGACTACTTCATACATATCTTAGATAACTCAATTGTAGGCAATCTTAACCCTTTTATTCTCCGGGACTTTTTACAAAATCTCTCTTGACACTCTCCTATGCCTTCTCTAAGTCAATGAAAATTAAGTGCAAGTCTTGTTGATCTATTCAATACCTCTCCTTCACACGTCATAGTAAATAAATTGCTTCATTGTCGGCATAAAACCAAATTGATTATTACCAACTCGAGTCTCTTTTATTAGTCTCCGCTCAATCACTCTTTTCCATAGACTCATAAGTTTAATACCTCTATAATTTGCACAATTTTGTATATCTCCCTTGTTCATATAGATGAGAATTAAAGTGACATTTCACTCAATGTATTTTCAATTACCATTACAAAAATTGAAATCCTATTTTGCTTATCTTCCACTAAATTCCCTGCATCGCAACTAATAAACAAAAAACTCCTATAAGCACCTTCAAAATTTCTATGATTATTTTGCCTTTTCAGTTTTCACACTTCTATTTTTTTTTTGTTCCTTACCTAATTCTCTTCTTTACCTTATTTTTCCTTCCCGGATACTTTTGTTGCTTTTGTTGGCTACTCGTCAAGGAGATTAACACCTATTAGTCTTGCAGGTATAGAAGAAAGAGAGATAAATTAGTGGAACGTGCTGGTGCTGCACTAATACCCACAATGTGGGGGCCATTCACAGCTAACTGTTATAGGTCACTTTTAGATGGGATGGAGCATATTGCGATGGTAAAGGTGAGAAATCTTGAGTTTATATAGATTTATATACATGGAAGGCAATACAAATGAAGTTCTGATAGTTTAACTTTGATTTTTACTAAATCAAAAAGAAAAATGTCAGCATGAGAAGAAGGATACTAATATAGTAGAGCAGTATGATTTTGCTCAATCAGCATTTTTTCTATGTTAAGCATTCAGCTCTGCATTAGTGCATTATTTTATATTCTTCAATCCCACCTTTTTTAGGAATAATATATTGATAATGACCTGTTGTTACATTTGTTTGTTGCTGTTAGAATTTTAAAAACTAAATATAATGGGGTATAATTTATTTATTTTGGAAATTTTTTGAGTCACATTGATGCTGCTGTTTTCCCATACTTGAGTTCAATCCTATGTTCTGAATTCAGAATATTCCAATGTATACCTTGTTTTGAAATCAGTACCTTGCGAATAGAAGCTTAAGTTATTGGCATAAAAGAAATGGCTTCCTTATGGGTATGTTTGGTTTGAGAGGAATGGAGGGAAGGGGAAGGATCAAAATCTCTCCTAACCCAATCCCATCTCTCTTCCAAAATGGGGGATTTGGAGGGGAGAGAAAACTTGTTGCAATTTTGGACTTGTACACCCCTTTATTTAGTGTGATTTTTTTATTAGAATGGTAAAAATGTAATTTTACACTTCTTCCATTAAAATCCATCCCCTTCCCTAGGTTGAACCAAAAAGACCCTTATCAAGCTACTTAAAATTAGTCTGCCAAAGCTATAAGTCCTGAAAAACTTGCCAATGAGAGATAGCTTGAAATTCGGCATAGTGGTCCTAATGGTTTTGTACAATTCTGATTAAAAATATGTTGGCTTCAGCGAAATAAATATGATATAGAATGCCTGACCAGGCAGATGAATATCCATGATTTTTTCAAAATGGAAAAAGAAAAAGATAAAGGGCTTCTTGATCCAAGGTCCACTAATAGGTAAATTTTGAGTTTAGGTCACTGTAATGCTCACTCAAGATTGAGTGAAGTCTTGGGCAGTCCCAGGGATCAAGTCACTTCTCCAGATTTGAATGTGTTCCCCAGGAGTTAATTGAATTATCATTCTGACCTTATTATCATAATACTGACATTATCAGTGCGTGTTTTTCCTTCAGTGATAAATTGATGTATATCTCTTTTTGTAACATACATTTTGCCTGAATGATTTGCCAATTGGAGAACTATTCCAATTTAAATTTGTACATTTGCATGATTCAATACACGACATGTTAGATGTTATAATTGGACTTTTCTTTTTTTCCAGGGTGACATTGGGGATGGATGTGATGTTCTTGTGAGGGTACACTCAGAGTGTCTCACAGGAGACATATTTGGATCTGCCAGATGTGACTGTGGAAATCAGCTTGCTCTTGCAATGCAACAGATTGAGGCTGCTGGTAGAGGTGTGTTAGTATATCTTCGTGGACATGAAGGAAGGGGTATTGGATTAGGCCACAAGCTTCGTGCTTATAACCTACAGGATGAGGGCAGGGATACCGTAGAAGCCAACGAGGAGTTGGGATTGCCTGTTGACTCAAGAGAGTATGGAATTGGTGCACAGGTAATTATGATATAAATCATTAGTTACTTGAATATTGAACATCTTATACTCAATTATTTTACCATATTCAATTCATGGTGATGTACATGATTATTATGGGAATTTACAACAGAACTAGATGTTTTAATTAGTAGCATTCTCTCAAAAAGGTTAGAATTTGAAATTCTAATTGCAGATATTGAGGGATTTGGGTGTTCGTTCTATGAAGCTGATGACAAACAATCCAGCAAAATATGTTGGGCTCAAAGGTTATGGCTTGTCAATTTCCGGTAGGATCCCGTTGTTATCACTTATCACTAAAGAAAACAGGAGATACTTGGAAACCAAACGTCTGAAAATGGGGCATGCGTATGGCTTGGAATTTTACAGCAAGTTGAATCATAGTGACAATGGAAATGGTAATGCTGGTAGTGTTGATGATTCCAATGCTGCTCCTGGCTCATAATCCTGTCTTTGTCCTATATGATACGCACATGCAACAGAAGAAGGGAAGTGTAAATTTCTGTACTGATTCAGATGGATATAAGAAGATAGAAGTGTCCTGATTCTACTTGTGATTTATTTTTTTACAATTCATTTGCATGATTTGTCTTCTGTCTGGCTTTAAGGGTCATTTGAAACTTTATATAGGGTCATGCGATTTGTAATGCCTTAACTAATTTGAGGTTAACTTTTCTTGCTTTTTTTTTGTCTAATAGCTTAGTAGTTGGAATTTGATCTCTTAAAAGTGAATAACAGGAACATCACAGGTAACATGCGCTCATGCGATGGCTCTGCACATCTATATAACTTTTCTTGTTTTCTTTTGTAGAAAACTAGAGGTTCTGCTTTTGTATGGTTTCATTATACAAGAGTGGGTGTGTATTTTTGTGGAAGTTAAGGTACCTTGTATAAGTGATTAAGGGTTTCTTTATTATTTATTTTTGGTATAAACTAGATATCTTCTGTGAATTTTTGTTGAGTGGTAACTTCTAGATTGCTATTTTATTTATTAAATGAATTGCTCTAGTTAATAATATTATTTTTTTAATGCCGTTAAATATTTGATTGGAAGTGTGTTTTTTGATAGCTGTGATTGGAATGTATTAAAATTTTATAATCTATAATTGAAGCAAAATCTGTTTTTTATTAGAAAAAACTTGCAGATGAGATTTTTGCTTAGCATTGGCACGAGAAAGTCAACATAGAAACGCAAGCCTTAGTCAGTGAAAGCACTACCATCTACTAGTATATGCTAAAAATAATCATGCCATGTGCTGGAGCTCTTGAAATGAATATCTCTGGTTAAATACGAAATGATTATGAATAATCAATATTCAAAATTGAACCTTGAGCATGATGCAGCAAAGAAAATATCTGAACAAATAATATATATAATTTAAGGGGTATTTCCTAGTCTACTTTTCTGAAGTGTCATTTTATGGAAAGTACAATTTTACCCTTAATTTATTTTTAACTTGGACAATTTAGGGGTATGAAAGTGCCAACCGCTTAAATTTTAGTTTCTCCTTTACCCTAACCATGCTATTGTTTCTTACAAGGAAAATTGAGACACAACAACACTGAATATGTGTCAAAAAAAAAACACCGAATATGTAAGCACGACCCTCCTCTGCTTTTTCATTTTTACTATACACATTTTAAATAAATGAGATGTACTTTAACTTCAATAATAATAGAGATAAAAAAACAATTAAGTGATATTGATTATAGGTGTTGGTGGTCATAAAATTGTACTGAATCAAACTATATTAATGATTTGGTTAATGTAAAACGGTTTTAATTCACTTTGTATTTATAAATTGGTTAATAATCATTTTTTATTTATAAATTGATTTAATATTTTTTTAACACCTAAATCATAAATCAGCACGGTAGAACAACCTACCGTTGGGTGGCAATAATAAGTGACTTTTAATGGTGTCATTGTTTGATAATACTAGTGAGAGGAATTCTATTGCGAACTTGAGAGATTGAATTGGAGATGTAGATATACACTTCGGTTGAATGAGATATGGACATGAGGTCACTAGATTGTGGTAATCGTATGAATCCAAGATTAATTCTCACAAGAGTCGCCAATATTTTATTCAAGAACGAAATAATGATCGGAGATGTTGAATCGATTGCTACATTGCGGTGGAATTGAGTTTCGATAGAGTGAAGTGAGACTGAATGCTCAAGTCGGTGAGAAAAATGAATAATGTAATCTCAATTAGGAATGAAATTTGTACTTGTAAATAATAGAGAAGTAAAGTACACTTTCTACTTAATTGAGGGCGAGTTTAATCACTACAAACATATATTTGTTGTTTATTTTACTACCTCCCTGACAAATGCGTTGTCATCATAAAAAAGGAGGAGAATGTGAAATCATGTTTTACAGGATTAGTGATCAAGGAAGATCTCAACCCTTGAATATGCTTTTGATGATGAGAACTAAACAACTAAATTACAAGCATAACAAGCGGTTTAAAGATGCAAGCAGATCATATAGAATTTGATAAGTTTGATCCTCTAATGATGACAACTGAATGAAATATAACTCAAGCCTCATCTCCAAGTAAAGTTCAAGCAATTGTCTATAACATTGAAGCATTTGACAAGTCTTGAAGTATGAAAGCTCGCCTTGACGCGTATGAGTGAATAAGCATTGTAAAAGCATAAGTGCTTTCTCATAAAATTTAAGGTTAACCCCACACACACACACAGACACACACTAAAATGAGTTTTATAACTTATTTTTCTCAAAAATAATATTTCAAAAATTTTATTGAAGTCGTGTCATATGAATTGGGAGCTGTCAGAAAAGTTCTGGACAATTTTTCATATTGGTCAATCGATTGACACTTATACCTAATCGATTGGGTTAGATAAAAAATGTGTCATAAACATTTAGGATAACATCTTAATAATGAGAACGATTGTGTATCTTTTATTGCCTTTTGAAACTTTCTAATTGATTATTTTTAGGCCAACTAATCGATTGGTGCATATGCCAATCGTCTGGCTCATCAATTCTGGCCCCAAAAAATTTCCTTTTTTGTGATAACATCTAGCCTATAAATAGAGGTCTATTCTCTCATTTTTTTTCATATCCCGAATCTTGAGTTCTCATACCTTACTCCTCAGTATCTCTCTATAATATTTTTCTTTACTTTATCTCACTTAAATTTAGTCGTAGTACTTTCCAGAAAGTTCTTTTGCAAGTGAAACATTTGTAGTTTTTGAATTGTAGTAGTGTAAATTCACCAAGGAACTTTATTTTTATCTTGGTTGAATAATTCATCCATTTAGGGATTGTTTATTTGAGTTCAAAGCTAAACCCTTTAAAATGTTTGGTCTAGGGATTTAGTTACTAAGTCATCGGTTTGGTTCGAAGGCTCATCCCGTTCAAAAGTTTTCATCAGTTCGAGATCAGCCTAATGTTAAAATATCAAGTTGGTTGGTGGTTATCTTGTGTAAAACATCTATTTGGTTCGTAAGATAAGCCAGGTTAAAAGCTTGCTAAGGTTGGAAATAAGCCCAGTATAAAATCTCCTAAGTTCGTGAGTTTAACCCTGATTAAAAGTTTGCCCAAGTTCAAGATTAACCTTTGTAAAATCTGTGTGGTTGGAAGTTAGCCACAAACTTCATTTTTCTTGTATAAATGAGTTTTGAGAGTTCAGCTTACTAAAAACTCTTAAGTTTATATGATTCCAAACTTTTAGATTATCTTCTAGGATTTGCAGCTTTTTTTTTTGTTAAAACAAACATGAGACAACCTACTAAATAACTTTAGGCGTTGGTAGTTATATTTTAATTTTGTACATTTTTTACATATTTTATCTTTAAAATATCTTAACTTATATAATTTTTGTTATTAAAGTTTAGATGTTTCTGTAATTTATATTTATTTTATTTTAATCATTATATAACTATTTTAACAAAAATAATAATTATTAAAATTATTTCCTTATATATTTATGATAATTTGAATAAAATTAATTTTCTTATTAACTTTTTAAAAATAGATTTGTGTGGTCCCTAAAAATAATATAAATTTATCTTCGTTGAGTAAGTTATAAATGATTGTTTTTTGTTTATCTATAGATTAAAATTATTCAATGTTTACTCAAAAAATAAATTTTATAACTAATTACAGTTATATCTTATTAATTTTAATAAACATAAAAATATAAAAGAATGAGCACTGTTGAAGAATCTGAATTTCGGAATGATGTACATAAAATGATATCATTATATATCATCAAATTAGTGATATGATAATAAAATAAACATAAATATATAAATAAATCAAAACAAAAATACTTATGTAAGAGATTATTTATTATTGATTAGGATGAATACAAAATTATATCAAATTAAATTTAACATTATATTAAGAAAATAACATTAGAGGTTAATAAAAATTGTAGGTTTATAATTAATTAAATCAATTCGTTTGTATAAATAATGTCAAAGTGGTTTAACTTGACACTTAAATCCAAAAAATAGAGGAATATTTTATAATAGAAAAAGTAAAAAATAGTAGATCAAATCTTGGGTGAAAAATTGAAGTTAAGGAGTGAAAGTTAAAGAATATAAAAAGCAAAATCAAACAACATTTTATTAATAGGTTTAAACAACCTCATGGAAGACATAATTAGTCGAAGTGCATTTCAATCAACTTAGTCGGGAAAATTGTCTTAGTTTGGAAGCCCCTTTTTGTTTAGAAGAAATTAAAGAGGAAATTTGGTTAAGTGAGAGAGACAAAGTCCTGGTCAAACGGGTTTAATATGGGTTTTTTACCAGACTTGTGTGAATATCATTCACGGGAATTTGGTGGCTTTCTTAAATGAATTCTATGTAACATGCATTCGTCCGAAAGCAAATTTTGCCAACTTTTTGACGCTAATCCCGAAGGTTGGAAATGCGCAAGAGGTTGGTGATTTTAATGCCAATTTGCTTGGTTTCAAGTTTGTACTAGATTGTGGCTAATGTTCTGGCATTGATATAGAAAAGAGTTATTTCTCTTTTGATATCTAGAAACCAATCGGCGCTTGTTCAAAATAGAAAAATGCTTAATGGGTTCTAGTGATTAATGAGGTTGTTAACTTAGCTATGAAATCTAGATGAGAGTGTTTGCTTCTTAAAAGTGGATTTCAAAAAAGATTACAATAATGTTTTATAGAATTACCTTAGAAGTGTCATGAGGAGGATGGTTTTGGTGTAAAGTGGATGAAATGGATGGAAGGAAGCGTTTTTCTAATAATTTCACTGTGTTAGTCAATGGCAGTCCGACTAAAAACATCAAAGTTTGTAGAGAGTTAATACAAGCCAGTATCTCCTTTCTTATTTCTTCTAGCAACTGGAGGTTTGTTAGGGTTAGTAAGAATGTCATCTTAAAGGGAGATTTCAAACCTTTTAGAATTAATGATGACATCCAAATTGAAATTCTTTAATTTGCTTACGACACTTTGATTGTAGGAGAAGAGACATGGTATAATTTATGGAGTATGAAAGGTTTTTATAGGGGGTTTAAGCTTGTGTCGAAGTTGAGCGTAAACTTTCATAAGAGCAAGTTGTTTGGGATCAACTTGGAATCAGAGTTTATGGAGTCTACTTCATCTTTTCTATCTTATGAAATAAATAGCTTTCTTTGTTTGTATAATTAATTTACAGATACATTAATTAAATATTGCAGTCGGCCACAAGTGTATTCTGAATGCTCGATCCTGGATGCGTTGACTAGGCAGGTTGATGATTAACTGACTTGGGGGGTTGGGCCCTTAACTCAAGAATTATCTGGTATATTTTGTGTGTGTCCGCCTTAGGTATCCAGGTTGATGTGGACAAGCGTCTTTAGATTCAAATTTTCTTTGAAAGGGTGCTTTTCTGCTCGAATGATGATGAGATTCTATTTGGCATTTTTTGAGGCTAGAAGCTCTTTGACAATTCCCTGAATTCATGCCTTATAGAGTTTCTTAGATAGTCATTCCCCGACATGTTCCATTGAACGCGACCACCCTTCTCCCTGACTCGCATCCCTGCTACCCTTATGATTTTTCCTTACTCTATCGGTCGGGCGTTTGTCTAACTGCGTGATCTCTTGAGATACCCCACGTCCGAGATTTCCCCTTATATCGCAAATTCCTCACCATTATGAGGTCCCAGAGCCTTACTAACTGTCAGAGACCGGTCCTTGTCATTACATTAATGAGATATACAACGTGAGGCTTTTACGATGATGAGTATTTAGCACTGGCCAACCACGATGTTGTGTGCGCCACCACATTTCGCAGAGGTAATTTATTTTTCTCTGCCTCGGGCTCATGGCAGACTATGGCTTGAATTTGAGGAGGTCCACAAAGAGTTTCACCCGACGGGGGCAGACCTTGTTCGACCTTTCAAATCTGAATCTAGATCCAGGGGTGTCCACTGAACGACATTCCATAGCATTTGAGACCGATGCCCCTGGTTGACTAGAATGACGTCGTCCAGATCTCAACCCTTGGGTGTTTTATGACATTACTTCACTATAGTCCGGAATCAATACAACCGCTTGTTCGACGTCAGATCAAAATTTACTGGATTCAAATGTTGCAGATTTGAGAACTTGGATTCTCAAAACTTCAATTTCTTCGTCTGAGACGCTTTCGGAGTTCAGATCTGAGGACCAAACGTGGAATCATGAAAATTTCAGGAATCGGAATTCGATTTCCATAGGCAATACCATTGTTTTGTTGAGGAACCATAAATGGCTAGGATTGCAAAAATTACGGTGGAGTGATGCTTGCAGAAATGATTTAGTTGTAGAATTTTCAACTAGTCAAATACATAATTGCCTTTTGGTGTTTTTTCGCATGTAAAAAATAAAAAGTGATTTGGTATGATATTAATGTTTAAAGTAAATTCATAAAAAGATAAAATTGTTCAATAAATATTTTATAATTATACTAATTTTTAAATAGTCAAATTAACATTATCTCAATTATTTAAGATAATTTGGATTAAAAAGTTAAAAAAAAATATATTTTTTATTCATTAGTTTGAAATAAAAATGAATCATCTTAAATGTTTACTAGAAGGGCTTATAAAAAAAATACTTAGTAGAAGGAGTTAAGTATTATCTTTTTTTATTATTTTATTTTATTGTATTATGTCATAATATCATATATGATTAAATCAAGTGTATGACATTTTAATAGTGTTTGTAGCTATAGTTAATATATTATAACTTTTTTTAGAATAACCTACTTTTAAAAAAAAAATACAAAATTAATCATATTTTCAAATTTTGTATCAAAGTGACGTAGTTTCAGACCAGACTAATATAGATATGTCAAATGAAATGGCGCATCCTTTTGAAATTCTTATCATGCACCATTTGAAATGACTCATCCATCTCCACCAAGTCATTTCATATGGTGATTCCTTTTAAGTTTCATACATATGTGCCATATGAAATGGCGTCTCCCTTTAAGCAACTATGTATACGCCATTTTTTTAATCAACTGCGTAGATTAATTACTTGGTAAACAATGGACAGATAGTTAGAAGGGTCCTGACAAGCCTTTGAACATGTTGCGATTACATGGGAGCAAGAAGACAAAAGACTTAAAACTTTCCGCAGTCACACCAACTCCTATCTGGTTCCACTCAGTAGCATCCCCTCAGCCTCCCTTTATTGTGATCCATTGACTCCGCAACACTGAACCAACCTTTATTACGTTCAAACACTGTGGCCACATGTATGTTAGATTTGGCAGCTTCATCCTTAATGAATTTCATCGAACTACAACTGAACAGTTGCCCAAATTGTAAGGCAGAACTCCACTTTGAACATCTGATATCAAAAAGTGACCCGAGCCAAAAATATGTTGCCCTTACCAAAGCAGTTATCGGTAGGTTTTAGATGTCATTGAATACAAACTTCATTGATTCAACGAGGTTTGTTGTCATATCGCCCCATCGTTTGCCATTGTCGTATGCCCTGGTCTACTTCTCCAGTTGAATATTGTCGATCCATCTTAATACATCTGCGTTTGTCAATCTGATTTTGTCACGGTAGTGTTTGAAGGAAGGCTCTTTTAGTGTATACACTACGTTCACAACCTTCTTCTGTAGCGTCTTGTCCTTGATCTCCCGCATGAAATTTTGAGCGATGTGTCTAATGCAATAGACATACGTTGATGGAGGATCCTGCCAACCGTTATCAAAATTCTTATATACACTCTCGATTGATGGGTCTCTGTTAGAAATCAAACATAAGTTAGGTTGGGGAGACATGTGTAATTGAAGATTTTTTAGGAAAAAACTCCAACCCCCAGCAGTCTCCCCTTCAACAAGAGCGAAGGCAATTGGAAAAATATTGTTGTTGATATCTTGTGCCATTTCCATGAGTAGCGTTCCTTTATATTTCCTGTACAGCCATGTTCCATCAATTTGTATAATAGGTTTATAGTATACAAAACCTTTGATACATGGTCAAATGCCCAAAAGAATTGGTGGAAAATTCCATTTCCACTAACGCAAGTTCGGTCTGGGGTATACGCTAATAAGTTCTATAAGATGGCAACAGTCCCTAGAGCATATTGTTTAAGTGCCACCAAGTATTTTGGAAGTTCTTTATACTACTCCTCCCAATTTCTAAACATCGTTCAACTGCCTTAGTCCTAGATATCCATGCTTTCTTGTACGACGGAGTATAGTTGTATCTTTGAACAATATGCGAGATTATGGTACTCACCTTCAAAGAAGGATTGTCACTAATGACAAATAGAATTTCATTGCCTATCAACTGAGAGCTGAGTTTGCGATGATCCTGCATTGGATTGGTGATTATACAAGTGTACTCTGGACCCATAGACCCTATCTTCCATGAATCGCTTCTCTTCTGGTAAGATGTTGTCAATCAGAACGGGCACACCTTGTTACGACAGTAGATCTCATACATAGTAGAATTTGTTTGATTGACTTTATAATCAGTTGATAATTCCATGTGATATTGTTTTATAGCTCAGACACTGTCTTCTTTTGTACAAAACGTGTCTCCCTCTTTTAATACTCCTTCTGTTTGCAAGTATGGATTGTAAAAAAATATCTACTGATGGTTCATTTGCACCCAAGTTCAGGCTTGTCATGTATTGAGGTGGACAATAAACATGATTGGCTGGTAATATGCCTTCCTCCTGGTCGTCAGTGGAATCGTTGACCATTTCATCAACAATTACCTTAGCTTCTTCTTCTTCTTCTTCATTTACGACTTCGACTTTAGCTTATTCATCGTCAGATTCGCAAAAAAACTTGAAAAGGATCAACAAGTTGAGACATTTGTTGCTGTAATATAATATAAATCTCAATATCGTTGAAACCAGAATACTCATGACTGAGAAACATATTATGAACATCTTCATCATCTCGAACCTTCAACTGAAAAAATTTACATTGATTGTCGGTAAAAAACACTAGATTCTTGTAGATGATCTGCCCCACTAGACCACAATGTAATTTCTTTTCTAACCTCACTTTCAAATGAGAAAATTTTGATCTTCTGTTAATTGAAAACAGAGTAACATCGGTATTTCAAAAATTGAAATCAGTTATGGTACAATCAAATATCTCACCGTTGAGATGTGCACTGATCATGTATTGTGGTGTTTGAGCCATAACAAATATTTTACTGAACTGGTGTTTGGTAGAATTGTGGTACAATATTTCAGTGTATTAGTGTATGATAGAATGGTAGTGCAATAAATGTTAGTTTCAAGTGTATTAATAAACGTCTAGTTTCAAGTAAGCGAATTTTTAATATATTCTTGTCTTGATTTTTGTGTATTAATCTTATTTTTAAAATAAAATTATTTACTTGTGTTTTTAACTTTATAGGCATTAGTCTTGTATCCACTTCTTAATTATATCAATTATATCTTCTTACATGCATTTGTCTTGTCTCATTTATATCTTTTTATCACCTTCCATGCATTAGTCTTGTCTTCCTTTATATCTTTTTATCTCCTTCCATGCATTAGTCTTGTCTCTTTTATGACTATCAAAACCCTATTATTGTCTTCTTATAAAATGCATTAATCTTGTCTCCTCTATGCATGCTTTACATGAATTTGATATTTTTTCCTTACACTATTCTCTTACTATTTTGTTAGACTATTGTCTTGCATGCATTACTAAGGTTCACATGCCTACAAGATAGTCTTGTCTCATAGTCTTACAAGATAAGATAATGTGGTAAAAAGATTCACATGCCTACAAGATAGTCTTGTATCATAGTCTTACAAGATAATACAATGCTTTAAAGAGATTCACATGCCTACAAGATAATGTGGTAAAGACAGGTGTTGCATGTATTACACGAGTTTGTTGCTTTATTTCTTACATTATTTAGTCTTACTATTTGGCTATTATTTCTTCCAAGATTCACATGCAACATGCCTACAAATATGGTCTTGTATTAAGGTCTTACAAGATAATTCGTTAAAGTGTTTCACATGCATTTGTAAGATATGCCTTACACAAGATTCTTGTAAGAGATGTCTGACATCGTGTAAGAGATTCCTTACACAATTGATTCCTCACGTCGAAAATAGTAGAAGGCGCCATTTCATTTGGCTCACCTTTTTTTTTAATTTAACACCATGCGCCATATGGTATAGCGTGTATGTTTATTACACACAACCCATGCGCCATATGGTATAACGTCTATGTGTATTATCCCATGCAAACCCTAGTATTCTAAACTAACACGTGAAGAGAGGAATTCCACTATAAATATGGTCTTCACAACTTTGATCCTCACAACTTTCAACTTCCAACAAGAAAACTTTCTCCTCTTAACCCACCTTCATTCCAAGCCACAAAAATGTCTCTACTTACTATTGGTAACGAACACAGAGGAACAATTGAGAATATTGCAGCATTTGTAAGTTTTTACGTTTATTTGTTTTGTCTTTATAACTAAGTTTCTTTATATCTTTTGTAAGGATGTAAGGAGATTTTAATGTCGTGTACATGACTATATACCACACGACCCAATCATAAAACCATACCTTGAACCATGCAGTTTCGTTCATTTGATAAACACACTTCGTACTCAATTGACGCCAAATTTATTCTAGCTTTGCTAGAATGATGGAGACCCAAGACCCACACATTTCACCTTCCATTCGGTGAATGCGCTATCGCATTCGAAATTGTGTATATGTTGATGGAACTACGCATCGATGGTAAGGCCGTTGACGGTAAAGTTGGGGTTGATAACCAAATTTGCGAAAATTTGTTGGGTGCCCCTCTTTGTGAAGAGAAAAATTAGTCACAACGTGTAGGTCAACCCAGGGGTCAAGGTATAAATTTATAATACCTTAGAGAACATTATGCATGTATCACATTAGACGACGAAACCAGCGAGTATGAAAAAATAATTAAAACTCAGTGTTATATTATAATTTTATTTGGACATTTTGTATTTCCTAAAAGTACTGAAAATACTGTAAATATTATGTATTTGTCGTTGTTACGCAACATTCATAAAGTAGGCACTTATAGTTGGGGTTTAGCTGTTTTGACCCATTTATATAGTACCTTGTGTAAAAATTCAAAAAAAGATATTTTTACGTTTTATGGTCGCGCCTTTCTACTTCAAGCACGGGGTTGGTCAAGAATGCCAACATTCGCTCCGGTCAACCTGAATCCATACACATTCCCCTATGCAAACAAGTAAGCTTATTTTAAAAGATCAAACATGTATACTTTGATAAAAGGTTTATTTGTAACTAATTTATTTATCTCACTTTTTTTAGGTGGTCAGTTATGGGAATGACTTACCAGCGATGTCCCAGAAACGCAATATTCGTGTACCACAGTCTTTTAGACCATATTGGGTTGAAAGATGTAAATTATTCTTACATTACTATAAATTTGGCTATTAAGTTAACACACTGCAATTTTTCTCATTAAGTATTTTAATTATGCAGTTTGTCTGGAGGTCGTATCTGGGTCCTGACCATCAGCCTAACCCCGATGATGTTGCAGTCTAGATAGCAAAAACACCAATCATTCAGTTTATTACAGTGGAGATGCACCAAAGTGATCGATTGAAACTGCAGTTCAATATGCAATAAGATATTTCAGTCGATCTGACGTGTTTGGGAGATTGACATCAATTGAGAGTAGATGCACAATGGGGTTGCGAGAATGGAGAGACTTTGATAAAGAGTTGTGTCGACAATGAAAGAATCAACGTCGCCACATCTTAAATGACCCTGTCGTAGTAAGGGCTAGACCAAGTCATCAATACATGATTTAGTTCAGGTCGGTTACAACACAACAATTTGTGTCTGAGCCAACATATTTGATAGATCCGTGCCAACGTGTTTCGTCCTCATACACACAACAACAAACACCTGTCAAACAACTAACCTTGCACCTCACCCAACAACAATATCTACCCACCCAATCAAACTTTCAAACCCGCAACACATTCATGCCATCCACCCAATCACAACAACAAGAGTCTGACCCTTACCGCCAACATCCACACACCAACGCCACATCTGCCTATAGCACCGATGACTCATTTAACTCCACCACAACCCACCATAGTCCCCCACAAATGAACACACATACATCCTACCACTAAAAAAATCCAACCACTATTTGACTACCTTCCCTCATAGCAACCGTTGCATCGTTTACAAAATAATTCAATGTACCAATTCGGTCAACCATACCGTCCGCACCTAACCCAATCATTGTGTCTCAACTTCAAAAAAAATGGGCATGGAACTGAATTACGGAAGTGCCGTCAGCAGCAACCCCGACAATTGGAGACAGATGATTGAAAATTTGTCAAATACGCCGGGACCCTCACAACAAATACCTTTTCCACAAGCCAATACGCAAAGACCACAAACACCTCAACAAAATTGTGGTAGAGCTCGGAGGCATGCTAATGCGCCGGGATGTGGAACCGGTGGATGTTTTGATCGGGCCAAACATTGGTTTTTTTTTATTTCTTGTAAACTTTAATGTATTTTAATAATATTTTTAATTGTTTCTTATTTTTTTTTTATTTTTATTTTCAATTTTTAACCTATTTTCAATTCGTTTTTCTAATAAAACAAAAAAAAATTAATTTAGGGAGGATGCGCCATTTCATATGGCGCATGCACTCCAAATTACGGCAATGAGGTGTAGGCGTCATTTGATTTGGCTACACCTATGTGTATGCTCCAAATCAAATGGCGCATGAGCTTTGAGTTAGTACATGTACTCCAACTGAAATGACGCCGGCATGTTTTGCTCTTCTGAAACTACGTCGCTTTGGGAAATAAATTGAAAAACATGTTATTTTAGTATTTAAATTGAATAAATGAGTTATTTTAAATAAAAAATCAATATATTACATATATTTTTTAAAATACATAAATAAATAAATTTGTTTGATAAGTAATTTATTATTATATAAATTTTTTAAATTTTAAATTAATAATATATCAATTATTTTAATATAATTTGATTTAAAAATTAAAGAAATATTTCTTGTTATTTATTAAATTTAAAATAAAATATAAATTACATTACATTTTTATTAAAAAGGGTTAAGTCAATTTTTTTTATCATGTCAATATATCATATATGATTTTTTCTTAGGTATATGATATGTTAAAAAAAATATATAAAATGAATCATATTGAATCATTTTTTATAAAAACAAAATAATTTGGTCAAAAAACAAAATAAAATTGAATTTCATTTTCATTGTTTTTTTTAAATTTTTATGTTTCTTTAATTTAAATACTATTTTCTTTTGTCATTTACTGCATTAAATATATGTTATTTATTTTTAATTTCTTTTACTGCAATACAAATTTTATTGTTTTTAAAATTTATTTTTACATTGTCTACGCCCAAACATTCACAATCACATCATACACATATTTTTTTATAAACTTTTTGCACAAAGATATTCCTGAAACTTTTTGAGTTAATCTCAAAGATTTTTAAACTCGTGATTGTTTGCTAAAAATACCTGCAAACACTAACATATCTAGGTCTTTTTACACATACGTAGACAACCCGATTTCTAACACTTTGATACAATTGAACATTGATGAGATTTTTGTTGACGATCGTTGATGTGCAACTCTCGAAAGTGTGTCTATAAACAATTTGATGATCAAATCAATATAGACCATGCATGTAAGGTTTTAGGGGTTTATAAGAATGTGTACATAAATCTGAATTAATAGTTAGACTTTATAACATGAATTAGAGTCTTTTCTGAAATTGGTGTTGAGAGATCTTTTTAATTTTTAAATTTAATCGTCTTTTAGGTTTCTATGATGCACTTAACTCTTAAAAAAGGAGACTCAACTTTATATGAATTGAACTTTAACTTTATCTAAAATAATAAATAAAACCAAAAATCGTCTACTTTAATTTATAGGCAACTATATTCTTTTTTACACTTATTTAAAAAATGATTTTATTAGAGGAGTGTTATAGTGTATGAATGATTTATGTCACGAACCACACGATTATATATGATGCATTTATCTCTAAGAAACTAGGGGACTTAATCTTATATAGATTCAACTTTAACCTTATCTAAAATAATAAATAAAATCAAAAATCGTCCACTTTAATTTATAGACAACTATATTTTTTTTTTACACTTATTAAAAAAAATTGATTTTATTGGAGAAATACTATAGTGTAAGAATGATTTATGTCACAAACCACGCAACCCATTTGCCTAAATCTAAAATTAATAATAAAAAACTGAAAAAGAAAAAAACACGGTCGTGTAAGTTTCGACGAAGCTAATTTCGTAACATTCAGTATTTGTAAAACACAATCGTGCAAGTTTCGACGATGTTGATTTCATAACATTCAGTATTTCTAGAACACAATCGTGCAAGTTTTGGCAAAGTTGATTTCGTAATATTTAGCATTTGTGAAATTGATTTGTCTTCACTAAAATAACCTTAGCAACCACAGTAGCTATATTTGAATTAAAAGAAGGTAGTAATTGCTGCAGCCAATCGTATTCTACGAGAGAAAACATATAGCGAGGCCATTATATGATGATTTTACTTTTAATATAGAAAAAAATGTTTAAAAAAAAAAAGTGCATGTGTGTGTGAAGGTAGGTAAATATAAAGGTATGAATAAATAATCACTGTAACGGCTTAAATTAAAATGTCAAGCATTCACAATAAGCATTTTAACGTTCAGAAAAAAAAAGTTAAAGCGATTAGTCTAAAAATATCATTCTTACCAAAAAAAAAATCATTTGGATGTATTTTTCTTGTACAAGAATAATTTTAAAACAATTTTTTCTTAAGGAATAAAAAATAAAAAGTAGTTGCTGTCCATTTTCGTGCTAGCTGGTAACAGTGTTTATGTCCCCATTTTGGAAAAGTATACACTTTCGATATGTTTTTCCGACCGTTACGACTTTTCCTAACTAAGATTAACAAACATTCAACAACGCTGTTGTTATTCAAAAGACAGCTGTACCAGCTTGGACTACTCCCTCTGCCGCGTGCTGCCTCTTCACGCCAACTCAACGTATCTTTTTCTTTCCCTTTTTATTTTGACTTTAATCATTTTTTATAATACCAACTTTTTTAAATATTACAATAAATTGAAATAAATTATGCGAGTATCAAATTTTATTCTTTGCCAACTAAAATCCTTTTATATTCATCGTTCATACCATAATTAACCCCATAAAATATATGATTTGATTGTGCGAATAATAGTTTTAAACTGACATTATATATTAAATAAATTTTAATAGCTATAAATAGCATTAATTTCAAATTTATTTTATTTATCACAGGCTGGTTTGCTGAAACAAAAAATATTTGATGGATATTACTATTTTTAAACTTTTTTTAAAAAGGAATTAGTTTATAAAGCTTACAAATTTTATAAATATTCTTTAGAAAAATGTTAACAAGTTTAATTCTAACTTTCCAAAAGGGGAAATTAAATTAAATTATTATTTACCTAGAAAAAAATAATGAAAATAGATAAGCAAATAATAATTAAAAAAACAAATAATAGACCAATATATTTTATTTCATATTTTCCGTCTGTAACGGAATATTTTTTCTAGATATATAAGAATTGCGAATTATTGTTTCCAAAAAATATACACGAGATATTAATCTTTGAAAAAAAGATATCAAACGGCTCATAACGACTCATCTTAGAAACGCGTCATCACGCGGTTACATTCTATAAATACCCTTCCAACCCTAACCCCTCTTCACACTCTCAAATTCTCAAATATTCTATCTTTCAATTCCCTTCACTGTTGAATTTTTCGAATCTCTTTTCTTAATCTTTCAACTATGGCTTCCTACACCGTTGCTTTGATGCTAGTTGCTACATTGTTGGTGAGTTCCACCATTGCTCAATCTCCATCATCATCTCCGACCAGATCTCCAGTTGCCACTCCTCCTAAGTCTTCTCAGTCTCCGTCTCCAGCGGTTTCTCCTTCCGCTAACTCACCGGTGGCATCTCCTCCCGCACCCGTGAAGAACGCCCCATCTCCTTCCCCAACCACCGTCAGCTCTCCACCATCTCCTTCTTCCCCTTCCCCTGCTACTCCCTCTGCCGCTCCTGCCGTTACTCCATCAGCGATCTCTAATTCTCCATCTGAAGCACAATCACCTTCCGATAATGGTGCTGGTTTGAACAGATTCACCATCGCCGGATCTGCTGCTGTTGTGATTTTCGCTGCTGCTTTCATGATGTAGAGAAATTTAATTTGATCTATTTTGTTAATCACGAATATTAATGGATCGTGAACTTTTTAATTTTTCTTTTGGCTTTGATTTGATCTGTGTGATGACTTATTCATTTGATTAATTTTGTAATTTATTTAATATTTTAATGAGTGATACATTTTATTCCTTTCATCTTCTCTTATTTCCTTTCCTTTATTTTATGTTATCTATTTTGTTTTTAATGTGAAAATTTCGTATTTGAAGGGAACTAGAATTGTTAACTGTACCAAATGACAAATGGCTAGGTAAACGGTTTTGGAATTGGTTTTTTAAATTAATTTCGTTAAAGAAATGGTTTTATAAAATTGCAGTGCGAAACAAATGTTATTTAAAAATAATATAAAATCAAACAGTGAAAATAAATTATTTGTTAAAAATGATTAGGTTTAAAAATTCTAACATGTTTTATTGAATTGTTTTATCTGATCATAAAGAAGATGAAAGGATACTCTCTTATTTATTTTCTTGCAAGAGATTTCTAGTTTTATTTTTGGATCATTTGCCCCCCTTGTATTCTTCTGTCTTAAAACCACCAAAATTGAAGAAGTCGGAAATCTGAAATATGCATAAAAGGAAAATCCCATTTCATAACCTAATACCAAGATGCACACAAATATATAATCGAGGGAGGATCCTTTCCCACAACAGTATATGAACATGTAATAAGATTAATACTCAAAAGGTTCGGTCATTTTTTTCTTCAAATAAACAACATATTCTCATGTGGCCTAAGGAAAAAATTCATTTTTGGGCTAACATGGATTTAGAACCGGTGGCGAAAGTATGAGAAGTGTATTGTTATATTTGTGATTACTCTAGATCTGTGTGAGTTAAGAAAGGAGTCTTGCTAGCTCCTGAAATATAGGCAG
The DNA here is from genome assembly GCA_963859935.3 of Lathyrus sativus. NCBI lineage: Eukaryota > Viridiplantae > Streptophyta > Magnoliopsida > Fabales > Fabaceae > Lathyrus > Lathyrus sativus. The sequence continues at coordinate 601,648,478 of OZ012741.1, read as the reverse complement.
TCAATAACTCCCCCAAAAATGGAGAGAGTAGTCAAAGCCACCAAGGGTGGCTCAAACTCTAGGTCATGGAAACCTCTCCATATGGAGAAAGGACATACCCCAAGGGATACGCATTCCTAACACCCTTAAGAGCACAAGGTTCACTACTATCTTAGCACACCATCATCGAAGATCATACATTTGTTACCAAGTTGCACCTATCATCAGTAAGGCCTCTCGCCTCCCGTGAGTTGATCTCCTAAATCACCTTAAAACACTACCATACAATACTTCTCACCGCCGCAGGAAAGCCCCCACCACCAAAACATGTTATAAACCTACTAAGGCATCTGGGTCTCCCTGTCCTCTACAAAGAGAACATGCACACATGTACTTTTTGACCAACATTATGGTGCCCACCGTGGGGTCCCGATAAAACTGACCTGGGCCACACCATCTTCTGTTACCATCACTTTTCCCATTTATATGGTTCACTTTTGCATTTAGCCACCTTCAATTGTGGCCAATAGGATATCTCAATCCCCTAAGCCAGAAGGAACCGGCGGTAGCGGTGATCCCGACCCCTTGGTGAAGATGCACACCGTCCTGGAGGAATTACGCCGCCATAACCAGATGTTGGAAGATGACGTTCACAACATCAAACATCGCCAACAAGTTCCAAACTCGCAGAGGAAATGAAATTGTTGGACCCCGACCACTCTAGATGAGATATAAGGATCGTCTATCCCTGAGAGTTTCAAACCCCCTTCCTTGGCCAAGTTTGATTGGCACATCGATCCCTATGGACATATTGCCTCCATCAATACCTAGATGGCCATCACCAGAGCTCTCGACTCTTTGAAATGCAAGTTGTTATCTGATACCTTCATAGAGGTCGCCCGCAGATGGTATATGGATTTATGTTGTGCCTCTATCAATAATTACCATGAACTTGTAAAAATGTCGGTGCACCATTTTGCCTCCAACCGCCACAGGAAAATGTCCACCATCAGTTTGTTTAATATACGCCAGGGCCCGTCAAAATCACAGAGGGACTATCTCGTCCGCTTCAACGAAGCCACCATCAGGATCGTCCCACCAAACCAAGAAATGTTTGTAGGGTAATTTCAAAATGAACTTAAGGCGAGACGCTTCAACAAATCCCTTGCCCAAAAGTTAGCATTGACGTTGGCCGAAGTGGTTAGCTGAGCTGAGTGCTACATAAAGGGTGAGGAAAGCAAAGCCAAAAAGAAGTCATGTGGCATAAAAAAGTGTGTTCCCAACGCCTAAAGATTGCATCATTATCGGAAGAATAACTATACCTCTCCCTAAGGAAAAATTAGCGTTTAAAAGGGTACATAAAACAATATAGAACTTCACACCTTTGAATACTCTCCGTGAGCAAATATGGCATGAGGTACCCCGCTTGCACAACATCCCTACACCGCATGTCCCTAAGGCTGACGTGATGGGTTCTGAACCAGGAAGGTGGTGTAAGTTCCACAATGTAAAGGTACATCACATTGGTGACTGCTACCATCTAAAGAAGGAAATAGAGAAACTGATACAAGAGGGCCACCTCAAAAAATATGTGATGGGTGACTCCTCCCATTCGTCATAAAAATTTGGCTGGAATGGGAGAGACCATGTTGGGAGTCCCAGGCCCAACAAATCTAAATAGTCGCAATAGGGCGAGGACATCAAAGCCACACGCCACACGCTCAACACTATATCATAAGGGTTCGTTGGGGGACAAGGAAACTAGCTACGCTAGAAAAAGGAACGCTCTCCAGATCCTGGACGTGGAAAACCACCCTAAAATCAAGATTGAAAGAGAGCTCCAAGCATATGAAGTATTTATTGCCTTCTCAAAGAAAGATGCAGTTGGAATCCATCTTCATAATGATAATCCCATGGTCATTGTCATCAAGTGTGAGATTAGGAGATTAAAAGGTTCTCGTCAACCAGGGACCTCTGTAGATATATTGTATTGGGCAGCATTTGAAAGACTTTGTATCGATCCTGGAGACTAAAAGCTCTTTAAAGGGACACTATTGGGATTCTCAAGAGAACACATACATGTAAAAGGATACATTACCTTGAGAATCACCTTTGGAATGGAAGATCAAGCTAAGGAAATAAAGGTTAGGTATCTAGTTATCGATTCTCCCTCTTTGTATAATATGATTATAGGGGAACCAACCTTTAACCGATTGGGCACCACCTTATTTACTCTATATTTGTGTATGAAATACATTATCCTCAATGGGATGGTAGGGGTTATCCAAGAAGATCAGGACATTTCCAGGAAAGGTTACGCAGAAAGCCTCAGGTTGAAGAGAATTCACACTTTGGGCAGAAAGGCCAGAAATATGAGCTTATGAATAATTCCCCTGAAGGAATTTTAGAAAGGCGATGAAACCTCCTCTTAGACCTCTGAGGGGACTAAGGGCTAAAGATCCAGGAGATATACCTCCCTGAAGATGTCAACATTGTTATTATTAGTTTTTCTTTAATATTGTTTGATTATTTTAATTTTATGGGTGAGTATTGTATCTTTGCCGATTGTTAAGAACAAGTTACTTTATATGGTGCATTATTTTCCCTATTTTCTCTTAAAAGGGGTGAGGGTTTTCAAAAAGGAACCTCACTCTCCATTATGTTAAAGTACACTTGTTTGGTTATCCATTTCCTTGCAGGAAACTAAAGAATGCATTAAAAGATTTCCCGCCTAATGAGGTGATCAAATCACTGGATCCTTAAGTGAGACATTTTCCGCCCAATGAGGTGATTAAATAGTTGGATCCTTGAGTGGGATCCTTGTTTCCCAATAAGGTTATAAATTGATGCATCCTTAAGAGTGACCTTTTTCGCTCAATAAGGCGATCAAATTGTTAGATCCTTACATGAGATCCTTGCCTCCTAATGAGCCGATCAAATTGATGGATCCTTAAGTGGGTTCCTTGTCACCTAATGATGCAATCAAATTACTGGATCCGTAAGTGGGATCCTTGTTGTCCAATAAGGAGATCAATTGTTGGATCCTTAAGTGGGATCCTTGCCACCTAATGAGGTGATCAATTATTGGATCCTTAAGTGAGATCCTTTTCACCTAAGGAGGCAATCAATCATTGGATCATTTCCTCCACGAGGAAATTGTTTGCTAGTTCCTTAAAATGGTATCCTAACAGCCCAATCAAAAACTCCTTTGGACAAAGTTTAAAAATAAGAAGGTAGCGATACAAATTGTTAATATAAAAGGCGTTCCTTTTCACAAGGATTACAAAAGCCTTAGAATGGGCATAAGAATACAAATAAAAAACCCATAAGGGGAACACAAATACAAGGGCCACTAGGGCCAAGAGGTAAATTAATTTATTACTCCTCCTCCTGGGTCACCACCTCCTCAACAGCATTCCCTGACCAAGGGATTTCAAACTTGCCTTCCATTTTCCCATCTTGTCCAAGAGTCTCCTTGATGGGAGCACAGTTCCTTAGAGAGACCATTGTCTTCTCGTCCACCAACGCACCATCACACACGACTTTGAAAAAGTCCATGAGACTTAAATCCAAATCGGGATAGAGGAATAGAACATAATCCTTAGCACGCTTAAAGTATACGCCGAAAGCAAGCACAACAATGACAGTTAGCCCTGACACATACTTCTTCAAGTAATTCTAGCGAAAGAGAGTAACATTAAAGGATTTGGCAATGAGTAATTCTCAACATAGACCTCTTTCGCCTTTGCCTGAACATCCGCCAACCTTTTTCTCCCATTTGTTCTCATCATGTTAGAGAGACTACAACAACATTTCACTTTCGTTGTAGGCATCCATCTACTTTTTGAGTTTCACCTCTAGCTCTCTTACCACCTTGTCACGCCTTTCCTGCTCGCCTTCCTGCAACATGAGGGCCCTAAACAGAAGGATGTCCTTCATTTTCACAATGGTCAAAACTGGCTTAGAGCAGATGGCCTAATAATCGATATGAAACTCTTTATAGAATGGGAGGTGAGAATTTTTGAACTGAATGGTGTTAATTTTGACATTATTCCACCAGGCCGAAGAAGCCGAAGGAACCCCGTCTACATGGGGCACCGCCAACCTCTGAGCCTTGACATATGAATAGTCTGGAATCGGCTCCTCGGCTAACACCTTTTTCCCTTTGAGGATGAAATCCTCAGGATGGCTCTTGGGCCTGCTGGTGCCCACACTAGCAGATTTCAGTTTCTCCACCTTTGCATACACTCCTCAATTGGAATCTTTTCCATTTGATCTACAAAAAAATACACGAATCATAAAAGGAATATAAAAGAATGCAAATAAAAAAATTTATAAAGAGGGAAAACCTCTCATATCTTTGATGACAAGAAGGTAAAAGAATAGGTAAAATGAAGGTGGTTCCAAGGAAACAGGTGAAGTCACCCTCTCTGACGGCGAAGTAATCTCCACGAGGACTTGGTCCTCATCCTTCATGGAAGAAACATCTACTCCATATCAGAAAATATGATTTTTTTTCTTCATAGGAACTAGTTACAAAGTCACCAGCACCCTTAGACACGACGCAGGAGGAAGACATTTCATTACTGAGAAAATAATAGAATATAAAGAAGTCACCACCACCGTCATAATCGTCATAAAGAGACTATCTACCTAAAGTTCTACATCTAGCATGAAAATCCCATCTCCAGTATACTTTCACAAAACACATTACTAAAAATAAAGAAAAGAAGGAAACCATACATGCGAAAAGGTTGTAAGCAAAAAGACAACCAGGAAAGATAACTTGGACAAACTTGTGAAGAAAAGGTAAAATGGAGTAAATTCTAAGAGAGAACGCTTTTATAACTAAAGGAATAGAAGACTCTCTAAATTCCCTAGGGGTTTTAGAAAAACTCAACATGTTTCTGATATGTGCCACTAATGTATGAGGAATCAAAAAATAGGCCAACATTGGTTACGTTAAACAAAGGTCAACACATGCACAAAGGGATTGGTTGAAATCCATAGCCGGCATCTATTAGATAATAGGGAACGTTTGGAAACTGACTCATCAATTAAAGGTCATGATAAATAAACACATTAAACTGAGGGATTTGCCTCTAGCTGATGGACTCTTCCAATGATCATGGTTATCCTCATCTAGAGAAATTAAGAATGAGTCGAAGAGCGCGTGACAAAAGTCTAAAAATACTTTTCCCTTAGCAAAGCCCTTGTGCTTGAGTTTAAAAATATTTGCAGATATACTAGGGCGCCCTCACCCAAGAGTTGCGTCGCCCAGGATATGAATTGAATACCCGCCTAAGGGAAACTCTAGAATGTGAGTCAAGAAAGAAGGAGTCTCCACTAGCTCATGAAATATAGGTAGTCAATAATAGAGGGAGTAGTTGAGCCACTAATGGAGACTCAAACCATATGTCTTAGAGACCTCTGTAAATACATCTCCTCTCAAGGAGAAAGGGCATACCCCAAGGGATAAATATTCTTAACACCATAAAGAGTACAACACTCACTACTATCTTAGCATACTACAGTCAGTGATCATATGCTTGCTACCATGCTGCATTAGTCATCAGCAGGGTCTCTCACCTCCCGTGAGTTGGTCCCTTAAGTCGCCTCAAAAAACCACCATACATGGTTTCTCACCGCCACGGGCAAGCCCTCAACACCAAAACGTGTTATAGACCAACTAAGACCTCTGAGACTCCATGCCCTTTTAGGGGGAACATGCACACTTGTACTTTTTTACTAGTACAAGAGGTAATCTCGAAGTTGGCAATAATAGGTTCATAAATCAAAGAGGTATATGAAGATGCAATAAAAAGGATGAAACCTAGAGATCAAGATTGGAAGAATAAGAGGGAGGCGGCAAATCAAAGTGATCAATGAATATATTATCTTACATCATAAGAAGGGGGACAACTAGACCAGGAGGAAGAGGATTAGTCGGATCATACAATCACGTAAGGCGGGCATTTGTTATTTGCAAGAAAAAAAATTAGGAAACTTTGATAGTCATATGCTAGCTAGTTTTCGGGGTGATAAAGAGGTAGAATGGACTGTAAGTGGGAATATAGGGGCATCTGAATGTATGATGATATTGTGAAAAATAGGTTTTTTATTATTGAATTTTAGCTTTAGGGGAGAAGGCTTTGTAGGTATTTATATGGAATGGCAATGGATGTTTTATAACTTTGTGAACATCTATTCATCATGTAATATAGAGGGGAAAAAAGATAGACGTGAGAGGATCTTTGAAGATAAAAAAAAGGTTTTAAAGGGGATTGATGCATCATAGGTGATTTTAATTCAATATTAATTAGTAAAGAGAGAAAAGGGATGGGTGGGAGAATACGAATAGGAGAAATGAGTGAATTTAGGAAATTCGTTGAAGAGATGGAATTAGTTGACATTCCAAGTATATGAAGAAAATTTACTTGGTTTAATGATGAAGGCAGCTCAGTGAGTATATTTGATAGATTTTTACTTCAAAAAATTTGATAACAAGATGGAAGGTAATTGGACAATATGTGGGGCAGAGATATATCTCAGACCACTGTCCCATATGGTTAAAGGCTAACGAATCTAATTGGGGTCCAAAACGATTTAGAATCAATAACTGCTAGTTTGGTCACAAAGAGTTTGTTAAGTTTGTAGATGAGGAGTGGAACTCATTTGAGGTCAAAAGGAGACATGCTTATGTAATTAAAGAGAATTTTAAATTGCTAAAGGGTAGGTTGAAATGGTGGAATAAAGACATCTTTGGATAGTTGGACATGAAAGTGGAAGACTCGCTTAAATAACTGAATTAGTTAGATATGTTAATAAGAAACGTTAGTGGGTAACTTAATACAGTGTTGCGGGAGAAGCGGGCACAAACATCAAAAGACATTTGGAAGAATTTGCAGTATAATAAAAGTTTAATAAGATAGAAGTCAAGACAAAGATGGACTAAGGAAGATGATTAAAATTAATACTAGATTTTATCGCAATGCAATGAAGGAAAGATAGAGAAGAAACTACATAGCCTCAGGGAACATAAGTCAGGGTAGAACGGAGCAAGTTGATGAGGTCAAAAATGAAGTGAGAAGACATTTTGAAAAGAGTCTACAAGAAGTAGAAACCCAAAGATCACTCATAAGTCGAATATTATTTAAATTCATATCTAAGGCAGATAAAGGAAAGTTAGAAGAACCTTTTATCTATGAAGAAATCAAAGAGGTTGTTTTAAATAAAAGTTTTAAGCCTAATGGATTCAACTTTGACTTTTTGAAGAAATGCTAGAAAACAATCTAGGATGATATAATTAGGGGTGTGCATGAGTTTCATGCTAATGCTAAGCTTCCTAAGACTATCTCTTAGATATCAATATCACATAAGATATTGTATTTTCCCATATTTCTAGCCGTTACCTCCTTATTAGGAATTCTGTTAGTGTTCCTACTTATTAGGAATTCTAGTTTTAGTTTCATAAATAAATAATAATAACAACTTTTTCTTGTAATAATAGTTTTACATCAATATGGTATCAATAGAGTATCCATAATCCATTAAATTTCCTTTTAACTATCTCTTTGGGGTTTCCATAGCAGATGTAGAGGGGTTAGGGAGAGTAAGTTGTTTCTCTTGACCTAGAACAAGAGAGAAGGTTCTCTTGTGTGGGAAGAGGTTCCATCATCATGATTTGTGAACGCACAGTGGAGATTTAATCATTGAGCCCTTTCAAGAACTTCGAAATTTTGTCTTGATCACGAAACTTGCGAATATCAGCAATGGCTCCACAGGTGCAGGGAATAGCACACGTACAATCTCTGGTAGGACGATGGTATCGATTTGCTCCCAAATCGAAGTAAGCTTTGTGAAATAATTGGAAATATCTGGCGATCCTTGTTGAAGACGAACAAAGTCATCTTGCAAATCAAAAATTCAGAAAATATCGATTACTTTGACACTTTTCTCCGTTTATCAAAATGACCATGGTAAGATCCCTTATTGCTCTTGCTTCCATTAAAGGTTGGTTTTTAGAACAACTTGATGTCAATAATGCTTTTTTACACGGTGAATTACATGAGGAAGTCTACATGACTTTACCTTAAGGTCTTGTTTTACCTAATTCTATTTGTACTAGTAACAAAGTTTGCAAGCTCCAAAAGTCCATTTATGGACTTAAACAAGCTAGTAGGCAGTGTGTGAAAAACTTTCTAATTCTCTTCTTTTAATAGGTTACAAACATAATCTTGCTGACTAATCTTCGCTTACTAAACATAATGATGCTTCCTTTACAGTTTTACTTATATATGTGGATGATATTGTGCTGGCTGGTAATGACTTTGCTGAAATTTCCTTTGTCAAAATATTTCTACATGGCTCTTCCAAAATAAAAGATTTAGGAAGTCTTAAATATTTTCTTGGCATTGAAGTGGTCCGATCTTCCAATGGCATTTTCATTACCTAACACAAATACACATTTGAGCTATTGGAAAATTCGGGGAAGCTTGCCACCAAACTATCTAAAACTCCACATGACCATTCCCTTAAGTTTAACTGTCCGGATTCTCCTCTTTATGAGGATGAAACTCAATATTGTATGCTTATTGGTTGGTTCATTTATTTAACCACCATTAGACCGGACATATCCTTTGTCGTTCAATAACTTAGCAAACATGTTTCTAACCCCAAAGTTGTTCATTTCAAAGTTATTGTCTGTGTTCTCCAATATTTAAAAACTGCTCATTCATTTTATTCTGCAAATTCTAACTTACTTTTATCTGGTTTTGCAGATTCGGATTGGGCAACATGCACGCAATCTCGCAAATCCATCACCGACTATGAAATTTTCTTGGGATCTTCTCTCATCTCGTGGAAGTCAAAGAAACAGAACACCGTTTCTCGCAACAGCTCTGAAGTAGAATACTGCACTTTGGGAAGTTTGGCTTGCGAGATACAATGGTTACATCATCTATTCAAAGACTTGAACAACTCATTCAACAAACCTACTTCAGTTTTTTGTGGTAACAACTCTGCCATCTACCTTGCCCACAACCCTTCCTTTCGCGAGTGATTGAAACACATCGAGATTGACTGTCATGTAACTCGAGAAAAGATTGAATCAAATGTTATCAAATTTTTTCCCATCCAGACTCGCCTTCAAGTTGCAAATATCAATATCACGGTCCAACTTGTGGGGGTGTCTTAGATATCAATATCACACAATATATTGTATTTTCCCTCTTTCCTAGCCGTTACCTCCTTATTAGGAATTCTGTTAATATTTCAACTTATTAGGAATTCTAATTTTAGGATATATATATATATATATATATATATATAAAATTTTGTTAATCTTTCAACTTATTAGGAATTCTAATTTCAGTATATATATATATATATATATATATATATATATATATATATATATATATATATATATATATATATATATATATATATATATATATATATATATATATATATATATATATATATATATATATATATATATATATATATATATATATATATATATATATATATATATATATATATATATATATATATATATATATATATATATATATATATATATATATATATATATATATATATATATATATATATATATATATATATATATCAGTTTCATCTATAAATAATAATAGTAACAACTTTTTCTTGTAATAGTAATTTTACATCAATAATATCACAACTTCTTTCTTAACCCTCATCCTTAAAAATAAAAATCCACGATAATCTAAAAATCCACAATAATTAAGATACACCTATATGTTTTGTTAGGTATTTGTATAAAATTATACCTAAAATCCTTGCAGAAAGTTGGAAATGGTGAAAGTTGAAAATGGTAATTGAGAAAATAGTAGGCAAAATAACCTTTTTGGTCCCTTAACTTTACCTCGGGGTCCATGTTGGTCCCTTATCTTTAAAAAGTGACAACTTGGTCCTTTAACTTTTAAAATGGTGTCACGTTTATCCTTTTGTGTGTTGCCGTTAGTTTGTTTTTGAAAAAATTGCCACGTTTGAGTGGGTGGAGTGCTGACGTGGAAGTGAAGTGTCTTAGAGGGAAGAAGAGGGAACAATTCAAGCTTTCATTAACCACCATTATCCAGAAGAAGACGACACGATTCAAGAGCAGACGATTGAAGATTGAAGACGATTCAAGAAGAAGACGATTGAAAATTTAAGACGATTCAAGAAGAAGACGATTGAAGATTGAAGACAATTCAAGAAGAAAACGTGGTTTTTGATTGAGGATTGAAGACGATTCAAGAGCCATAATTAAAAGTTTAGTTCATTTCTCTCTGATTTAGGGTTTTCTGGTAGAGGTTCAGATTTAGGGTTTATATAAATTTGTTAGTGTAAACGTTAATTACTTACATGATATGATTAGGTTATCATGGATGAATACATAACTCTGAAAATTTATCACAGTGGTGAGTTCACAGATGAAAGTCGTAGTGTATATGAGAATGGAGTAGTAGATGATTTGAGGGTAGATGTAGAGAGATGGAGTTATTTTGAGCTAGTTGGTGTATTGAAAGACTTAGGTTATAAGGAGTTTGAAACAATATTTTACAAGGACCCTCAATTTGGGATGAACCCACTTATTGATGACAATGGTGCTTTAGAAATTTCATATCTGTATAGGGTGCACCAAAATGTTGATATTTATATTGAACACACATTGTCTCAACCTGACTATTGTGATGTTGTTGTTGATGAAGTTGATGAGGACCCTGCTGAAATTGTAGATGAGGTAGAGGAGTTACTTAGTAAACTACATGAAGAAGTTGTAGAAGTTGAACAAACCACTGTTGGTTTGGAGGAAGGTGATGTTAGGGTCGATGAAGCCAATGTTGGGTTGGAGGAAGGTGAAGTTAAAGTTGATGAAGCCACTGCTGTCATGGAGGAAGAGAATCTTGCAGGGGATGTTAGAGTTGATGAGGATCCTGCAGTGGATGATCATACTGCTGGAGTTGAAAAAGGGAGTGCTGCAGGGGAAAAAGGTATTGTTGGAGTTGAAAAAGGGAGTGCTACAGGGGAACAAGGTAATGTTGGATTTGAAAGAGGGAGTGCTACAGGGGAACAAGGTAATGTTGGAGTTGGAAAAGGCAAAGCTGCAGTGTATGATGACTTAAGTCTATCATCTGATGATAGTGTAGATGAGGACTACAATTATGATAGCGCATAAGATGTTGCTTTTGAGGATGAGTCTGATGGGTGTGATGAGATTAGGGAGGATGAACTTTATGCCCTAACTGGTCATGAAAATGATGGTAATGGAGAAGTTGTAGAAAATGATGGTAAAGGAAGTGACAATGACAGTGAGGAAATGCAAAGTGGTTGTGACATTGATGATAGTAATGGAGTTGTAAGAAAAAAACATCAAATTTTCAGACAGCCAAAAGACATGTCAAATTACAAGTGGGATGTGGGAATGTACTTTAGTTCAAAGGATGATTTTAGGGACCTTTATAACAATTTTAGAAAAAAGTATCCTGGAAAGGGTGGAGCACAGGTTTTGTGTTAGGCACCTTTATAACAATTTTAGAAAAAAGTTTCCTAAAAAGATGTTGAAGGACATAATATGGAAGGCTGCCAAGTCAACATACCCACAGGCATGGGAAAAAGAGATGAAGGGAATGAGCGCCATCAGTGAATAAGAATTTAAACATATGATGAAGACCCCACCAAGGTTTTGGAGTAGATCTTACTTTAGGACTGAAAACAAATGTGATGATGTTCTCAACAACATGTCTAAGTCTTTTAATAGTGTCATTCTTGAATCAAGGGCGAAACCTCTAATCACTATGTTAGAAGACATCAAAACATACATGATGGAGAGATGGGAAAATAACAGACTTAGATTTGGAACTTTGGATGAGAATGATATTTTGCCCAATATTAGAAAGAAACTTGATGTCACAAGCACATACACCAACAACTGACTAGTAAGGTATGTCACAGCATGTGAGTAATGTATTTTGTTTATTTATGACATACATGTGACTAATGTACTTTTGTTTATTTAATCATTTAGGATGCCTGATGAACATATATTTGAAGTAAGGCACATAGAAAATCAAGCTGACAAGTTTGTTGTGAACCTAAAAGATCAGATATGTTCATGCAGAAGATGAGAACTCACAGGGCTCCCATGTGTTCATGCTCATTCTGCTATGAAGAATAGGAATTTCAAACTTGATACTTACATTCCAGATTATTACAGGGTTTCAAGGTACAAGGCAGTTTATAAGCATGTGATCTACCCTGTTAATGGAGCAAACTTGTGGGCTAAGACACCATACCCAGATGTGCAACCACCCAAGTTCAGGAAGATGCCAGGGAGACCTAAAAAGAAGAGGAACCTAGAACAAGGTGAAATTGATGGGTCTGCTCGCAAATTGAGAAGAACATGTTTTCTGGTGAAGTGTAGTAGGTCTAAGAAAGCAGGACATTACAAATCTACTTGTAAGGACACAACAACTCAACAACCTAGCCAACAATCAGCCCAACTCAATCATACTCCAACTCAGACTGCTCAACAAACTAGTCAACACACTCCATCTCAGACTGCTCAACAAACTAGTCAACACACTCCATCTCAGACTGCTCAACAAACTAGTCAACACACTCCTACTTCAACAACTCAGCCTACTCAACAATCTTGCCAAGCATCTCATACTTCTAATGGAAAGGCTGCTAAGGGCAAGACACAAAAGCTGCCTGTAAGGAAGCCAACAAGACCTTTTGTGCCACCTGGGCCTACAACTAGGTTGAGTGCTGCGAAGAATGTGGTAGGCCCAGTAACAAGGAGGTCTACTCCAACAAAGAGGATCACCCCAAAGAAGAAGCTATAAGTTGTGGAACATGTGAATTTAGTTAGCTAGAACAAGTTTATGTATTTTACTGTTGTCGTTTTAGAACAAGTTTATGTATTTTACTACTGATGTTGTCATGAACAAGTTTATGTGTTCTACAGTTGTTGTACTCTACTGCTGTCATGAACAAGTTTATAATTTGAACATGTTGTACTCTACTGTTGTCATGAACAAGTTTATAATTTGAACATGTTATACTCTATTGTTGTCATGAACAAGTTCTATAGTTGTTGTATTCTTTTGCTGTCATGAACATGTTGTTTTGGAACAAGTATATTTTGTGGAAAGTATTACAGGTTTATGTATGCTGTTGTTGTTGTTTATAGGTATTATGAAATGAACCTAAAAGCAGAACGTTGTTGTTTATAGGTATTATGAAATGAACCTAAAAGCAGAACCAACTTATATGTATCCTGCTGTTATATACCAAATATGCTACTATATACCAAATAGGCTGTTATATACCAAATAGGTAATATAAAATGAACCTAAAAGCAGAACCAACTTATGTATGCTGTTGTTGTTGTTTATAGGTATTATGAAATATAATCCAAACTGTTATATGTATACTGTTGTTATATACCAAAATGTTATATACCAAATATAATCCAAGCTGTTATATACCAAACATAAAAAATTGTTATATACCAAATATACTCCAAATATATCATTGACAGACCAAAACTGTTATATACCAAATATAAAAAACACTTTGACATGATATAATATTATAAAACTGTTATATTCATGTGGATTATGCTTTGACAGACCAAATTAAAACACTTTAACCAAGTTAACATTATCTTTAACTATTATATTCATTCATGTTGAACTGCAAAAACTGAAATTAACTAAACTGATACAATCCATATATTAAAATCCAACTATTACATTCATGTTGAAGTGATACAAACTTTAACATAACATAATACTTCCAAACAAACCGTAATAACCTAACTACCCCTAACAACTAATACAATGATAATCATCACAAACATCAAATTCAAAATCTTTTTCCACTTCATGATATTCTTCATTTCAATTTCAAGTTTCATCAGCTTTTTTCCTAATTCTTCATTCTCCGTTGTCGCTTTTTCAATATCCTTTTTTGCTTCAGCAAGTCCCTTAGTTACCACACAACCTATGCATCCAAAATTGCTCCTTCTCATCACTCATCTCCTCGTAAAACCAATCAAAGAAGCCACAACCAGCTTGCATACCTCCCTGTAAGTTTCATTGTTTAGAGGATGATGGATAATGAATTTAAAATTAAACAAAAGTATAACTTATAATTTAGACAGAAACAGAAACAAAAACATAACTTAATCAAAAACAGAACTTCAACCGAGAACAAAACCAGCTTGCATACCTTATAATTTGGACAACCCCAAAAAGGTTTTCCCATATTCTTAACAGTAGTTGCCCTTTGAAGAACAACCATGTCTCCACAATGGCACATGGGCTTCCATCGTGACCGACTACAAACACCCGAATCCCGACTTTTCGTTTTTGAAATGGAAGAGGAACATTCAAATTTCATGCTTGCCAAATAAAAAAAAACTCTAGATTAACGTTTACGGATTTGAGATTGGGATTGGGATTTGAGATTATTTTAGGGATTTAACGGAAGGAGGAGGGAGAAGGAAGTCACATCATGAACAATATTGCCATGTCATCTGCCATATATACAAAATTAACGGACGTTTAGGGGCAAGTACTAAAATGACATCATTTTAAAAGTTAAAGGATCAAGTTGCCACTTTTTAAAAATAAGGAACCAACATAAACTCCGAGGTAAAGTTAAGGGACCAAAAAAATTATTTTGCCAAAATAGTATAACAAAATCAGTTTTCTATAGTAACAGTAAAATATAGAGTTTTGGTGGTGAATGAGGTTTACTTGTAAAATATTTTATAATAACTGTAAAATATATTATTGTATATCAATTCATCACTATTTATAATAGGATCATGCTAAGAAATGCTTCAGAATACTGGTTAGGAATTTTAAATATAAAAAATATTATATAATTAGTGTATTAACTAGACACAATATTTCTTAAAAAAGTTAATTAATATATTTCAGTGCATTAAATATATATATATATATATATATATATATATATATATATATATATATATATATATATATATATATATATATATATATATATATATATATATATATATATATATATATATATATATATATATATATATATATATATATATATATATATATATATATATATATATATATATATATATATATATATATATATATTATTTTTTCAGTCTATTAAATAATATTTAATTTATTTATTTTAATTTTTTAAAAAGTATTTCGAAAGCACTCGTAAATATTTCATTATAATATTGAAATAATACTAATTTGTGTATACTCAAAGTTTAATTGAAAAGTTAAATGTAAAGATTTTATATTAGTAATTGTGAATTAACTCTATTAAATATTCACAATCAATTTTATTTATTGTTGTTTTGAATATTAATATTTTAATTTTGTGTTTTTTTAACATGCATCAATATTAACATGTATAGACATGTATTTGTCTATATTTTTTTAAATGAAGTCGGTGATTTATGTTGTTTTTGAAAAAATATATTAATTATTTGAAATCAACTTTTACTATTGAATATTCTTATCTTTCAATTAAAAAATAAATTTAAAATAATAAATTAAGAGTTAATTGTCATCCAACACTTAAGTTAATTTCTTTAGAATTTTAATTTGATTTTTTAAATATCCATATAATAAAATTGATCAAGATTGGTTTATAAATTAATTTTTAAAAACCTAAGTTAGGATTAGATTAATTTTGATTTAATTCAAATTAAAAAGCAAAATTAGATTAAATTATTATTTATTTAGAAATAAATCCTGAAAATAGATAAGTTTATAATTCCGTCAACAAAAAAAAGCTAATAAGAGTCAAATGACCGATATGTTTTATTTCAGTTTTATTTTCGGTCCGTAACGGAATATTTTTTTTCTGAATACATAAGGATTGCGAATTATTGTTTTCCAATAATATATACACCAGATATTAATCTTTGAAACACAAAATCAAACGGCTCATAACGACTCATCCCAGAAACGCGTCATCACGCGGTTTCCTTCTATAAATACCCTTCCAATCCTAACCCTTTTTTCACTGTCTCAAATTCTCAAATTCTCAAATATTCTAATCTTTCAATTCTCTTTATTGTTGAATTTTTTTGAATCTCTTTTCTTCATCTTTCAACTATGGCTTCCTACACCGTCGTTTTGATGCTAGTTGCCACATTGTTGGTGAGTTCCACCATTGCTCAATCTCCATCATCATCACCGGCTAAATCGCCAGTTGCCACTCCACCCAAGTTGTTGCACCCCAAAATTTGACCAACAATTATTTATCCATTAAGTGTTTGAAAGTTGATATCTTCATCAGAGAGTTCAAGAGATCTTCAGAGGAAGTGGTTGAAACCAGGGTCGTGTACTTCACAGTTTGAAAGTTGTGGGTGCTCCTCAGATGATTCTGAGACTTTGAGAATGAACTTGATGTCTTGAGAAAGCTTATGAGATGCCTTGATAGCCTTCATGAAGCCCAGAGAAGTCATTTTGCAAGAATTCAGAAGATTCAACCATGAATGGTAGAATTAGGGTTTTGACTGGGTCAACCCTAGATCAGCTGAGAATTTGGAGAAGGTTGAGACTTAATCCAAGGGCCATGAGATCATGGAATGATGTATAGAGATGTTATAGAGATGATTCCTAGACCAACTCATCATGATTGAGGAGTTTGAGAAGTTTCAAGTTAGGGTTTCTGAGGATTGTTAGTGAAAAACCCTAATTTGATCCCTATTTTCCAGGCAGTTTTAGCTCTAGATGTGATTGATATCTCATCTTCCCCACAACATGAATGTTGTAGAGCTTGTTCTAAGATTTAATTTGAGTGGTGGAAGTCCTTGATAGGAGTTACAGAGCTCAAGTTATGGTTTTGACAAATTACAGGTCAGCAGAGGTGTGTGAATCTGGGTCCTTGAAAGTCACCCAACTTGCAGACAACTTTTGCCCTAGTAGGATGATTCCTATGATTTCTTGGTCAACATGAATGTTGTAGAGCATCTTCTTAGCTTTAATTTGAGTGGTAGAAGTCCTTGATTGGATTTGTGGAACTCAAGTTATGGTTTGAACAAGGCAGGGGTATTTTGGTCATTTGTCAGTTATAGGTCATTTTAGCCAATGCCTAAAACTCCTATTTCCAAGCCTCAAATGGAAAAACTCAAAACATGAAAGTTGCTCAAAATGTGATTTTAAGTCTAGAAAGAAGGTCACAAATTGTTGAAAAAGCTCATAGCACAAGATTCCATGATTGGTCAAAAATGAACTAAAAATGACTTATAACTTTGAAAAGTTGAAATTGAAAAGTGATTTGGGAGATCCACAAATCCAAAATAGGTCATCCAATATATCATTTTGATTGGAAAGACCATTTTGAGAACTTTGGTTTAAATAGATTTTCCATTTGAGGCTTAAAAAATGAGGTTCCTTTGGAAATTTGTTGCTTGCAAAAGAAGGTAACATTGGAAAACCCTACACAAGCCAAAGATACACTTGTTTTTTCACTCATCCTCACTTAATAACTCATGTAAGGAGAATTTGAGACCAAATTACAAGGCATGGCATATGAGATGAGATAACCATTATGGAATATCATGGAATTTTCAAGAAACTTCCACACCCTTCTAGATGAATCTAGAGGCATCCAATCAATCAATATATAAAGAATGCATTGTGGAGAGTCTAAGGTTGGTGAAACTTGAGCCAAGTCAGAAGAGGGAGAGAGAAACATAGCCATTGGAGAGATTTCTTCAAGTTGAAGCAAGTCAAGATATCTTGCACTACCAGCCACCTCCTTCATCACCATTGCAAACAGAAGATTGGTGGTCATTCAAGGAACATCTAGAAGCAGTTTCAAGCCTTGGAACCATCTCTACATCACTGCACCATAACCTCTAAACAGGTTTTTTCTTCACTCTCTATCTCTTAAATTATGCTGTTTCAGTCAGTTTCTTAGGCATAGAATTAATGTGTTAGGGTAGAGGATTCTTTCCCTTGAATTAGAGCAAGATTGGTGAGGTTTCACACCAGAACCATAATTCTTTAATTTTCCATAGCTGGCTGTGTAATGAGTTTTAGGTAGCAAGAAGTAGGTTAAAATGATCAGGATAACATCAAGAGCATGATTGCATCATTATACTGAAGTTTAATGAAGATTGATGTCAGTTGGAAATTTTGAACCGTGTTTGTACCAAGGTGTTTAAGCATTCTGTTAGAGCAACCTAGGTGGAATCAAGAAAATCCACTCGTACCATTGTATTCTAGGCATTTAGTAGGCCATTTTTCATTTTGGAATCGAGTCCAACTGTGGCGTGTGGATGGAGATAGGAGAGCTCGAAGGTTTGCGCATGGAGGTGGGGGTTCTGCAAACCCTAGTCTGGTTGGAGAAGACGAAGGACAAGCCATTGGATCATTCTCAATATTTGACTAACTCACCCAATCCAACGGCGTTGATTGAATCTGAAAAAGAGAGGGAAGATTTGAATATATGAAACGCGTCGTTTCATTAAACCAGCCATCCTGGGCTCGGTTTCTCTTCGCACCCCCCCCCCCTTTATTTGGCCCATTTCTTTTAACTGGTCTGATGTGCTATTCATACCCCCTCCCTTTAATTAATTTTATTTCTTTTATTTCTTTTTAATGTTCTCTGTTTTGTAAAATTCATTAAAAATAGATAAAAAATGATTTTTAAATTCTTCTTTTTCCTATGAGTAGATGAAAATGAGTAGAAAATTATAAAAATAAAAATGAGATTTTATTTTTTAGTTTGATATTTTTAATAGATTTTCCAATTAAATAGCTTTTTAATAGTCTTAATTTGATATTTGATTTTGTAGGAATTATTTTAGGACATTCCCTTAGGGTTTTTTACCCATTCTTTTTTATGCAATTAGATGATGAATCATAGTTCCCTATAGGATTTTTTCTAGATTTTTAGAATTAAATCCTGATTAGTTTAATTAGGGTTGATTTAGGGTGTCCTGATTAGGGTTTAGATTGTGTTTAGGTGATGAATCCCTTTCTTTGATTGAGTTTTATCTTGATTTTTAGGTAGAGACCTTTGTAGATGTTATGAGTAGGTGTTGAGGACCCTTGTGAATATTTGTTAGATTTTTCCCCATTAGTTTAGTATTTTTAGGTATTTTCTGAAGTTGCCTGATGATTTGGTCTGTTCAGTGGGTTATCTGTCCATCTGTGGGGTTCATTCTGAGGAATTTGCTGAGGGGCTTGTGTTGCCTTGAAGATATTGATGGAGAGCATCATGAGGTGAAGATTGGAGATCAATGTTCAGAGACCCAGAGCTTGTCTTGTTCCCAGTCTGTGAGGTTTGAGGGCCTGAAGTTTGAAGGAAGTTCATGGTACTTTCCTGAGGAAGGCACCATGAATGACTTTCATCCTTCCTTCTCACCTCTTTCTTAAGTATCCAATGATGTTGGAGCCAACTTGTGAGTTTAATTTCTCCTGAGGAGGAATGTAAACTGATCACATGTTGTTGAGCCACATGGGATACAATTCCTAAGTGGAAGCCTCCTAGTACTTTCCTGAGGAAGGTCCTCTGGGTCTATTCACTTAGTTCCCTTAGTTTGTCTAGGATTTCTCAAGTATCCAATGATGTTGGAGCCAACTTGTGAGTTTAATTTCTCCTGAGGAGGAATGTAAACTGATCACATGTTGTTGAGCCACATAGGATACAACTCCTAAGTGGAAGCCTCCTAGTACTTTCCTGAGGAAGGTCCTATGGGTCTATTCACTTAGTTCCACTAGTTCAGATAGGATTTCCTAAATATCCAGTGATGTTGGAGCCTGCTTGTGAGTTTAATTTCTCCTGAGGAGGAATGTAAACTGATCACAGTGGTTGAGCCACATAGGGTATGACTCCTGAGTATACACCTCTTAGGGCTTTCCTGAGGAAGGCACTATGAGTCTGCTTGCTTAGCTCCCTGTCTTTGGTAAGCTTGTTCTGAAGCTTGAAGACTGGGATTGATTTCTCCTGTTTAGGGTTCTGCTTGAGAGCTTTAGTGCTTAGATTTGGTTTAGACTCTGTGATTAGGGTTAGAATTAGAGAATAGATGATTCTTTCTCAGGCATGTGTGTTTTGTTTGCCTGATGGCAACTTCATTTCTCTTATCTGTTATTGCTTGATGGCATGTTGTTTATCTTCAGTATGAGTACTGTTATTTCATGACTGGCTTGAGGTCGAGATGAGCTTGTGGAGGTTGAAGCCCCACACACATTTCCTCCCTCACTTGCATTGCATGCATTTTTTACTGTTAAAGCTGATGTTTTTGTCTGTTTCTGTGCATCATTGACATGATCCCTTAGGACTCTCATTTCCTCCGATGAGGATTTGATGATAGACTTTTAGGTTGAAACCTATGCATGATAATATCTAGGAGTTCCCTGTTCAAACCTCAACCATAGGATGAATCCATGGCATGATAACAGTAGGACTTGATAGTCTCCCTCCTAGTTGAGTTATTTCCCGTAGTTTCCCGAACTACGTTTGCTCTGATCTTTCATACCAGATGAAAGTACGTAGGCATAGGATGCGATATCCTAGCGAGCAACCTTCAACCTTTCCCCGTAGTTAGCCGAACTACGTTGACTCTGATTTCTCGTTCCAGACGGGAATACGTAGGCATAAAGCGCGATGCTTTGCCGAGTCATTTTTCTTTTCTTTTTCAGCCAGCCTTGATAGGTAGATAGATTATAACCAACCCGTCCAAGTAAACAAACAAGCGAGGATCCCGTCGAGTACGACGGACGTGAGGGGTGCTAATACCTTCCCCTTGCGTAACCGACTCCCGAACCCAGACAATGGTTGCGACGACCTTGTCTTACCCTTATTCGTCAGGTTTTTCCGATCGTTTCCTTTCCCGCTCTGAGGGATAAATAACGAAAGGTGGTGACTCTTCTGTCATGCCGGCACCTTATTTTCGCGCAAGCGACAGCTGGCGACTCTGCTGGGGAAGAGAGCCAGAGTCTCTGGTTCTTCGGTTCCCTATGAGAGTCAATCCTATCGTTTGTGTGTTTGCTTGTTGGGTTGCGTTTATTTATCGCATTTTTACTTCCCGCATCTTTACTTCCCGCATTTTATTTCCCGCATTTTATTTCCAGTTTGATATGATTATCTGTGCTGCTGTGGGAGAGGGATGTTACCATGAGTGAAAAGCCGGACCTGGGCTTGAGTACACACCTAGATATAGTTGCGGAGAAGTAGTAGACGAACCTGTCTGTTGAGCAGGCACAGTTCCCTACGAAAATCTGCGCTCAGACGAGATTCTTGCAGAGGTGCTCCTTTCCGGTCCTGAGGATCTGAGGGGAGTCCAGACGTGAGGGTTGTCGACTCTGGGGACCGATCATTTGGGAGTCAGCTAAGAGAGGCCTCTTCATGACTTGGCGATGCCACTCCTTCTGGGAATCGTATTGTCACTCATGAATGTCTGTGACGCTGACGACCGCATAGGATGCCGTACCTTTGTCCGTGGATTAGGTCCATCATGCCTGTGAGTGGGGTTGGGATACTGCAGGAAACTTTGACCTCCAGACTACCTGGTTTTCTTGACAGTGAATCAGTTATGTTGGGTTCTCAGTTACAGAGATGTTCTTGATAGAGCAAGGGTTTGATAAGAGGATCTTATCATCGGGTGTTTGTCTGTTCTTGATAGAGCAGGCTTTGATCAGTGTATTGTTATCAGAGGTTTGTTCTGGATGGAGCAGATTTTTGAGGGAGGTCTGAAGATCTCATCAGCAGTTGTTATTTGTTCTTGATGGAGCAGACTTTGAGTGGGGTCTGAAGATCTCATCAGCAGTTGTTATTTTGTTCTTGATAGGGCAGATTTTGAGTGGGGTTTGAAGATCTCGTCAGCAGCTGTATTTTTGTTCTTGATAGGGCAGATTTTTGATTTGGGGTCTGAAGACTTCATCAACAGATATTCCTCGATCTTGCATCCGGGGTCTTTATCATCAAGCCTTCGTTCTTGACAGAGCAGAATGTTGGTCTCGATCCTACCAGATGGTTATTCACAATAGATCAGATCAGTGGTTTTACACCGGGGTTCCCTCTCATCAGCGACTGTTGACATCGAATCTCCACAGCAGCTACCTGGATACATTATTGCATGACTGCATTTTGCATTAGCTCTCATATTCATGTTCGCATTCCATTAGCATGTGTCTGTGCTGTAGGCGCATTTCGTACCCCGATCTTGGTGTCCCGAGCAATATGAGATATTTTCTTCCATGAATGGATCCAGTCTTATCATTGCATCGACACTATGTTGGCACGTTGACACCAAAATCAGGGGTGATCTCCTGAACGTACAGACACCCATAATTCATCTGGCAGAAGCCGGGACTTGTCTTCTAACCCTTGTGTTTGCAGGTTTGACTCAGAATCTAGCAGCTCAGACTAATGGAGCAGATACAAGCTGAACTGGGGAAAATCCAAAGCCAGCTGGGGCAAGTCATGAATGACATATAGGCAGTGCGTCTGGACCAGCAAGTACTCAGAGAGGAGAATCAGCAGCTGCAGAATCAGTTGAGCTTTCTCATGGGAGTGGTGAGAAGTATGCTGAATAAGGAGAGTGATCAAGCACCCAAGGAGGAAACCAGAGTGCTTTCTCCGTTACCGTCAGTGCCACCTGTGCTGAAGCCAAGTGGACCTCATAGATCCTCTGCACAGCATGAAGCTCGAGGCCTGTCTCGTCATCAGCCGCGCCGAGCATCTCAGAATAATCCTGAAGGTTATGGTCAAAAGAAGAAGCTACTTGATAGAGCTGTAGACCCGCTACCTGTGAGTTATGCCCAGCTGCTGCCGCTGTTGGTTCAGAACCGTGTTCTCAAGCTTCGGACCTTAAATCCACCAGATGAGGGGTCACCAGACGTTGATCTAAGCATGCGTTGTGATTTCCACTCAGGGGCACCGGGGCACCATGTTGAAACATGTAAGGCTCTCCGGAATAAGATCCAGGACCTGATCGACTCAAGGGCAATCAGGCTTGTGCCGGGCGGCATGAGAGCGTCGGGAAAGTTCATCCCGTACCCTGCGGAAAAGGTGGATGATTCCACTCCTTTGCCTGAAGCTGGGAAAGATCTTGAATACGTCCCTCGACCTTTGGTGACTGAATCGCCTCGCTCGCAGTTTCTACCTGGATCAAGCTCAGGGACGCAAGCGCCTAAACGAGAGACCGTCACTCCTGGGCGGAAGGAATACCAACACCGGGATCACAAAAGACCTCGCAACCACGGGGAACAAAGAAATGCTTCTCCCCATCCAGTGCCTGTGCCGTATAGCCAGATTCTTCCACTATTGGTTCAGAATTCCTTGGTGGAGCCGAAAGCTCTCAAGCCCGTGCTAGAGCCTTACACTCCAGGGTACGATCCTCATGCTCAGTGTGGCTACCATGGTGGATCTCTGGGGCATTCAACTGAAGATTGCAAGGCTTTCCAGGCGAAGGTGCAGCAATTGATCGACCAAGGGTGTATTTCCTTTCCAGATGGAGTCTTGGTTGTGCGTGACAACCTCTCAGCTGTTTGAGCTCGCAGATTCAGAGGGTCATTTCCAGAAGCCAGTGATCCAGACGGGCAGACGTCCTCAACATTGGCAGTCCTCGGACTTTTTACCATTTGCACTTGTAGTTTCTTTTCTGTTAGTTACTACTTGCTGTTAAACGTTGTATGTTTCGGATGGTAATGATAATAAAGTGACTATGCATTTTTTTCTGAATTAATTATGTCGTTGTCACTCATTTACTGCATTACACTGACACTTGCATTTTATTTACTCCGATTTCTTACTATGATTAGCAATGAGCGGAGGGAGGATGACGAAACTGAATGCTCATAACCGATGATCGTATTGCTTTCAGATAAAACTTTGCCGATGACGTACAAGGCATTGTTTCAAATCCCCTGAACACCGGAGAGATAAGGAAGAGAATCCCTTGTTAACCACTTCGAGCCGAGAAGTAGGAGTTTCTTTCGGAATTTTTAAACCCTCGCATCTTAACCCGGGGCAGGGTAGTTGTCAGTGAGCTTGATCGAGCGTTCAAGTCTTATAGAGGAGTGTTGTCCTTCGAGGACCAATCACATCATATTCCTCTCCAGAGGTCGTACCTCATCAACCACAATGGTCAAACCTCACCAATCAGGAGTGAGACAGTTATAATCCTTTCGGAGCAATCAAGACAACCAGTGTCACACGACTTGTTCCAAGAAAAAAGAAAAATAATAAGAAAGCCCGCTAAGTAAAAAAGAAAAGCTAGAAAGCAAATACTTAGGCAAAAATCAGGGCATCCCGCTGGACTTCAAAAGAAAAAAATCGAAAAGAACTCAAAAGGAGTCAGTCCAGGCAAAAGTTAGGGAATCAAAAGAACGAAAAAAGAAAGGATTATAAAAGAGAAAAATCCTCAAACAAGGACAAAGTCGTACAGACGCCGAAAACGAAAAGGAGTAACTGTCACTCCGAAGCACCTTGAGAGTTCTTTAACCAGCTGTTCCCAATGTTCAACATACCTCTCGAAGAGGCGAGCGCTCGAGCTAAGTTAACTGGACTTTAGGATCGGAGAACATCACGTAGAAGGGGTGGGTACAAATCATAATTTGAGCCAAATATCCTTTGTTTCGCGAACCGTGAACCCGACCACGATACAACCCTTAAAAGACCTAATTGAGGCAGGGTTTATTCTGAGAGCGCATTACGATAAGGTTGAGTAACCTGACTCCTTCATGATTTGCTAATCATATCCTTATTGCATTTTTCACTGATCGCATCAGCACTACGTTTGAACTCTTTGGTTCATTCGTCACTCACTAGCATGACACGTAAATGAGTGACAGTACAACATTTTTTCGAAATTTGCATGAACACTGCATTAAAATTACTATTCGTGAATAAACAATTTTAGTTGCAGGTTAGTAGCTGATACGAAGGAACTTCAGCAAGGAATAGTCAATCAGGACTGAATCGCCAGAGGTCTGGATCAGAATGGTGTGCTTTGAAACCCTGCGAATCTGGGGCAATGACTTCCTGTGAGTTTGGAATCGGTTTGTCTGAGGACAAGTCCCGGAGCATCAGTTGATTATGGGGCGGTTTATGCAAGAAGCAGTTGATCGGAAGTGAGTCTTCTCGAGACCCAATCAGGGGCAGTGATCCATAATTCTTGCGATTTGGGGCAGATCCCTCCAGTGTTCGATCAGAGCATGTTGAGTCGCTCATCGCTCGTTCAGGGGCAAACTACTTCAGAGGTATTGAAGCCGACCATGCTAAAAGTTGATTAGTTGAGGATGAATCCTCCCGTTGTGCAGATATTGGGGCAAGCCCTCTGAAGATTGTCTTGTTGCCAGTTGTTTTCGGCTCAGAATGAATTATTCCCAAAGGTCGGATTGGGGCAAGTTGAAGTGCACTGGGGCAAGTTGTTCAAATGAGTTTGTTCACCCTAGCAAGAATTGAGTATCGGGGAATCGTGTCATTACCCTGCCGAAACCTGAACCTTCTGAAGAAGCCTTGCGGTCTTTGGGTTGCTATCCTACAGCATAACCTGTTACTTGACTCCATGATTGGTAGCCTGTATTCCCTGTGTTGGCGTTGTTGAATCAGGATTGTTTCTCCGCAGAGATATACGGTTTGAGGTCGTTCCCCCTGTACAGTTTGAGACTGCAGCAGATTGAGATGGCGTTTATCCCTCATCAGATTAGGGTCAAGATTGCCCTCAGTAGACCAGGATCGATATCCCCGAAGCAGGATGAGTCCTCCTTCTTCAGCAGAGTTCAGTAGTCTCTCCTCCGCAGAATCAGAATCAGAATAGTGAGCATTGATATGTCTTCCCCAGGTAGAGTTGATTCTCTTCCCCAAGCAGATGCGTCCTGAAGGAATGTCGCTTCATCAGCTGAGTCAAGCACCGAAGAATGATGTCGTCTATCCCCCAGCACTGGGTCACAAGTGCGGAGTTCATAGAAATGTTTGGGAAGCTGAAGCTCGTGTTTTCCCCCAGTAAAGTCGCCGAAGCAGGTGTTCTCCCCAGCACCGGGTCACAAGTGCAGGTTTCGCAGGAAGCTAGTCGTATACCGAAGTACGCAGTAACTGATGATGCCAGACTGAAGTCTTCAGTGGAATTGAGATTCCCCACCAGAGTCATGCTCTCTCCTGAAGTTGGACGATTCCCTCTTCCCCAGTAGAGTGTTGGAACGGCTGATGTTGTATTCCCCGGCAGAGTTGCACTCTCCCCCGAAGTCAGATGATCCTTTCTTCCCCAGCGGAATTGAAATTCCCCATCAGAGTCGTACTCTCCAATAAAGTAGAATGATTTCTCTCCCCGGCTGAGTCTGCAGAAAAGCAGAATCCTTGGAAGTCGATCAGATCATGATCGATGTTCCCCAGCAGAGCGTGGGGCAGCTGATGTTGTATTTCCCCAGAGTCGTACTCTTTCCAGCGAAGCAGAATGACTTCTCCTTCCCCAGCCGAGTTTGCAGATGTCCAAGAGATCCGAATCCTTGGAAGTTGATCAGATCATGATTGGTTTTTCCCCAGTGGAGTATTGAACAGCTGAAGTTGGTTCCCCACAGAATGGTCATCCCCAGAAGAGTGGCCGAGACGGCCGCACAGTTCATTCTCATGATTGATATCAGCAGATCCAAGTTCTCGTAGAGCTTCATCCCCTGCAGCAGTCAGCTGAAGTTGCTCCCCTGCAGCAGTTCGCGGAAGATCAGTTCCCCAGACAGAGCCCGATTGATATTGGCGTGTTCATGTCCTCCTCAGCAGGATGACTCCTCTACCTGAGTGGTCCTTTCTCCTTGACAGGAGGATTTCCCCCTTCGGCATTTATTTTGCTGACGGGATCGCATCATTGTGCATGATTGCATGGCATTGTGCATGATTGCATGGCATTTAGCATAAATACATATCATTCCCACCGTGTGGGGCATAGTGCAGAAGCATACACATCATAAACATGATCTAGGTCATCACCATCCTTGTTTTACAGGTATTCCGCCGAAAGACCGGTTGCTCAGGACGATTCTTGATGTTCTCCCCAGCAAGGTTTCTTTCTTAAGATGATTCTTAAAGACCCCGGTGTAATCCCCGCGGTCGCTCGCTCGCTCAAGATGATTATTGAGATCCCCAGCGAAGTCTTCAGTTCAAGACGACTCTTGAATTCCCCAGCAGGGCCGTTTGTTTAAGACGATTCTTAAAGACCTCAGTACAGCTTCCCGAGTTGTTCGCCTAGTATGATACTTGAGCACCCCAATAGCATCTCCAACAAGAGTTGCCCAGGGAGATTCCTGGGATACCCAATAGAATAAAGTCTCCAAAAAGGTTATCAGTTCAGGATAATTCTTGGAAGCGCCCTACGGAGTTGTTTGTTCAAGATGACTCCTGGAACCCCCAACAGAGTGGAGGGCTTTTCCCCAGCAGGTGGTTGGCATTTCCCCAGCAGCAGGCAGGTAGATTGATATCCCCAGTCGAGCACAATCATGATTGGCAGATGGAATGTTCCCCCAAGCGGATCCTGAAGGATTGTCCAGCAAGCCGAAGTTTGTTTATCCCCGTGAGTTTGAGGACTTAATGACATGAGTGTCTTGTAGCCCGAAGGCTACGTTCCCCAGAAGGGCCATTTCCCAAAAAGTCGTTCAGGGCATCTATCGCTTTCCCCATGCAGAGTATAGTAGAGGATAGTGTGTTGATCAGCCTGATGTGCTGTGCTCTCCGGAGGAGTCCGTCATCCTCAAGTATAAGTCCAGATGGGGTCGGCAGAAAAGGCAGCTCCCTTGAAGGGTAGCTCTCCCTCAGTAAAGTTGGTAGGAATCGTCTGAGTGTGCTCTGTCGTTATTCCCCAGCAGTTGTTGAAGTCGTTTGGGTGAACTCTCTCGTCTTTCTGCAGCAAAGTCTACAAGGTTGCTTGGGTGAACCCTTCTTCCTTTTCCCCAGTGAGTCGTCAGGATTGTTTGGGTGAACCCTCATTCCTCTCTCCTCAACAGAGTTGTTAACGTGATGATTATGTCCGGTGACCCGACATGTTTGCTTTTAATTAGCAACGACTTGACAGGATGTCAAGCGAGTAGCAGCGTGATATGTCTGCTCCAACAACGATGTCTAATCTGAAGATGGATTTCGTAAGCGCCCGAAGGCGATATCAGAAGGTTCCGGTGAGTCCAGATTTCCGTGTTGAAGAATCAACAGGTAGCTGAAGACAAGGTTTCAGGGTTGTAGATACAACAGAGTGATTCGTGTGAGTCTGAAGACCAAGTCAGTTATCCTGAGGTGATGATTGATTGCGATCGAGTGAATAGTTTTCTTCTGACTGAAGTCGAAGATGTTTCTCCAGCTGAAGCGGAGTTTTGCCTGAAGGCAAAATGTTTGAATCCCCGTAGAGTCATGAATGGCTCAAGATACCACTTCTTTGGCTGAAGTCACAGATTTCCTAAGCTGAAGCGAAGGTGCCTAAGGGCAAGGTTATCCCCCAAGGTCATGAAGGACCTAGGATTCATTTTTCGGACTGAAGGCCGAAGTATATCCCTGACTGAAGTCTCGGATGCTCTATAGCAGAGGCGGAGTTGCCTGAAGGCATATCCATATATCCTTGAAGGCCAAGGACCAGTTCTTCAGACTGAAGTCGAAGATACCTCCTGCAGAGTTGCCGACGGGCAAAGTTTATATCCTTGAAGGCCAAGGATGTTTTTTCTAGCTGAAGCTGGAATAGCCGACGGGCAGGGTTTCATCTTTCTTCATAAATACTTGAAGATTCTCCAGCGGATCTGGAGTGGCCAGGGGCCAGGGTTCCATTTGCCTTCAGAAATACTTGAAGATCTTTTCTAGCTGAAGCTGGAAGTGGCCAGGGGCCAGGGTTTCATATAGTTCTAATGTTGAAGTTCTACGGCAGGCAGTGTGCAGCAGTATTCCGATGTTCGTTATGGTTCTGAGGGTGAACCCCAGATCAGAGTGTGCTCGGTTAAGTCTCTCATTCCCAGCGGAGTAGCTTCAGCAAGGTTGGATGTTTGTTTGACGGCAATGTCAGACTCTTTAAATCCCCAGTAGAGATGATGTTGGTACGACGGTGATGTCGAGTGTCTCTCAGAGCGATGTTTGTTTCAGACGGCGATGTCAGATTCAGTTTTCCAGCAACGATGCGTGGTATTCTGTCAGATGTGTTTCTCCAGCAGCGATGTTGGGTGTTGTGGTTGTCTGAAGGCAATGTCAGAAGAAGTTAATGTGGATAACTGACAGTAATGTCAGATCAGTATTTCTCCAGCTAGTTGTTGAGCAGCTAGTGTTGCAGTATTCAAAGGTTTGTTCTCCGCAGAGTACCGTGTGCTCGTGCAGTTGGCAAATTTTCGGGTTTACCGGTATTCAACCGTCTCGCACCTTGATTGGTTGAGAGCCGTTCGCTTCTCACCCAGTCAGGTTCAAGCCGTTTGAATAGGGGCAGCTGTTGCACCCCAAAATTTGACCAACAATTATTTATCCATTAAGTGTTTGAAAGTTGATATCTTCATCAGAGAGTTCAAGAGATCTTCAGAGGAAGTGGTTGAAACCAGGGTCGTGTACTTCACAGTTTGAAAGTTGTGGGTGCTCCTCAGATGATTCTGAGACTTTGA
This sequence comes from Lathyrus sativus, assembly GCA_963859935.3. NCBI lineage: Eukaryota > Viridiplantae > Streptophyta > Magnoliopsida > Fabales > Fabaceae > Lathyrus > Lathyrus sativus. Next base: position 601,618,887 of record OZ012741.1, on the reverse strand, counting down.
GAATGAACTTGATGTCTTGAGAAAGCTTATGAGATGCCTTGATAGCCTTCATGAAGCCCAGAGAAGTCATTTTGCAAGAATTCAGAAGATTCAACCATGAATGGTAGAATTAGGGTTTTGACTGGGTCAACCCTAGATCAGCTGAGAATTTGGAGAAGGTTGAGACTTAATCCAAGGGCCATGAGATCATGGAATGATGTATAGAGATGTTATAGAGATGATTCCTAGACCAACTCATCATGATTGAGGAGTTTGAGAAGTTTCAAGTTAGGGTTTCTGAGGATTGTTAGTGAAAAACCCTAATTTGATCCCTATTTTCCAGGCAGTTTTAGCTCTAGATGTGATTGATATCTCATCTTCCCCACAACATGAATGTTGTAGAGCTTGTTCTAAGCTTTAATTTGAGTGGTGGAAGTCCTTGATAGGAGTTACAGAGCTCAAGTTATGGTTTTGACAAATTACAGGTCAGCAGAGGTGTGTGAATCTGGGTCCTTGAAAGTCACCCAACTTGCAGACAACTTTTGCCCTAGTAGGATGATTCCTATGATTTCTTGGTCAACATGAATGTTGTAGAGCATCTTCTTAGCTTTAATTTGAGTGGTAGAAGTCCTTGATTGGATTTGTGGAACTCAAGTTATGGTTTGAACAAGGCAGGGGTATTTTGGTCATTTGTCAGTTATAGGTCATTTTAGCCAATGCCTAAAACTCCTATTTCCAAGCCTCAAATGGAAAAACTCAAAACATGAAAGTTTCTCAAAATGTGATTTTAAGTCTAGAAAGAAGGTCACAAATTGTTGAAAAAGCTCATAGCACAAGATTCCATGATTGGTCAAAAATGAACTAAAAATGACTTATAACTTTGAAAAGTTGAAATTGAAAAGTGATTTGGGAGATCCACAAATCCCAAATAGGTCATCCAATATATCATTTTGATTGGAAAGACCATTTTGAGAACTTTGGTTTAAATAGATTTTCCATTTGAGGCTTAAAAAATGAGGTTCCTTTGGAAATTTGTTGCTTGCAAAAGAAGGTAACATTGGAAAACCCTACACAAGCCAAAGATACACTTGTTTTTTCACTCATCCTCACTTAATAACTCATGTAAGGAGAATTTGAGACCAAATTACAAGGCATGGCATATGAGATGAGATAACCATTATGGAATATCATGGAATTTTCAAGAAACTTCCACACCCTTCTAGATGAATCTAGAGGCATCCAATCAATCAATATATAAAGAATGCATTGTGGAGAGTCTAAGGTTGGTGAAACTTGAGCCAAGTCAGAAGAGGGAGAGAGAAACATAGCCATTGGAGAGATTTCTTCAAGTTGAAGCAAGTCAAGATATCTTGCACTACCAGCCACCTCCTTCATCACCATTGCAAACAGAAGATTGGTGGTCATTCAAGGAACATCTAGAAGCAGTTTCAAGCCTTGGAACCATCTCTACATCACTGCACCATAACCTCTAAACAGGTTTTTTCTTCACTCTCTATCTCTTAAATTATGCTGTTTCAGTCAGTTTCTTAGGCATAGAATTAATGTGTTAGGGTAGAGGATTCTTTCCCTTGAATTAGAGCAAGATTGGTGAGGTTTCACACCAGAACCATAATTCTTTAATTTTCCATAGCTGGCTGTGTAATGAGTTTTAGGTAGCAAGAAGTAGGTTAAAATGATCAGGATAACATCAAGAGCATGATTGCATCATTATACTGAAGTTTAATGAAGATTGATGTCAGTTGGAAATTTTGAACCGTGTTTGTACCAAGGTGTTTAAGCATTCTGTTAGAGCAACCTAGGTGGAATCAAGAAAATCCACTCGTACCATTGTATTCTAGGCATTTAGTAGGCCATTTTTCATTTTGGAATCGAGTCCAACCGTGGCGTGTGGATGGAGATAGGAGAGCTCGAAGGTTTGCGCATGGAGGTGGGGGTTCTGCAAACCCTAGTCTGGTTGGAGAAGACGAAGGACAAGCCATTGGATCATTCTCAATATTTGACTAACTCACCCAATCCAACGGCGTTGATTGAATCTGAAAAAGAGAGGGAAGATTTGAATATATGAAACGCGTCGTTTCATTAAACCAGCCATCCTGGGCTCGGTTTCTCTTCGCACCCCCCCCCCCCCCTTTATTTGGCCCATTTCTTTTAACTGGTCTGATGTGCTATTCATACCCCCTCCCTTTAATTAATTTTATTTCTTTTATTTCTTTTTAATGTTCTCTGTTTTGTAAAATTCATTAAAAATAGATAAAAAATGATTTTTAAATTCTTCTTTTTCCTATGAGTAGATGAAAATGAGTAGAAAATTATAAAAATAAAAATGAGATTTTATTTTTTAGTTTGATATTTTTAATAGATTTTCCAATTAAATAGCTTTTTAATAGTCTTAATTTGATATTTGATTTTGTAGGAATTATTTTAGGACATTCCCTTAGGGTTTTTTACCCATTCTTTTTTATGCAATTAGATGATGAATCATAGTTCCCTATAGGATTTTTTCTAGATTTTTAGAATTAAATCCTGATTAGTTTAATTAGGGTTGATTTAGGGTGTCCTGATTAGGGTTTAGATTGTGTTTAGGTGATGAATCCCTTTCTTTGATTGAGTTTTATCTTGATTTTTAGGTAGAGACCTTTGTAGATGTTATGAGTAGGTGTTGAGGACCCTTGTGAATATTTGTTAGATTTTTCCCCATTAGTTTAGTATTTTTAGGTATTTTCTGAAGTTGCCTGATGATTTGGTCTGTTCAGTGGGTTATCTGTCCATCTGTGGGGTTCATTCTGAGGAATTTGCTGAGGGGCTTGTGTTGCCTTGAAGATATTGATGGAGAGCATCATGAGGTGAAGATTGGAGATCAATGTTCAGAGACCCAGAGCTTGTCTTGTTCCCAGTCTGTGAGGTTTGAGGGCCTGAAGTTTGAAGGAAGTTCATGGTACTTTCCTGAGGAAGGCACCATGAATGACTTTCATCCTTCCTTCTCACCTCTTTCTTAAGTATCCAATGATGTTGGAGCCAACTTGTGAGTTTAATTTCTCCTGAGGAGGAATGTAAACTGATCACATGTTGTTGAGCCACATGGGATACAATTCCTAAGTGGAAGCCTCCTAGTACTTTCCTGAGGAAGGTCCTCTGGGTCTATTCACTTAGTTCCCTTAGTTTGTCTAGGATTTCTCAAGTATCCAATGATGTTGGAGCCAACTTGTGAGTTTAATTTCTCCTGAGGAGGAATGTAAACTGATCACATGTTGTTGAGCCACATAGGATACAACTCCTAAGTGGAAGCCTCCTAGTACTTTCCTGAGGAAGGTCCTATGGGTCTATTCACTTAGTTCCACTAGTTCAGATAGGATTTCCTAAATATCCAGTGATGTTGGAGCCTGCTTGTGAGTTTAATTTCTCCTGAGGAGGAATGTAAACTGATCACAGTGGTTGAGCCACATAGGGTATGACTCCTGAGTATACACCTCTTAGGGCTTTCCTGAGGAAGGCACTATGAGTCTGCTTGCTTAGCTCCCTGTCTTTGGTAAGCTTGTTCTGAAGCTTGAAGACTGGGATTGATTTCTCCTGTTTAGGGTTCTGCTTGAGAGCTTTAGTGCTTAGATTTGGTTTAGACTCTGTGATTAGGGTTAGAATTAGAGAATAGATGATTCTTTCTCAGGCATGTGTGTTTTGTTTGCCTGATGGCAACTTCATTTCTCTTATCTGTTATTGCTTGATGGCATGTTGTTTATCTTCAGTATGAGTACTGTTATTTCATGACTGGCTTGAGGTCGAGATGAGCTTGTGGAGGTTGAAGCCCCACACACATTTCCTCCCTCACTTGCATTGCATGCATTTTTTACTGTTAAAGCTGATGTTTTTGTCTGTTTCTGTGCATCATTGACATGATCCCTTAGGACTCTCATTTCCTCCGATGAGGATTTGATGATAGACTTTTAGGTTGAAACCTATGCATGATAATATCTAGGAGTTCCCTGTTCAAACCTCAACCATAGGATGAATCCATGGCATGATAACAGTAGGACTTGATAGTCTCCCTCCTAGTTGAGTTATTTCCCGTAGTTTCCCGAACTACGTTTGCTCTGATCTTTCATACCAGATGAAAGTACGTAGGCATAGGATGCGATATCCTAGCGAGCAACCTTCAACCTTTCCCCGTAGTTAGCCGAACTACGTTGACTCTGATTTCTCGTTCCAGACGGGAATACGTAGGCATAAAGCGCGATGCTTTGCCGAGTCATTTTTCTTTTCTTTTTCAGCCAGCCTTGATAGGTAGATAGATTATAACCAACCCGTCCAAGTAAACAAACAAGCGAGGATCCCGTCGAGTACGACGGACGTGAGGGGTGCTAATACCTTCCCCTTGCGTAACCGACTCCCGAACCCAGACAATGGTTGCGACGACCTTGTCTTACCCTTATTCGTCAGGTTTTTCCGATCGTTTCCTTTCCCGCTCTGAGGGATAAATAACGAAAGGTGGCGACTCTTCTGTCATGCCGGCACCTTATTTTCGCGCAAGCGACACAAGTCTTCTTCGCCGTCCAAATCTCCAGCGATTTCTCCCTCCGCTAACTCACCGGCGGCATCTCCTCCCGCACCCGTGAAGAACGCTCCATCTCCTTCCCCAACCACCGTCAGCTCTCCACCATCTCCTTCTTCTCCTTCCCCTGCTACTCCCTCTGCTGCTCCTGCTGTCACTCCATCAGCGATCTCTAATCCTCCATCTGAAGCACCATCACCTTCCGAAAACGGCGCCGCTTTTAACAGATTCACGGTCGCCGGATCTGCCGCTGTGGTTTTCGCTGCTGCTTTGATGATGTAGAGAGCTACATGTTTTTAATTTGATCTATTTTGTTTTTAATCACGAATATACATGGATCCTGAACTTTTTACTTTTTTTTCTTTGATTTGATCCGTATGATGAGTTATTAATTGATTCGTTTTGTAATCTATTTAATTTAATGAGTGGTACATTTTTTTCTTTCCTTCTTCTTCCGTTATTTCCGTGCAATAATCTTCGATAATCTATTTTGTTTTGGATTGTATTGTATTTCTTCCGCAAGCAGTTAACTTTTAAGGGTAATGTTAACTTGTGCCCTTGGGGCACATGTTAAGAACTAAATTAAGAAATATCATCTTGGAAATTGTGTACAAACTTAAATTAAAGTATAAAATTAATTTTTAAATTGTGTTTTTCAATACAAATTTACTAAAATTAACATTACCCAACTTTTAATTGATGATTAGTGAGTAATAATTTATAGGGAATGTGTGATAGTTATTTAAGTCTTTAGTAAAATTAATGATTCAATTAAAAAATATTAAATATATATTTATTTTATTTTAAACTAATATAAATTATAAAAAATAAAAGAGTTTTTTTTAAATAATAAAAATAAAAATGAAGAAACTAAAACGTTATTTAAAATAGTATATGAAAAATAAATTATAAACTTATAATAAAAGAATGTTACTAAAAAATTATCATATAAATTTATAAATTATAAATTCGAAATTGTGATTTAGTAAGCATTAATTTAACTGAACTAGGACACTCTTTCAAATAAATCATACTTGAGAAAATTCATTCCAAATGTTTAAAGTAGTGGAGAAGCACTTTAAAAATTAAAAAATGTTTGTACAAATTTGAATCTTTTTGAGACACCTATTTCACATCAAAATATCAAATGTGAATCTTTAAGCACACCTGAAAAAATTCATTCTTAAGATAGAAAAATTGTATTGCGTTATTATTTGTCTCATCCAAAATGGTGGAGAAGCCCTCTAAAAATTCAAAAATGTTACTACAAATTTGAATGTTTTGTGAGTGAGACATTTATTTCACATCAAAATATCAAATATGTATCTCTAGAAAAATCTTAGAGAATTCATTCCTAAGATGAAGAAATTGAATTTGGTTATTATTTCTCTCATCTAAAGTGGTGGAGAAGCACTTTAAAAATTCAAAAATAAAATTAAAAAATATTTCTATAAATTTGAATGTTTTGCAAGACACATATTTCACATCAAAATATCATATGTGTATCTTTGGACACACATGAGAGAATTCATTTCTAAGATGGAGAAATTTGATTCGATTATTATTTCTTTCATTTAAAGTGATGACTAAGCACTCTAAAAATTCAAAAGTAAAATTCAAATTTGTTCTTAAGAATTTGAATCTTTTGCAACAAACCTATTTTACAACAAAATATCAAATGTATATCTCTGAACACACCCACCCTCTTTAATAATTTTGTTCATTTAACTAACTTAATGACAAATTTGGGTGTGTAGTTTCGGATTTATTAGTGGGAATCTGGAAAAAAAAATGTCATATTTGCATATTAGTGATAATTTCGGAAGTGCATTTTAAAAAATATTAAGTAAAAACTTTAATAAAACACCATCTTGCATGTTTGCTTTACTAATGATCAAAAACATCATTCTTTTTCAAACCCTATTAAAATCTCTTTTCGCACTCTATCAACTTTTCTACTTCAAATTAATATCTATCTCTTTTTCAAACCTCAATATCTCAAATGTCAATAAGTATATAATGATTGTGCCAAAAAATTAAGGTGATAAGAGGGGATATAACTGAAATGCTACAATTGTTTAAGCTCTGGACCATAACTATTATGTAGGTACCGAGTGTTTGGGGATGGAGAAACCGTTCGAGATATATAAAGTTGTTCAACATATTTTACATTATATTTATTATTAATTCAACATATAAGACTAACAAGTACAAGTTTCTACTACTGAAAATTGTTGGTGTTATTTCTACATAAAAGACTTTTCCATTTGGTTTGCATTTTTGGAAAACATAAAAGAGGACAACATTACTTAGACTTTAGAAGTGTGTCATACAATGTTGAAGGACACAAAAAACACGTTGAATGTCATTGTCACCGATCGTGATACTGCATTGATGAATTTGGTTGCAAAGGAGTTTCCTACGTGTTTGAACTGCAGAAAAGCGACAAGAAGAAAAAATTTAGTTTTGGAAGGATTCCCTCAGGAATTTATATCGTTTCCACAGGGATCGGTGCGAGGGAAAGAACATCGTTCAACGGTCTCTATATTTCTATGCTTGTTGTGATAATTTGGTGATAGATACAAGGTACAATATATAGAAGCTGGAAATATAAAAATAGAAAATATAAAGTAAAGACTTCAAATATAAACGAAGTCTTATTGGGATTAAATCTCATCAATTAATAACACATGCATTCTTCTGACCAACTAAACACAAACCAATCATTTGTCTGATACCCTCACGTATCACACACAATAGAGGTTATGTATAACGCAACATCGAGAGAACAACCATATTGTCTCATCGGTGATGTCTCACGCAACTCAATAATACAGAGCATTAAAAATTGATACTCAAGCAAATGCTAAGCCTAAATCTATGTCTAGAGTCTAAAATCTAACAGATTATAATCCTAGATCTAGATCTGAAGAGTATATTTCTATAACAGTTCAAATCAAAGATAAATAGATAAACAAAGATAACATTCATATTAGCTTCATGGTTAATTCATATAAAACTTCATGATCAGAATACATACATACACTTAACCCTTTTTACATGCATTCAACTAATTTTCCAAATGTAAGTGAACATAGTTTTTCATCTCTATTATCAAGCATCCTCATAATATATTATTGATCCTACTCATGCTACTCATTTTACTAATCAACATAATAAAATAGAAGATACAAGTGAATATCAACTTACAAGACTATGTCAAAAGTTTTCTCATTGATAGATGGATACCTAAGATCTAAGATTTGAAAAAGGTTTTGTCAAGACCCACAAATAAGAAATCAAAGACAACATCAATATTGAATCAAAACTAGTTCACAATACATATATTAGATGAAATACATGAGGTATTTATAGACTACATCCAAACCCAACAAGAGATCGAAGCTCTTACCTTCTCCCCCTTAGGGTTTGTGTTTCTCTCTCTAGAATATGCTTGGAATGAAGAGAGATAAAGTTATATTCTGAAAAATATGAGTTACAAAAGTTCTACCAAAGTTTTCTTTCTAAAAAGTGAGAAAATTACACACACACGCACACACACACACACACACACACACACACACACACACACACACACACATATATATATATATATATATATATATATATATATATATATATATATATATATATATATATAGTAAAACCAAAATTTGTCATGTTCGCCTAGCGAACACCCTATTCGCCCAACGAATACCACTTTTGGGCACTTCTTCGTACAACAAACTTTGGACCCTTTTTCTACAGCCTCTAATCTGAGATGGTTCACTGGGATTCGCCGGGACCTCGTACAACGAGCATTCATTTTCACTTCGCTGGTACTTACACATCGAACATGTTAATTCTTTTTCATCTTTTTGGTTTCCTTGTCCAATCCACTTGTGTATTAATCTTTGATGTTTTATGCCTAAATTCTGCACAATAATACACATCAAAGAATTCAAAGGTATTTGCAATATAATTGAAAAATCAAACAAGAACAAGAAATAAATCTATTAAAACAAGAGAATTTAGTTGAAAAATACAAAAAAAAAATGGTTCAATTTAAGTCAAATTTTATACATAACAAGCTCTCCCCAACTAGATTTTTGCTTGTCCTCAAGCAAAGTATGCCCCTTAGAAAAACAAGAGAAATTTTCTCAAACAAAATTATTTTCTCAAGCATAAGATTCAACCAAGAAAGGGGTAACAACTCAAATTCAAACAAGAGAGGTTTGCTCAAACATGAGAATACGCACAAGCAATGTTCACCACTCAATAGAATTGAACAATGATAAAAAATTTAGTTCTTAAAAAAATATCATGCAACGTTTCTAATAACAACTAAATTCACATACTTGAATCACTATAACACTCCTCTTCAAAATAAGAATGAAGAAATTATCGTGTTTGCAACCGTGGGACAATTTCACTCACTTGACAAACAATGCTAATAACAATTTAATTTATACATTCATCTAACAATAAAAAATGAAAACATGGAAGCAAGAGATCACTAAGGGCTTTAAGATTGTAGCTTGGTCGGGTTCACAACAAATGGACATTTCTAAGGCCATTGAATCAAAGTTGCTAATGCAAAAGAAACATTCATTATACAAGTTATTTACACATCACAACTTCATTCACCGGTTTCTTTCCTCTATTTCAAACCTTCTCAAACTTCCTTTTGCACAATTATTTCATTCTCTATTTTATGTTTCAAACAAGCATTCTTTTTCTTTTGTTTTTCACATTCATATTCATATTTTTTTCTATGCTTGCTTGAAAATTTTGAATTCAACCAAACCTCAAGTGAATGCTCTTTTCTTTTTATGGCAAGGGAATCAATTTAAAACAATGTTCAAAGGTTCAAGAATTTTTTTTAGAATCTCACAAAATTCAATATTAAACTAAACTTTCAAATTATGTACATAAATCAAGTTCATCACTAAAATGAGATCTAAACTGTTTAGGCTCAAAGAAGTTAACGAATTCTCACTACTCACGAGTAAGTTACTTTTGAATATGGTTGTGATCAATATAAACAAATTCCTTGATCATTTTTAATGCTTCCATAAAATCACAATAATCAAAAGATAAAGCATGAATCAAACGAATTAAAGAAAGTTATCAGTCATCCTAGCATATAGTAAACAATGGAGGTTTCTCACAATTTATGGCTTTTGGACCTAAGTGAAACAATCATTCAAACAAGTTGCAAAATTAAACAAAAATACACATTTGCACAAAACACAAAATTCTTAAATCATTCTAACATTCTATAAAGCGGTAACCATGTACCTTACTTGCATTCAGATGTTCAATATCCTACCATCACCATCCAAATTTTGAAGAATCTTCATTGGATACTTTTATACAAATGGCAACCAATCTAGAAGAGGTTTTCATCATTCATCCCTAAACAACACTTATGAAAAAACACAAAAGGAAACAAGTGTATATACAATATAAAAAAATGTACAAAGCTTAAAAATTTAGAAACTATTGCAATGCACTTTAATATCTAAACATCAATCTCCGGTAACAACGCCATTTTGTTCGAACTGCGGTAAAGTGGCAAGAAGCAAAAGTTTAGTTTTGAAAGGATTCCCTCAGGGATTTATATCGTCTCCATAGGAATCAGTGCGAGGGAAATAATATCGCTCAACGGTTTTTACATTTCTAAGCTTGTTGTGATAATTTGGTGATAGATACAAGGTACAATAGATAGAAGCTGAAAATATAAAGACGGAAAATATAAAGTAAAGACTTAAAATATAAATGGAGCCTTATTGGGATTGGATCTCATCAATTGATAATGTATGAATTCTTCTAACCAATTGATCGTACCTAATCAGAGAGATCGTTAGGATGCCACGCGTCTGAGCTGTCGAACTATTGACTTGTTGGACATATGGGGGGTGTACCTGAAACACACTCTGATGCCAAAGTAAGCGACAAGCAGAGTGAGTACAAGTACAGAGAGAAGAGTGAGAAATTAGATTACCTGACCCTCTAGTGGAAGAGGGTATTTATAATGATCCCCCAGTTCAGGGCCAACGGTTACCACACGTTGGGCTAGGCTACCAGGCCCAACGTTGGTAACTACTAGGGATGACATGGCATCGTGAAGACCAGCACATGGTCTTCACCCTAATGTAATTGTTCTGTGTTATCCGAGAGGTGGAGGACCGAATCATCAGGAATTGATGACGTGTCTCCACGTAGAGGACACATAGAGAACATGGGGGAGGTATGAGGAGCTTCCTGGGATGGATGGGTTCTGCCCGATCGTGGGACAGAAGGAGGCTAGTCGGACAGCTATGAAGGCCCTGCCCGACGGTTGTTGGTCTGTGTCCGACGGGAGAAGATATTCTGCCTGACGGATCATCTGCTCGTTGATGGGGTCTTATTGGGCCTTCGAACCTAGTGAGGTTTGGGCCTGCTCGACTGTGGGCCAAGCATTGGCCCAGTCCAGAACAGTAGCCCTCTAAGTCATTTCTCGCGGTCAAGTGGGCTATGACTTAAGGCGCAAAAAATCGGCGGGTATGTCTCTATGTCGGGCAGCCTAAGATGTAGGGGAAGCCTGCGGTCAAGGAGAAGAACTTGAAGAGACGCAGGGAAGGCGGAGGGTCACTATGTGTCCTCTTGTGGAGGCTACGGGCTAGGTACTTGAGTGCCTAGCAACGCTTCGTTTCCCGTGTGTGTGTGTGTGTGCGAATCCAGCTCGTCCTTTCATTCATTCGTTTCTTTTACTGCGCTCAACAACTTGAGATATCTGCCTGACACCTTCAATCTTTCTGTTTGACCTCCACAATCTCTCTACCCGACGTGATAGCTTTTTCTGCCACCGCATCACGTAAGTTCCTACCTCTCTTATGGTGTTTTTTAGTGTTTCAGGCAGTGTTTCCGGCGACTCCGCTGGAGGCGCCAGGATGATCGTGGAATTTTTTGGCAAATACGCCGGAGGGTCCTCCAAATCTAGGGTCGCGACTGACTGTCCCCGCCCCTTGTGATGAGTGGTCAAAGGAAGATCGATAAAACTTTGAACGTCCCGAGGGTAGTTGACGAATACCCCAGGCACGATTTGATGTATACGCCGAGGACAAGGAGGGTATTCTCCGGGCACCTTGGAGGATTAGGCTACCCTAACATCGTCTTCTGGGCATCTAGGCGACCACGCCCTTTCACTTGAATTATGGTGGAAGGGTGGATTTGATTTGGCTGTCAAATTCACCAAGTTCCTCTGATTTTCAGGTAAATGGTCGACCACGACGAAGAGGAGGCGCAATGGTATATGTCCGTAGACGAAGAAGATCGTCAAGACGAGGCCGTCGCAGACCGTTAGCGAAATGGGTCGGGGATGAGTCGCTAAACTACTGTTGCACCCCAAAATTTTCCTAACCTTTTTCTTTACCTAGCTTGTGTCTCATTGCATTCATTTTAGCATTATCATCTGTATTGCATTGACATGTGTGCAGGAGATCAAGAGGTATGACTACCAACAACAAAGGGTTACACAAGGAGATGAAGCTATCTAAGAGTCCTTATTCAAGTATTCAAGGGTTGATATCCTCATTAAAAAAAAGCCACAAAGTTCCTCAGAGAGAGGGTTGGACATAAAAGTGCATGCCTTCTAACTTGAAGGTTGTGGGAGGCCATCAGATGATTCTAAATCCATGAAGTTAGACTTGAAGCCTTGAGAGAGCTCATGAGAAGTATTGAAAGTCATTTTGAAGCCTAGACAGGTCATCATGTGAAGGATAAGAAGCTACTACCAAGATTGGTACCACTAGGGTTTCATCTGGTCAACCCTGAGTCAACAGATGATTTGAAGAAGGTTGAGTCCTAATTTCAAGGCCATGTGATCATGGATTGATGTATTAAGATGCCCAAGGGATTATTCCAAGGTCAACTCATCATGAATCAAGAGTGCGAGGAGTTCCTAGGCTAGGGTTTCTAAGCTTGACAGTGTAAAATCCCCTGGTTTGGTGCCTAACTTCAAGACCACATAACTCAAGATGTGATTTTCATATCACCTTGACCCCAACATGATTGTTGTAGAGCATGATCATGGCTTTAATTTGAGTACTAGAAGTCCTTGATAGGGTTTATAGAACTCAAGTTATGAATCAGAAAAGTTACAGGTCATTAGATGAATGTGAATTTGGAGCTTGAAAGTCAACCAACTTCCATGCCATTTTTTACCTAGAAAGAAGCTTCTCCTCACCTTTTGGACAACATGAATGTTGTTCCTTATCTTCTTAGCTTTCCAAAAAGTACCATAAGTCCATGATTGGATTTGTAGAACTCAAGATATGAGCTTTGCAAGGCAAGGGTATTTTGGGATGTTGAGATTATAGGCCATTTTTTTATTATGGGTCAATTTCCCCATCTTACACACCTCAAATGAAGTTTTGTTCAACTTGAAAGTTGCTCAAATGGGGTTATTTACTTCACCAAGCATCAAGAATCCATTGACATGGATTAGAATGAGAAGTGTGTGAAGAAATTTTCATGAATGAATCATTAAAAGGCATTAAATGAGAAAATTCCAAATTTATTCATATTGGTGCAAAATAGTGCAAGTTTTTGCATTTTTTGAAGGTAAATAATATTTGGAATAGATTGGCATTGGTAGAATTTCAATTTGAAGTTTGTTTCATGGCCAAATCCGAGGTTTCTTAAGATTGCAGTAACATCAATTACACACACCATTGATTGGAATTGAGGAATGAATCTTAGCCCTTCATCTTCCTTACAATACCAACAATGCATTTGAGCTAAATTAAAGGCAAAACAGATCCATTTTCGTGGAGTTCATCAAGTAAGTTTTGAAGGAAAATGTGAAAATTGAAATGGATTAAATGGGCCATGATTGGGCCAGAGAGTGATCCAAACATCATGTATATATAAACTCTGGATCAGTTTCAGATGAAAAAAGATGCAATTTGGAGGGAAATTCTATTAGAACAGTTGAGACTTTCAAGCTTGAAGAGTGAAGTTCGAGTTTGGAGATTGAGGCGAAATCAAGAAGAATTGAGCATCAAGATTGATCAAGCATCATTCACTGATTGATTCTGCACCTTTTGAAGCAAGAATTCACACTTGAGAGTGCCATAGCTGAAGCTTCTGAACAGGTTCTTGTTTTTCACCATTGCTCTTAATTTACGGGCATTTATGTTAGATTAGATATGTGGTTAAGTTGTTGATGTTGCCTAGATTGATTTAGGATTAGTTTGGTAGAGTTTGGTGGTGATTCTTGGAATGTGCCATTTTCTGTTTGGCTTCGAGTAGGGCAATTCCTTGAGAGAAAATGAAAACTGAGGGTAGTATGTTGATCCTTGTGGAGAGAGGAAGAGATTGGTATAATATTTGTTAAGTTTGGTGATGATTGAAAATCTGGTGTTGTTGGTGTCACCGGAGAAGACGACCAGAGTCTTCTCCGGCCAACGTGGCTTTCCCCCCCTTTGTTTCAGAGTTTTAATGAAGAAGATGAGTCATGGCCGCTGGATTTGCTTGACCGAGTGGACTTAGTAGCCAGATCTAGCGTGTGAGAACTATCCCTAGCATTGTTGACCTTTGACTGCTGATGTGGCATGACCTAGGCAGTTGGATTGTCATACTTTTAGAATGAGCGAACTTGATTAGAGACTATAGTGTACCATAGTCAACAACGCTACACCATGTCCACTATGAAACGATGCGTTTCATTTAATCCCTCTCAGCGCTACGTGGCACGTGCTATCCCCTAGGATAGTTTGATTAGTCTATTGATCTAATGGCTGTAGTATTTTCCAGATTCTCTTTATTTCTTTTATTTCTTTTTCTATTTTCTTTTATTCTTGTTTGTTTTTAATTCAAGAAAAATAGAAATAATTGCTAGAAAATTATAAAAAAAATCATGATTGATCTTTGGCATGTCCCTGATTTTTGTATGCAATTTAGTTGATTTTTTTGGTTGATTTTCCATTTATTGCCATTTTTCCATTTTTAATTAGATGATTAATAATGTCAAAAATGATGGATTTTCTTTCTGATTTTTGTGCTAGCTCATACTTTTGAATTTAGTTCTGAATTTTTGCATGAGTGCTGTAGACCTCTTGATAGAGTTGTATGATTTTTCTTTGGTTTTTTAAAAACTTTTAAGTATAGGTTTGAGATAGATTTCTAGGACCTCTCCCTTGTGGATTCCCTTAAGCATACCTTTAAGTGTAGAATTTGTTTAGAACCTTTAGACTTAGGTTTTGACTCTGAATTTTGTGCCATGATTCCTTAACACAATTAGGAAGCCTTAGAATTTTTCCTAGCCTTTTAGGATTGATTTTAGCATTTTAATTAGATTTTACAAGTTGATTGTGCTTAGGGTGATCCTAACTTAGCTTACCTCATAGTTTAGTCTCTAAAGTGAACTTTAGCTAACTTTAAGCTTCTAATTCCTTCTTGATAGGGTAGAGCTTAGGTTGATACCTATTTAGAACAATTGTTAAGCCTTGATAGAGCTTCTAAATTCATTTAGATGGTTAATCTCTAGAACTAATTATTAGGTCTTCATTAGAACCTTTAGATAAATGACTCTTCCTTGAATGCTTTGCATTTATTCAATTCTTCCATGAATGGTTGAATGTCATGATGGATACTTTGGTATACATCATGCTTCCCATCATTTCTAAATCCAATGAATTTGGTTGAGTGCCTTGGTGAATTCCTTAGGTTTTCACCATGCCTCCCATCATTTAAAATCTTTCTTTGTCCTATTGACATGGGATCCCTCTTGGGAGAGCCTGGCCTTCCTTAGGAAGTGCTCTGTGCATTCCTCAAGAGGTGGAGCCTATGATGGACTCCTGTACTGATGTACATTACCTTGATAGCTTAGATTTATACCTAGGTTCTTTACCCATCTTTCTTTGTCCTATTGACATAGGATCCCTCTTGGGAGAGCCTGACCTTCCTTAGGAAGTGCTCTGTGCATGCCTCAAGAGGTGGAGCCTGTGATGGACTCCTGTGCTGATGAACATTAATCAAGTGCTTTAGATTGACATCTAGGTTCATTCCCTAAACCATTATTTGTCCTATTGACATATGATCCCTCTTGGGAGAGCCTGTCCTTAGGAAGTGCTATGTGCATTCCTCAAGAGGTGGAGCCTTTGATGGACTCCTGTGCTGATGCATATTGAGCTAACACCTTAGATTGACATCTAGAATCTACCCCAATTCCTTTATCTGTCCTATTGATATAGGATCCCTCTTGGGAGAGCCTGACCTTCCTTAGGAAGTGCTCTGTGCATTTCTCAAGAGGTTGAGCCTCTGATGGACTCATGTGTTGACACACATCAACTGGATGTAGCCTTGGAATGACTTCCTTGTTGCTCTTCCAGTCTATTTCTTCTCTCCTGATGGATTATGGTGTGGTTGTTTGTTTTCCTGTTGCTTGATGCATTAGGATAGTTTCATGTGTAGAGTATTTTAGGCTAGGAACATGATTGCACTGAAAGGTTGAGCTAAGCTCCCTTTGCTTGTTTGCATTGAAAGGTTGAGGCGACCCTCCCTTTGCTTGATTGTTTTTGTTTGTTCCCTTTGCTTGTCTGTTTTTGTTTGTTCCCTTTGCTTGTCTGCATTAGAAGTTGAGGCTTCCT
Source organism: Lathyrus sativus (assembly GCA_963859935.3). Classification (NCBI taxonomy): domain Eukaryota; kingdom Viridiplantae; phylum Streptophyta; class Magnoliopsida; order Fabales; family Fabaceae; genus Lathyrus; species Lathyrus sativus. The sequence continues at coordinate 601,602,708 of OZ012741.1, read as the reverse complement.
CCTTCTGCTCGTGCTGATGCATAGCATATTTACATGTCTTTATCTCAGTAGCTTGATAGCTTTATACTCATCTGCTTAATGATTTTTGTTTGTACTTCCCATTGACATGATCCCTTAGGGTTCTCACTTCCTTTGATAAGGATAGTGATGATAGACTTTAGGTTAAAACCTTTGCATGATAATATCTAGGAGTTCCCTGTTTCAAACTCAACAATAGGATAAATCCATTGCATGACAACAGTAGGATGCTTGATAGTTTCCCCTGTAGAGTCCTTTCTCTTTCTCATCTTCATACAAATTAAAACATTAATAAAGGTTAATGAATACCGTATGTTACGAGCCTTAAGCTACTTAGGAAATGATTGTTGAAGGGTCACTCTTCAACAGTTAGAATGTTTAGCCTGGCACCCTTAGGGTGGCATACGACGCATTCACTCCTAAGTCATAGTCTCTAGTGCAGTATGAATTACAAACATCCATAAAAAACACTTCTTTCGTAAAATACTAAAAACAAACGTTCGAACCTCCTTTTGCCCCGTGGGCTCTCTCTTAATCAGGAAAACCTTTTCAGAAAAAGAGTGTTGTTAACTCTCAGTTCTACCGCAAACGGTAACGCACGAGTCTTCGACGAGCGAGCTGCATACACCAAACTGCTGGAATTGTTTGTTAACCCTACTCAGGTAAAAAACCGATGAATCAAAACCTGTGTTTCGTTAGTCCGAACTACGTTCGCTTTGATTTCTCTTATGAGAATACGTAGGCACAAGATGCGATGTCTTGGCGAGCAACCTTCCCCCTTTACTCGTAGTTAACCAAACTACGTTGACTATGATTTCTCGTTCTCTGACGATAATACGTAGGCACAGAGCGCGATGCTTTGCCGAGTCAATTTTCTTTTCTTTTGAGCCAGCCTTAATAGGTAGATAGTTAAACCAACCTGTCAGATAAACACAACAAGCGTGGATCCTATCGAGCACGATGGACGTGACGGGTGTTAATACCTTCCCCTTGCGTAACCGACTCCCGAACCCAGACTTGGTTGCGATGACCTTGTCTTTTCCTTTTTGTTAGGTTTGTCCCGATCGTTTCCTTTCCCTTTCTGTGGGATAAATAACGAAAGGTGGCGACTCTTCTGTTTTGTTGGCACATTATTTTCGCAGTAGCGACAGCTGGCGACTCTTCTAGGGATTAATAGCTGCTGGGGACTTTTCCCATCCCCGATGCTGGGACCATTTCCCATCTGTCGCTACTCGGAAAATACGCGCAACGACGGAGAAGGCGAAAAGGAAAAGGACAGAAGAGTCGCCACGGAACTTTATTTATCCCATGAGGAGAAAGGGAAATATCGAGAAAACCTTAAGAAAAGAATGGATAAGATGGTCTCGCAACCAAGATTGGGTTCGGAAGCTGGTTATGCGAGGGGAAGGTATTAGCACCCCTCACATCCATCGTACTCGATGGGAACCATTTGTTTGTCGACGTGTGATTATTTGCTTAAATTTTACTTTGAAGAGTGTTCCAAAAGATACAGAAAAGGGTTTAGAAACGGGGAAAGAAAGGTAACGCGAGGAAGAAGGGAAAGAACGGACTCGGTAGGACTTCGCGGTCCTAGGCCTACGTATTCTCAACGGACATGAGAAAGTCAGAGTCGACGTAGTTCGGGAAACTACTGATATGTGAGATTATGCTCGGCAAGGATTGTGGCCCTTGTGCCTACGTATCTTTACTTGAACGAAGTAAAGAATCAGAGCAGCCGTAGTTCGGCCTACGATTTGTTGATGTTTTTATGGATGATGCTATCGTACGCATTCTAGCAGTTAGGTGTATTGTTGCTCGCTCGTTGGAGACTTAGGCATTACCTGTTTGCGGTAGAACGAACGTATCATATCCTTTTCGAAAGATAAGTTTTCGCCATGCGAGGCAAGATGTCACATTTGATTTGTTGAATTGGTTTTTAGGGGCGAGATAGGTCCTTGGATAGTAACCCCTACGGGTAGTACCCAATTCTTTATCTCAAAGTTTTTTTGTTATGAAAGGATGTGGCGAACATAGCGTCTTCGTATTGAAAGACGAGTATCAAAACTACACACACTACAGTGAGCATCTCGACACTCGGAGAGGAAGAAGTCTACACTTAATCCTCTCTTTTTAGTTCAATACAAAGAGAACTCCATTCTCTTATTAAAGTATTTTTGGTTTTGAATGGTAAGTGCTTTTGCGACAAAGAACCCTACGGTAAACGTCAGCACTCGGGATAGGAGAAGGCCTACGCCTAACCACTCCACGACCATTCAAATTTTTGTTATGAAAAGAGTTTAAAAATGCGCTCGGTACGGGACCGAGGTTTTTAGGTGAAAAAGGTTGCGGAAAGAAGTTGTAGAGGGAGATATGTGGCGGATAAAGTCACGTCTTCGTATTGAAAGACGAGTATCGAGACCACCCACACTACAGTGAATATCCCAACACTCGGAGAGGAAGAAGTCTACACTCAATCCTCTCTCTTTAGTTCAATACCAAGAGAATAGATTTATTTATTGTAAGTGTTTTGAAAATGCACTCGGTACGGGGCCGAGGTTTTTTTTAGGAGAAAAAGGTGCGGATGAAAGCGTCTTCGTATTGAAAGACAAGTATCAAAACCACCCACACTACAGTGAGCATCTCGACACTCGGAAAGGAAGAAGTCTACACTCAATCCCTTCTCTTTAGTTCAATACAAAGAAAACTTTACCCTTTTATTAAATATGGTGAATTGGCTTAACAATCGTTCGAGAAAATCCGCTTGACGTTGGGTCAAGGATTTAATTGTTTAAAAAAAGGTTTGAGGTGAAGCGAGCAAGGTCGATGGCGGACGCACAAGGCGGCCGACTTACAAGGGTTAAAAATGGCTCGATAAAATCGAGAGTTTGCTTTTGAAAATGGTTTTTGGAATCAAAAGTCACCAAGGACAATAGCAACATTCCTACTAAAATCATACAACATATTGGATTAGTCGGCTAAAAAAAAAATCGAGACATGCAATAAAAACGGCACGAAGTGCCATCAAGGAGTTCGCCGTGCGAACTAAATAACAAAAATAAGTGGAAAACAGTGGGGTAACACGGGTGGCCGTGTTGTATGACACGGCCCGTGTCATAGGGTACCTGCAATGTGAGTTTTTAGGGCATGACAGAGGTGCAACACGGGTGGCCGTGTTGTGCGACACGGCCCGTGTTGTAAAGTCTGGGTGAAAAATGATTTTTTGGGGGCAAACAGAGGTGCAACACGGGTGGCCGTGTTGTGTGACACGGCCCGTGTTGTGAAGCCTGGGGTTTTTGGATGTTGAAACCTCAAACAGAAGTGCAACACGGGTGGCCGTGTTGTGTGACACGGCCCGTGTTGGGCGACACGGGTGGCCGTGTTGTGGGACACGACCCGTGTCAGGCTACCAGAGTGAAAAACCCTAACTTTTTTATGTTTTTCTTTCGTTTTTGTGGTTTCTTGAGAATGGTTTCTTGGTCCCTTTGGAACCTTACATGATACATACAATACAACAACACATAAAAGAGTAAACAAAATGAATGTAAATAGCAAAAAAAGTAAAGAGAGAAAGGTTGGAGGAAATGGATACCCAAGAGCTTTCTATCCTTCTTGCAAGTCCTCCTTGGTCTTGGTTGAATGTAACTCACTCCTCTTCACTCTATGTTGTGAAGGTTTTGTTTCTCTATGATCCTCTTGGTTCTATATCACTCTCTTTTTTGGTTTGCAAAGCTTCCTATTTTTCTGGTTTTTAGGGTATTGTTTGCTCTCACTATTTTCTGTTTTTCTCTTCTCTCTTACTCTCTCAATCTTGTGTATGTGAATGATAGTGAATGTGTTTTTCAGCCCCCTCTCCTCTCTTATCTCAGCACATTAGGGTTTACTCTTCCTTCAAGACTTCAAATCCTTACTTAGAAATGTCCAAGGCAACTTTCTTCATGTCACTCTCTTTCTTTCCATTTCCATGCAAGGTGCTATGCTGCATTTTCTGCACTACTTTCCTATGCTATTTGCTGCAGCATCTTGTGCCTTGCACCCATTTTGTTTGTTTGTGTTTGGACAGCTCCTCTTGGTCAATGCCACCAACTCTTGACAACATTTTGAAAATTCTGATATGTAGAAGCATTGTCACATGTTATTCCTTTGGTCTTGTGACATGTGATCTTGTGACATGAAGAAATTTGTCACCTCTTGCATGGGACTGTTTTGCCATGATTAAACATGTATATTCTTGGTCCTAAAACATTCCAATGTTGATTTAATCCTTGCATGTTTCTTGGATGTTTGTAAGCATAATGTAGACTTGGTGTGATATTACCATAACATGAATTTGACTAGAGACTTGAATGAAGTATTAGAAATAAATTAATTTCTAAACATTACTTAGAGTTGAAAATCTTGCAACAAATGACATTCTTGTAATGTCACAAAACTTCTCTTTATAATATTCTTGCCTTTAATCTTGAATTCATGATGGATTTCCTTTATGTCATTGAATTTGAAAGAAATGAAGAAATGAGTCAAGCCTTGAAAGAGGGCAAATTTTGGGGTGCAACAGCTGCCCCTATTCAAACGACTTGGACCTGAAGGGATGAAAAGCAAACGCTTTCAAACATTCGAGGTAAAAGGCGATTGAATACAAAAGAACCCAAAAATTTGTCAACCGTAGAATGAAACCTCTGACATCGCCGTCATGCACCTATGACAGGTAGAACATCTGACTTCGCCATCAGTCGTTGATCAAATACAAACACCTGACCTTGCCGTCAGCTCTTAATAGCATTCTAACTTCGCCGTCGGAACTTAACATCAAATTTGTGAGATCTGACCTCACCGCCAATATTCAACATAATCTGTAAAAACATCTGATTGGTAGAACGTTTGATCTCGCCATCAGTCCTCCATATCCTCTGACTTCGCCATCAACTTATAACATAATCTGACTTCGTCGTCAATTAAAATCATCTAACTTCGCCGTTATTTCTCAAACCATTTTGACGTCGCCGTCAACCCTCTACATGATCTGACTTCGCCATCAATTCTCCACATAAAATTTGGAAAAACACCTGACTTCGCTGTCAGTCCTTAACATCAAATTGGTAGGACACCTGACTTCGCCGTCACCCCTCCACAATCTGACTTCGTCGTCAACTCCTCTCCTAGTATGACTTCGCCGTCAATTCTTTACATAATCCGACCTCGCCGTCAACTCTCAACATAACCTGACTTCGCCATCTACTCTCTTCATGATCTGACTTCGCCGTCGATTCCCAACATGGCCTGACTTCGTCGTTAATTCTCTTTATAATCTGACCTCGTCGTCGATTCCCAACATGGCTTGACTTCGTCGTCAATTCTCTTCATAATCTGACCTCGTCGTCGATTCCCAACATGGCTTGACTTCGTCGTCAATTCTCTTCATAATCTGACTTCGTCATCAATTCCTAACATGGCTTGACTTCGTCGTCAATTCTCTTCATAATCTGACTTCATCGTCAATTCTCTTCATAATCTGACTTCGTCGTCAATTTTTTTCATAATCTGACTTCGTCGTCAATTATCAAAATCATTTGACTTCACCGTCACTTCATTTTGCTAAAAAGCGAGCATCGAACCCAAAGGTCGGCTCAACCTTAAGTTCAAAAGAACATTCGTCGATTCACCCTCTGGGTGAAGAAATCCGTTGGGGAAACATGAACTTGAATAAATAGACTCCGCTAGGGAGACCGATAAGATGAACACATTTGTCAATGACCTGGCCGGAGGTCTGGATACCACGCAGGATTGAGAAATATACTGATAACTGCTGGAGATACGCTTGAAAACAAAGGGGTGGCAACCCGGTTTATGTTTTACATGCATATGTTTGAATATGGCGTAATGCTGCATACGAAATGGAAATGCTACGCGTTTGGGAGGATGTTATGTATGATGCAAATGCAAAGGAAACACTTTAGCAAAATAAATGCCAAAGAGGAAGGATTAATTTCGCCGGGGAAAAGACTAGACACGTCTAGTACAAACGTTGGGGAAAACAAACCCTGGATGGTTTTCTGAGCAAACTTCCGGGTAAAATTGTTCCGCTAAGAGCAAACCCACCCTGCTGGGGATTAGACAATGAGGGAACCAATATCAACCTTTGCTTGGGGAAATGAGCAATAAACTCAACAAACACAACTTCCGCTTGAGGAATGAGTCAATGACCTAGACTCTGAGGGGAAAAGGAGCCAGTTGTTCAAACTCTATGGGGAAAAACAAATTTCTGAATTTGTTCCACTGCTGAGGGATAAACCCGCACCCGCTTACTGGAAATGATCCTGCTCTACTGGAGATGTCAATCTTGACCTGCTGAGGATATCCTTTGATTGTCAAAGTTTCAAACTGCTGGGGATGAGAACCCACTTAAACTGCACACTTCCTTTAGATGAGGAACTTCTGGAGAAGCCTTGAGGAAAGTTTTTCTTGCAAATAACAAATAAACAAGTATGTTTTATGCAGCAGGTACCATCTCAATTATCACTTAAGACGTTATTTAAGCAGATACAATGCTTCAATTATAGATAGCAAAGCCCACAAATTTATGTATGCAAAGTTTTATCAAAAACATCAGGCGTCTTTTGCAAACAAAACGGTAAAAACAAAACAAAAGGTTTTCTGGGTAGTATGTATTATTGATAAACGGTCTGTAAATAGGCAAATTTACATGGGACACAGCTCCTGAAATGAGAAAGCTGCGTAAGAAATATACAGAAATGCACAAGAATATCAAAATGCCGGCAATGTGGTACAGACAACCACCATAGAACGACTCAATTATGACTCGCATGACTTCGACGCCTTTCCGATACTTCGTCTTCCGAAGAGATTGATTTGAACGACTACTTCTCGAGCTCTCCCATAATCCATTATGCTTTAAAGATCAATGCGCAGGCTGCAGTCATTTGCTTTTCAAGTCCCTAACTTTTGCCTGAATCGCCCTTGCGGGTTTTCGATTCACCGGGATACCCATTTTTGCCAAAGTCGCCCTTTCAGGTTTTCAACTTTGCGGGTTTACATTTTTTTTATCTCTAATTTTTGCCCGAACCTATCCTTTTATGGTTCGCCGAGATGCCCCATTCTTGCCTGGATTTTCTTTTTCTTTCCAGCGGGTCTATTTCAAGCAAAGTATCTTTTGACTGCGTCCGCGTTCACAGGGGACGTAAAATCTTCACCATCCATGGTTGAAAGTAGCAAGGCTCCTCTAGAGAAGACCTTCCTTACAACATATGGACCTTCATAATTGGGAGTCCATTTGCCCCTATGATCGTTATGTGGTGGGAGAATCCGCTTCAACACCAGATCGCCTGTCTGAAAGCTTCGAGGCCGCATCTTCTTATCGTAGGCTTTCTTCATCCTACTCTGATACAGACGACCGTACGCAAGAGACGCCAACCTCTTCTCATCCATCAAACTGAGTTGATTCAACCTGTTCTTCACCCATTCTGCTTCATCCAACTTGACGTCAGCCAGAACTCTCAAAGATGGGATCTCGACCTCCAATGGCAGAACAACCTCCATGCCATATACCAACGAGAAAGGAGTTGCCCCAGTTGAAGTATGCACCGAGGTGCGATATCCATGCAAAGCAAAAGGCAACATCTCGTGCCAATCCTTATAAGTCACAACCATCTTTTGCACAATCTTCTTTATGTTCTTGTTAGCCGCTTCTACAGCGCCATTCATTTTCGGACGATAGGGAGAAGAATTGTGATGCTTGATTTTGAAATTCTGGCACAGTTCCTCCATCATCTTGTTATTCAGGTTAGAACCATTATCAGTAATGATCCTCTCGGGTATTCTATATCGACAGATGATGTCCCTAATGATAAACCGGGCTACGACTTGCTTCGTGACATTGGCGTAAGAAGCTGCTTCGACCCATTTGGTGAAATAGTCGATGACTACTAAGATGAAGCGATGTCCATTAGATGCAGTTGGCTCGATCTTGCCAATCATATCGATGCCCCACATGGAGAAAGGCCATGGGGATGACATGACATTCAAAGGACAAGGTGGCACATGAATCTTGTCGGCATAAATTTGGCATTTATGGCACTTTTTGGCGTATTTGGAGCAATCCGACTCCATAGTTAACCAATAATAGCCCGCCCTTAATAATTTTCGAGACATGGCATGCCCACCTGCATGTGTTCCAGAGGCACCTTCGTGGACTTCTTCCATAAGCAAACCTGCTTCTTTTTCGTCCACGCATCTTAGCAGTACCAAGTCAAAGTTTCTCCGATAGAGTACACCGTCTGGATTCAGGTAGAAGTTACCAGATAACCTTCTCAAGGTCTTCTTATCCCGGGTCGATGCCCCAGGCGGATATTCTTGGTTCTTGAGAAAGTTCTGGATGTCATAAAACCACGGTTTACCATCAGAAATTTCTTCTATTGCGAAAACAAAAGCCGGCCTGTCGAGGCGTGAGATGACAATTCTCGGTGCATCATTCCAGAAGTTTACTTTGTACATCGAGGATAATGTAGCCAAAGCATCAGCCATCTGATTTTCTGCCCTCGGTACATGGTGAAACTCTACTCGGTCAAAGAAAGGTAGCAACCTTCTGGCGTAATTCGTGTAAGGGATCAGATTAGGCTGGCGGGTCTCCCACTCTCCCTTGATCTGGTTTACCACAAAAGCTGAATCTCCATAGATATCAAGGTTCTTGATCCTCAAGTCGATTGCTTCTTCGATACCCATGATACATGCTTCGTATTCAGCCTCATTGTTGGTGCATGGGAATGTTAGTCTTGCAGTGAATGGTATATGGGAGCCATGGGGAGTCGTAATGATTGCCCCAATCCCGCTACCGTAGGAGTTAACAGCACCGTCAAAGATTAATTTCCACTGGGAACCCAACTTTGGACCTTCGTCTGGCAATGACTCATCACAATCCTTCATCTTTAAATACATAATGTCCTCATCAAGAAAATCAAACTTCATTGGCTGGTAGTCATCAACTGGTTGCTCTGCGAGATATTCTGACAGGACACTACCTTTAATTGCTTTCTGAGGCACGTACTGGATGTCGTATTCTGTCAGAACCATCTGCCATCTAGCAATCCTTCCTGATAGTGCTTGCTTTTCGAATACGTACTTAATAGGATCCGTCTTTGAAATTAACATGGTTGTGTGGTTTAGCATATACTGTCTTAGGCGTTTAGCGGCCCAAGCGAGTGCGCAACAAGTTTTCTCCAACATTGAGTATCTAGATTCACAGTCTGTGAACTTCTTACTCAAGTAGTAAATTGCATGCTCTTTTCTTCCAGTCTCGTCGTGCTGACCGAGAACACAACCCATGGAATTCTCAAGAACTGTTAAGTACATTATCAACGGTCTTCCAGCCACCGGAGGTATCAGTATTGGAGGTTCTTGTAGATACTCTTTTATCTTCTCAAACGCTCTCTGGAAATTCTCATTCCAGATAATCTCCTGATCCTTTTTCAATAGCTTAAACAATGGCTCACAAGTGGTTGTGAGGTGAGATATGAACCTTGCGATGTAGTTCAATCTACCTAAGAAGCCACGAACTTCCTTCTCGGTCTTTGGCGCTGGCATTTCTTGAATCGCCTTGATCTTCACAGGATCGACCTCAATACCTTTCTCACTGACAACGAACCCCAACAGCTTTCCTGACCGTACGCCGAAAGTGCACTTATTCGAGTTCAACCTTAATTTGAACTTTCTCAACCTCTCAAACAACTTTAGTAGATTCACTAGGTGCTCCTCCTCCGTTTGGGATTTCGCAATCATATCATCGACATAGACCTCAATCTCATGATGAATCATATCGTGAAAGAGAGTGACCATTGCTCGCTGATAAGTTGCCCCTGCATTCTTCAACCCAAAAGGCATTACTTTATAACAAAACATCCCCCAAGGCGTGATAAAAGTCGTCTTCTCCATGTCCTCCGGCGCCATCTTAATTTGGTTATATCCGGAGAAACCGTCCATGAAGGAAAACACTGAGTATTGTGCTGTGTTATCAACGAGAACGTCAATATGGGGGAGCGGGAAATCATCTTTTGGGCTCGCTCTATTCAGGTCCCTATAGTCAACACATATCCTGACTTTGCCGTCCTTCTTAGGCACGGGCACGATGTTAGCGACCCAAGGAGGGTAGTTGGCCACAACAAGAAATCCAGCATCTAGTTGCTTCTGGACTTCTTCCTTGATCTTCACTGCCACATCTGGCCTGGTTCTTCTCAGTTTCTGTTTGACAGGAGGGAACTTTTCATGCAAAGGCAGGCGATGAACTACAATATCTGTGTCGAGTCCGGGCATATCTTCGTATGACCAAGCAAAGACATCCTTATACTCTTGGAGTAACTCAGTCAATCTTTACTTGATATCATTCTGCAGCGCAACCCCTACTCTGACCTCCTTTTTATCCTCTTCTGTTCCCAGGTTGACGACTTCAACTTCCTCCTGATGAGGCAGGATGAACTTCTCCTCTTGTTTTAACAATCTGGCAAGCTCTTCAGGCAGGTCTTCATTTTCGTCAATCTCTCCTTCCGCTTGAAAGATCGGATTGTCAAAGTCACACCGAGTCATAGACGAGTCTGAATCGGTGGTATCTGAAATGTGCAACCTGTAATGATGATGATTTTATGCTTAAATGATATGCAAACAAATAAACACAAACCACATTGCCATTTTATTATTGTAAATAAAAATAAGAAAAACAAGGATCACAAGGTTTTGAATGAAAATACGCTTTTTGATTGATAATGATAAAAGGGTTGTTCACACACATAAAAGATAAGGCCCAACAAATAAAGACCATTATACCCCGGGCAGAGCATATGGCAATACATTAATCAAAACAAAACAATTACTCTTCATAAGTCGCAGTGATAACTTCTTCCATGGTCCAATTCTTCAAGCCTCGGCCGGGGACGCATGGTTGGATCCTTGCATCCATGTCACAATCACTATCTCCTTCTTCGTCAGATACGACGTTGATCTCTTCGAACACCACCCCAACACTGGTGAATTGAACAGGTCCTTTGTAGCGAGGAGCGCTTGAAGAAGATGCGTATGGGCTGTACCCTAATCCGAACTTATCTTGTTTGTTGGGGACGCTTATCACCTCCCCCCATCCTTTCGCTGATCCAGACTTTACCACAACCTGGGCTTCCTTGTAGGATGACATAGCAACTTCTGGCGCCTTGGCTTCAACTGTTGCTTTCTCTTTGATTTGGACGGTCTCAAAGGCTTGGCACAGGGTTTCGTGAATTTCACCATCGACCTCCACATACTTGAATGAGGACAGATGGCTTACCATGATGTCTTCCTCTCCACAAACAGTCACAATGTTATCACCCACCATATACTTCAGCTTCTGGTGTAGGGTTGACGTCACCGCTCCTGCTGAGTGTATCCAAGGCCGACCCAAGAGACAGCTATATGCCGGCTGGATATCCATTATATAGAAAACCGCATCAAAAACCTCAGGACCGACTTGAATTGGCAAGGTTAGCTCTCCAATCACGGACCTCCTTGTCCCATCAAAAGCTCTGAACACTATATCACTCGGCGTACATATTATCCCTCGAGTGTCCAGCTTCATGAGGGCTTTCTTGGGTAGCACATTTAATGACGACCCAGTGTCTACCAATACATGGGACAAAATGACACCTCTACATTCCATAGAGATATGCAAAGCCAAGTTATGATTCCTTCCTTTCAGTGTCAAATCACGGTCAGTGAATCCCAAACCATTCCCTGCATTGACATGGGTCACTACTCCTTCTAACTGATTGGCGAATATTTCTTGTGGCACATAAGCATTATCCAAGACTTTGAGCAAGGCGTTCCTATGAGCCTCGGAACATAACAACAATGACAAGATAGAAATTTTTGAAGGCGTCTGTTGTAGATGATCCACGATCTTATAGTCGCTCTTTCTTATTAGGCGCATGAACTCTTCTGCGTCTTTCAGCACGACTTCTTTTTCTCCAGCCTGAGAGCTTTCCTCCGTTACTACCTTCCCTTTACCTTTATCAGCTCTTTCTTCACTTACTTCGGGAGGTGCAAATATCCTCCCACTCCGAGTCATTCCCCCGGTTCCCACCAAGTTGTCAACTGAGTCCAATGGCAAGCTTTTTAATTCCTGCTTCTGTCCATTGCAGTAGACTTCCGCTCCATAGTTCCAAGGGATCGCCTTGGAGCTTTCATAAGGTATAGGTCCTGCCTTCGTAAAGATGATGGTAGGTCGCGCTGGCGGCACAGAAATAGTGATTGTTTTGTAAGGGATAGAGATGATGGCCACCTCATCCTCTTTCTTACTGACTATCTTCTCATTCTTTTTCTCACAGATCTTGTCAAACTGCAGAACACCTTCGTTTATCATACACTATATATAACTCTTCAGACTCTCACACCCTTCAGGATGGGCGGCACAATTTTCACAATCCTTGTCACACTCGGGAAACACCCCACCTTTTAACAACTTGCATTTTACAAAACTTAAAGGAGTCTTCAATTCTTCAACATCATATACCAGATCTAAATCCTCCCCTTCAACAACAACATTTACTCTACCTGCTCTATGATTTGGCATAGGGTTTTGATCAACATTCGGCGCATCATGGTTAAAATTAATGGCCCTACTATCAACAAGGTCCTGTACCTTGTTCTTGAAGGCTTTGCAATTATCAATATGATGGCTGGGAGCGCCAGAGTGGAAGTCACACCTAGCGTTGGCGTCATACCCGGGTGGTGGTGAGCCATTTAGAGGGGCCATCGTCCTTTTCTGGACCAACTGCAGTTGCAATAAGTGTTGTAGTAGCTGAGAGTAAGGCATTAGTGGTGAGTTAAAGTGCCTATCTACCATCCTTCTTCGGTCTTGATATGGTCTCGGCGCGTAATTCTGTTGTTGTGGTTGTTGTCGTTGCTGTTGACGTGGTTGTTGCTGAGGTTGTACTGCCGGGATGACAATACTAGCTACTTGTGGTTGTTGTTGATAGTACGGTCATGGGCGATACTGATTCTGATTCTGGTTCCAATTTTGATTCTTAAAACCTGATATTGTGTTTGTCTCATTCTCCTTTCTTTTAATACCGAAGTTCTTTCTTCCACCTCCAGATGAGGTCCCTTCTCCTGCTTGTATTTTACCCAATTTAATCCCATTTTCTACTCTCTCGCCTGTGATGATCAGATCTGAGAAACTTCCAGACATGTTGCTTATCAATTTCTCATAATACACACCAGGTAGTGTAGCTACAAACAAGTCGATGAGTTCTCTCTCCACCATTGGAGGTTGAACCCTCGCAGCCAACTCGCGCCATCTTTGGGCGTACTCCTTGAATCCTTCGTTGTTCCTTTGCGATAAGTTCTGTAACTGTACACGATTCGGTGCTAGGTCATTGTTATACTGGTAGTGTTTGACAAAAGCTTCTTCCAAATCCTTCCAACTTCTGATATGGACCGGCTCCAGTCCCATATACCATTCTAAAGATGGACCTGACAAGCTATCTTGAAAGAAGTGCATCAGCAACTTCTAATCATCGGAGTATGCAGACATTCTTCGGAAATAGGAGCGAAGATGCACCCTTGGACATGTTGTTCCTTTGTATTTATCGAAATCTGGCACTTTGAACTTTGGAGGAATCCTAAGTCCCGGTATCAATCCCAGATTAGACATGTCAAAACCCATAGTATTCTGGCCTTCAAGAATGATCCTCATCTTTTCTTCGATTGCATCGAACCTTCTATTAGCGTCAGATCGTAACCCTGCCCCAAGGTCTCCCATGGAGAAGACGTCATCTTGCTCATCTTGGTTCCACTGAGGACCATTGTTAACAGGCACGGCGCCCGCCGCAACTGCGATGGGAATTCCATCTTGGTTTTCTCCACCCGGAATATTGACTACAGTTGGACCACCATTGGCCTGCGAAGTGCTACCATTAGCCGGAGAAGGAACAACAGTAGTTCCTCCATGCAAAACACCACTGCCATCCACTCGAGCTATCAATGGTTGAACCAGAGTTCTCAATTGTTCCTGCCCATTGGCTACCCCTTGCATTGTTTCCATGAATTGCGTCATCTTTTCCCTAAACTCCTGCAACTCTTGTTGTACTTGATCCATGACTCTTCGTTGGTTCCCTCTTGTGTTGTATGAACGTTGAGGAGTCAGCTTGCTCTTTCTCTTTCTTTCCTTCTGAAATGGCAAGCGGTATGAGGTCGGGTTTCAGGGAATGCAAAAATGATGCATGGGTATATGCAATGCTCGAATGATGTTCAAGGGACTTTCAAGATTTATGATTATCAATGGTATTATGGAACTATAAATGAATAGTAAAGAATGCACAATTTAAGCCAAAAAGCAAACTTTCATTAATTTTGAGGGAAGATTCAATACAACTGATTGTTCAATAAGCTGCAAAATAAAAACTCATGCTACACGAGAATACTGAATGAATTAAAACTCTTTCTTCCAAAGACGTTCTTCAAGCTTTTTTGTCTCGGACATGAATCTTCTAACCATTTGGTCGTAGAGTCGGATAAAGTGATGGATGGAAGGAGGAATATCATTTCCTTCCAAGTCTTGAATTACGCTTTCCAACCTCCATGGGATGTCACGGATCATAAGGTTGCAATGCTCCACTAGATTGTTATACTTAGCGCGACACATGTCTAGGGTTGGCTGGTAATAACGAAGAGAATCCTCATACGTATCCAAAAGTTCATTGAGCTGAGCTTCCTTCTTCAACCATAGTGAAGTATTCTTCTGCAGGGCCTCGAAACGGTATTTCCACAAGGTGGCTGTTTCCTGAGCGGTCTTTAATTCTGAGCATTTGTTGTGCCATACATCAGAGGTGACATATGAAGCTCTCAATGCTTCTTCTTTGAGTTGTCGCTCGCTTTCGGCTAGAATTAAGGCACCCCTCAACTCCTTTTCAAGGACATCAATATCGACCTCAAGTTCCTCCCTTGTCTTCTTTTTTTCACCAGAAGCTATCTCGAAGAATCTCCATGCTTTATCACAAGAGGCCTTGGTTTCCTTTAGGCGTTGCCGGAGGGCTTTTACTGATGCATCAGCTCCTTCATAACCTTCTTGATACCTGACCCTCAGATCTGCTTCTAGCTTCAGCTTCTTGCTACTCTCAGCCGCTCGGTCTTGTTCGAACTCCACTTTCCTCTTATATTGACCATTCTCCACTCCTGCTTGGTGAACCTCAGCCTGAAGGTCTTGATTTTCCTTTGTCAACCTTTCTATCACTAGCTTTAGTTTCTCGTACTCCTCCATGGATACATGAGTAGGAGCAGGAAGTTCTTCTCGCATGGATGGTTCGGAGGGAAATGGAAGCAACCTTTCGGCCACTCTAGCTTGCAACCATCGGTTGTAGGGTTCCTTAGACACACAGTTCTTCGCCTTTAACTCTTTCCTCCCCTTCGTATGAACCTTGGCCCACGCTTTAACAATATTCTTGACAAACGCAGGATCATCTGTTGCGGCTAGCAAAAAGAAACTCTGAACCTTCTCTGCTTCGGGCTCATCTTCCATAGCATAGCCCAACTGACGCAACGCCATGACAAGGCTGTAGTTGATGCACCCAGCCCTACTGATTAGAGGTACATTACCGAAATTCACACAACTAAAGATGATTTCCACGTCGTAATACTCATAAGAGTACCAAGCAATATCACTGGCCTCTAGAGACATAATACGTTGAGACCATTTCAGTTTCTTCTTGTTTTCCACAAACGGCCCTTTCTTCGGCAGGTGGGAAGCGTACCATTTGAACAGTAGATGAGAACAGCATTGGACCATTCCTGTCTTCTTTTCACTTCTCCAATGAATGGAGTGGTAAACATCAACGAGGAGGGTAGGGATAGGATTATTTTGCATGAAGAAAATGATAGCAGTGATGTCTATGAAATTGTCCACATTTGGAAAGAGGACAATCCCATAAATCATTAGAGCAACGACAATACCAAAACTTTCCCAATCCCCATTGGTCTTGTACTGATCGGCTTTATCTAGCAAAAACCTCAAAGGAAAGCCTTGAGTACTTCCCTTATTGGTTAGACCATCTTTAACCTCTTCCTCGGTCATACGGAGAGTGAGAGCAATGACAGAAGACTTTGGCTCTTCTTCTAGGCCGGTATAAATAGGTTGGTCCTTGATCTTGATATTCAAAAGGTGAGAATATTCTTCAAGAGTAGGAGCCAACAGATAGTCTTGAAAGGTGAAGCATCAGAGAGGCGCATCATAAAATTGAACCATAGCGAACAAAGCCCATGTATCGACCCCAGAATGGAGAAGGTCAAGCGATTTCCCATATTTCCCTTGAAAGTTGATTTTGGTAGCTTTTGGCACATCAATCAAAAGATCTTGGATTGGTCCCAACTTCGGTTCTCTGAACTTTAAGGAATTTGTACTTCTTTTCCTTTGATCATTCATCTTGTTCTTCAATACCTATGATAATCACAGTCTCATAAGTCCCTTGTGTCGCGGTGAAAATCGGATACCAAACTATTAA